>CAMRHE010000378.1:1472500-1847500 GCA_947044405.1 Leptodactylus fallax
CTACAGATGAAGAGCCAAGTGCTAAGGCCAGACGAAGTGTCCGGAGTCGCCTTCAGAGCTTCCTCTGTTTTATCACTCTTGACATGCTTCATAGCATTCAAGAATGGACTACTCAACATGCACGTCACACGGAGCAGGTGGATTGGTTCATGGGTCTCCCGGAACTAATGGCATTTATTTCAGTCATTATCTTGCGGGGGGTGACCAAGGTTCCATCACTACGTGACAGCTGGTCAGCAAACCTAGCAAACCCAAGGATCATTGCAACTATGACCCGAAACCGCTTCCAAGACATCATGAAACACCTACGCTTTGATGACATGTTCACACGCAGTGAGCGAGTGGAGACCGATAAGTTTGCTGCAATCTCCGATGTGTGGAGATCGTTTGTCACCAACTGCATCGCATCCTACAACCCTGGTCGACACATCACTATTGATGAACAGCTTTTCCCGTCAAAGACTCGCTGCTGTTTTCTGCAATACATTGCAACAAAACCAGACAAGTTTGGCATCAAGTTTTGGGTGGCTTGCGACTTGAAATCAAAGTACATCTGTAATGTCCTCCCATATCTTGGCAAGGACCCCAGTCGTCCCAGCGGGGAGAGACTGTCCGAAACTGTAGTGATGAGGCTGATGGAACCATTCATGGACAAGGGCAGAACTGTAACCACGGACAATTTCTTTACATCATTGTCACTTGCACAACGACTGCTTAGCCGGAAAACCACTATCCTCGGCACAGTCAACAAGAGTCGCCGGGAAATTCCTCAATCCGCTAGACAGATGGACCGCACTAAATTCACCACTCAGGTGTTTTCAACCACTGGTGCCACACTGACAGTGTATGCACCCAAATGAAAGAAGGCCGTCTACATTCTCAGCAGCATGCACAGCGTGGTTGAGACTAAGGATACCAACAAAAGGAAGCCAAACACGGTCACACAATACAACCACACAAAGTGCGGTGTGGATGTAATGGACCAAATGGTGCGGGAGTACAGCGTGCGTGCAGGAACACGGAGATGGCCATTCGCCGTGTTCTACAACATGATTGACATGGCAGCACTGAATGCTCATGTTCTTTATCAGGCATGCACTGGGGTGCAGGAGAGACGGGTGGACTTCCTGGTTGAGCTTGCAAAAGAGTTAGGTGGCTCTCATGTGACTGAAAAGAAGGCATGCAAGGAGAAACTCCTTCGGCAACAACCTTCCACACCCAGCCCTGGCAAAAGGGCGAAGTGTCAGGTCAACCATCGATGCACGAACAATTGTGCAACTGAGAGATGTGTTTACTGCTACAAATACACGTGTGGCAAATGTACCAGGGACATACCCAGGCAGTGCCAGGTATGTTCCGACAGTGCAGACAGACTGCTGAGTGAGTGCTGAAATGCTAGTCACACAAGAAGGACATGCCACTCACACACACACACGCAGCCCCCCACAGCAGCCTATTGTAAATATGTGTGGAATTGTTTTATTCCTTGTATTTTTTTTTATTATTTTCATAACAAAAATAAAAAGCATGGAAACAAATAACAGTTGTTCTTTTGTATATTTACATTTTTGTATATTTAGATTCAAGTCAATGGGTGCAGAAAAAAAAAAAAAATCGCAAAAAAATCGCAGTTACTGAGTGAGTCACACAAGAAGGACATGCCACCACACACACACACACACACACGCGCAGCCCCCCACAGCAGCCTATTGTAAATCCTGTGGTGTGACAGTAATGGCCTTAATTACAGAACAAAAGCGGTGATTATAGGTTGTTTGCTTAAATCCTTCAGGTCATTCGACCCGTCTCTGGGTTCCAAAGGTAGAAATGTTAAATGACCCCTCTCTGGGACTTCTAGTGTTAATGGCTTGTACATCACTTTTTTTTTTAGCACACAAGCTGTGTTATATCAGCTCCATTTATTTAATTAATATGCTTACTTGTATAGTGCCATCTTATTCCGCAGCGCTTTACAGACATTGACAGTCATAAGTAGATTGTGAGCCCTATATGGGACAGTGACTGTCATTGTCTGTAAAGCACTGCGGAATATGATGGCGCTATATAAGTAAGAAAAATAAATACATAAATAGTATTTACACTGTACAAATAGGATGCATGATGTTAAAAAAAAAATGTCATGCATCCTATTTAATGTCACGCATCCTATACATACAGTGTATATACTATGGGGCTGATTTAACACGGCTTATTTATTTATATGGCAGATATAACCTTTTTAACCAACCCCCAATACAATATAATTTTGTCAATATGTTGTTAATTTTTATTATTTTTTTTTATTTATGCCAGGGGAGATGAAAAAAAAACAAAAAAATACTCACCTGTCCCCGATGCTGCAGTGTCCTCCCAGTGCAGTCCGATCCTGCTACTTGGCTGTCTTCTGGCAGTGACGTCCCAGCTCCCTTCCGCTGAGGCCGGTCACGTGACTACTTAGGTCAATCAGCGGCCTACAGAAGGGACCCAGATAGTGACGTCCCTTCGCCGTGGCTGCGGATTGGCCTTAGCAGTCATGTGTGGTGGGGACATGCGCCAACAGAGCTGCAGGACTGGGGGACACACGAGCATCAGGGACAGGTGAATGTGTTTTTTTTTTTCGTTTTTTTTCACCTTTCCCACTCTAATTAAAAAATACATTTTTGCCTGGACAACCCCTTTAAAGGGTGTATCCACATTCTAATATTGTTATACCACCTGCAGAGTTCCAACACGCAGGACCCCTGAAGATCAGCTGCATTGGAATAGCATGGCTCTCAGTAATGTTACCATACCAGGAGCCACGCTGCTCACTAGCCGTATAAAGTGTAGTGGTGGCTTTAGGTACTGCAGCGCTGTCCCATTGAAGTCTATGAGGCAGTACTACAGGACCCAAAGCCACAGCTGCACTTTGTACAGTGAGTGAGCAGTGTGGCTCCTGCCATGTAATCATTACTGGGAGTCACGCTGTCCTGGTGCAGCTGATCTGCAGGGATCCAGGTTGTCAGACTTCCATAGATCTAAGGGCTCATTCATACAACAGGATTCCAAGGCTGTGTGCTGGCTGTTGTATTAGCAGCACATAGTCCGATAGATTTTAGTGGATCTATTCGCACGACCATTGTTTTAACCATCTGCATGAATGATCCAAGAAAGAAATAGAACCGGCTATTTTTGGTGATTTTATGGATCCCTCAATAGACTCATGTCAATGAGGGATCCTTGAAAACAGATTTTCTTAGGGTGTACATTGTGCTGGGCACTGTCGTGTGAGTGTAGCCTAGAATATTAGAAGGTGGATAACCTTTTTAAAGGGGTTATGCCATGAAGAATAGTTATCTGTTATCCATAGGATCGAGCCCTCAGAATTGGGGTGTTTTTCTTCTAACTGAATCCAGGCTGAATGTAGCCGTGCCCAGCTGGACGGGAGGCGACCGTGCTCCCATTAACTTCAGTGGAAGTGCCTGAGATAGTAAAGTACAGGACTTTGGCTATCTCAGTTACCCCCATTAAAGTAAAAGAGGGCATGGATGCTTCCTATCCAGCAGGGCACGGCTACATTCAACCTGGATTCAGTCAGACTAAATTCACTGTGGTGAGAAAAAAAAACCCATTCTCAGGACCGGGAAGTGGGATTCATTATCGTCTGTCCTATGGATAAAGTAATAGTAGTTAGGTGACTCTGGCCTCGTAATAATCCTGGAGCATGTAAGGGATTCAGGTGCAGGAAGTGTAGGTCAGCGGGGACTTGTGTCACCACATTTCAGGAGCCATAGTCGGGGCACTTCTTTGTCCTTAAGGCCGGGGCGCGCCGTGGGGAACGGGGGAAAAAAGCGGCGTTTTACAGTCACAGCAAAGTGGATGAGATTCTAGTAATTCCTATCCCCACTTTGCGTTAATATACAGTAAAGACCAAAAGTTTGGACACACCTTCTTATTCCAAGAGTTTTCTGTATTTTCATGACTATAAAAATTGTAGATTCACACTGAAGGCATCAAAACTATGAATGGAATTATATACTTAACAAAAAAGTGTGAAACAACTGAAAATATGACTTATATTCTAGGTTCTTCAAAGTAGCCACCTTTTGCTTTGATTTCTGCTTTGCACACTCTTGGCATTCTCTTGATGAGCTTCAAGAGGTAGTCACCTGAAATGGTCTTCCAACAGTCTTGAAGGAGTTCCCAGAGATTCTTAGCACTTGTTGGCCCTTTTGCCTTCACTCTGCGGTCCAGCTCACCCCAAACCATCTGGATTGGGTTCAGGTCTGGTGACTGTGGAGGCCAGGTCATCTGGCGTAGCACCCCATCACTCTCCTTCTTGGTCAAATAGCCCTTACACAGTCTGGAGGTGTGTTTGGGGTCATTGTCCTGTTGAAAAATAAATGATGGTCCAACTAAACGCAAACCGGATGGAATAGCACTGCCCCTGCAAGCTGTGGTTGGTACCCATGCTGGTTCAGTATTCCTTCAATTTTGAATAAATCCCCAACAGTGTCACCAGCCAAAGCACCCCCACCACCATCACACCACCCCCCCCCCCCCCCCCCCCCTCCTGGCCTCCATGGTTGACCGGGGAGGAACCAGGCATGTAGAGTCCATTTGTTCACCTTTGTGCGTGGCACAAAGACACGGGTGGTTGGAACCAAAGATCTCAAATTTGGACTCATCAGGCCAAAGCACACAGATTTCCACAGGTCTAATGTATTCCCCACTCGCGTTCTCCTTGTGCTTGTTGCCTGTCCCTAGCAGTGGTCCTAGCAGCTATTTTACCATAGGCCTGCTGCACACAGTCTCCTCTTACAGTGGTGGCAGAGATGTGTCCGCAGGTGTGGCCTTGACCTGGTCTCTAATCTGAGCTGCTGTTAACCTGCGATTTCTGAGGCTGGTGACTCGGATGAACTTATCCTCCGCAGCAGAGGTGACTGTTGGTCTTCCCTTCCTGGGGCGGTCCTCTTGGGAGCCAGTTTCTTTGTGGGCTGGTTGGTTTTGTCCACTGCACGTGGGTGGTTTCTGTCAAAGCTCTCGCAGGGACCTTCGCTGCGGCCTTATTTCTCGGACTTGAGATTCCTTTATCTAATGATGGCCACTCAGCTGTTTTTTTCTTGCCACAGTACAAATTCTAACACTCCATTCAGTAGGACATCAGCTGTGTATCCACCTGACTTCTGAACAACACAACTGATGGTCCCAACCCCATTTATAGGCAAGAAATCCCACTTATTATACCTGACAGGGCACACCTGTAGACATGACGAAAAACCATTGAAAACATTTCAGGTGACTACCTCTTGAAGAAGAGAAGCCAGAGGGGAAGGGGAACAAAGAAAAGGGGGACTTGAGAAACAAGAAAAAAAGAAATTTTCAGCACGTTTTTGGGAAAAAAAAACCAAATGTGAAATTATGGTGTCTAGTGTGAACCAATATGAAGAAAAGAAAGAGGAGGGGGGGGGGGGGGAAAGTGTTTGGGGCCGTTGGTTCCACTAAGGGGGATGTAGAGCTCACATTGGAAACATCTGTAGCTTAACTATTCAAGAAACCGATGCAGGAAGAACTGCAATGGGAAGTGTGAGGCTCATAGAGGAAACCACTGTGAACTTACAACAAAAACCCCTCCCAAAAAAAAAAAAAGGTGTTGTTGTGTGTTTTCCAGCAGAGCTTTTTTGCGGCAGGACGCCATGTGAGGCTTAGCTTAAAGGGGTTTTCCAGGGCTTTCCTTTTTTTTAATTGCTAATCTATCCTTAGAAATGTCATCAATTGGAGATCTGTTGGGGGTCTGACACCTTGTCCCCCTGTGGTTCAGCTGGTTAAAGAGGCAGTGGCCCTCTCTGAGTGCTGCTTCTACTTCACAGGACATGTGACATTATATTCATTGATCACATGGCCTGATCACAGCTCAGTCCCATTAAAGTGAATGGGCTAAGCTGTGATACCAAGCACAGTCACTATGGAGCTGTGCTTGGTAGGTACTGAAGAGGCTGCAGCACACACATCACATGAACAGGTGCTGATCCCTTTCCAATTTTTAATTGATGATTTCATAGGTCATCAATTACTCAGCCTTGGAAAACCCCTTTAAAGCCCCAACTAGACTGTCCTACTGATATAAAATAAGATAATATAGCACCCAAGTCTGTTTCCTCTCTGCAGTGAATGAAATGACATCATTAAGCATTCTTCTATCTACAGTAGGCTTAACGTAAAAACTGTGGAATCCACCAGAGCATATGCCCTTGTGCACACCTGAGACGCCTGCACAGACGGTTGGTCTAGAAGCATAGACAGTGATTCAGGGTAGGTGCTTCACAACATCTATTATTGACAGATATTCATCTGTTTTTGTTTTTTAAGGGATTGTCCAGGATGTTAATACAATAGATACTGATGATCTATCCACAGGAAAGGCCATCAGCAACTGATCGGTGTGGGGGCTGACTCCCAGATCCTGCACCAATCAGTTGATTCAGCTCCCGCCTCTCAACCCTACTACATTGAAGTGTTTAAAATATTGACCCAGTGTTGAGGCGTGTCAGTATCTTGGAAAGCTGGATAGTACCTTTGTACTACCCTGATTTCCAAGGTACTAAGACAGCATTTAGCTTGTCAGCTGCCGCCACTCTGGATCAATATTATTACGCTTCATTGTGATTGGTTTACTTCCAGGAACATTGACAGTATTTCACTTTAATAGCTTACTTTAAATGTGAGTAGGAGTAATTCAGGTCACATAGCTAGTGCAGGGACTCTTATGTGACTTAGGAGTCCCTTCACTAGCTCATTCTGGCACACCTACCTTTAGGATGAGACAGAATTCTGTCTCACAGATGAGTCAAGATTCTGTCTCAACTACAGGTCCCCTGCACCAGAATAGAAGCCAGTGTTCATTAAATTTACCAAATAAGAAGGAAGACAGCTGAAGGTCACTATAGTTTTTTTAAAAATGTACTGCTGGCATCTTTTGTGTTTTTTTATCTTTCAGGTTATGATGGATCGCTTGGATTACGTCGGATTCGTTGGACTCCATCGATGATCATCGTTTTTGTTAAATTTTTTAATAAAATGGTCAAAGAGGGTTGTCTGGGGGAGTTTTTATTTCAATAAAAATAATTTCTCTCATGTCTCTTGATTTTTTTAACTACTTTCTTACCCCCTTAGTAATGGCGACTGTCTGTTAGACATCTTCCATTACTAAGGTGTGGCTTAGTGTTAGATGGTGAATATTCTAGCACTAACCCTCCAATTATTACCCCGGTACCCAACACCATCAGGGGTGCCGGGAAGAGCTGGGTATCATCCAATACCCAGCTGTCTAAAGAGACTGCTGGGGATTGGGGCGGTCACAGTCTGGTATTATTAGGCTGGGAAGGCCCAAAAACAGTGGCCTTTCCCACCCTTGTAATGTCAGGCTGCTGCTGCTTGTTATATCCGGCTGGTTATGAGAAATTGGGGAGACCCTATGTCGTTTTTTTTTCCAATTATAAAGCAGCATAGGGTCCCCCCAATATTTCTCAACCAGACAGATATAACAAGCAGCAGCAGCCTGACATTACAAGGGTGAGAAAGGCCACTGTTTTTGGGCCTTCCCAGCCTAAAAATACCAGACTGTGACCGCCCCAATCCCCAGCAGTCTCTTTAGACAGCTGGGTATTGGATGATACCCAGCTCTTCCCGGCACCCCTGATGGTGTTTGCCCCTTCCCAGGCCTAATAATACCAACCTGTGATGGTCCCAATCCCTGTCTATCTCTTTAGACTGCCGGGTATTGGACGATACTCAACTCTTTTTGGTGTTAGGTACCGGGGTAATAATTGGAGGGTTAGTGCTAGAATATTCACCAACTGACACAAAGCCACACCTTAGTAATGGATGCTGTCTATCAGACAGTTGCCATTAACAAGGGGGTAAGAAAGTATTTAAAAAAAACTCGAGACATGAGAGAAATTTTTTTATTGAAATAAAATCTCCCCCAGACAACCCTCTTTGACAATTTTATTAAATAATTAAAAAAAAAAAAATGATGATCATCGATGGAGTCCAACGAATCCAACATAATCCAATGGATCATCGTAACCTGAAAGAGAAAAACACAGCATAATAAAAAAAAAAAAAAATTATACTCACCTACAGCTGTCTTCTTTCATCTGTCTTCTGTGGTAAAATAGAAACTGGCTTCTATTCTGGTGCGAGGGATCTGGAGATGAGAAAGAATTCTGTCTCATCTCAAAGGTTTGTGCCCCAGAATGAGCTAATGAAGGGACTCCTAAGCTACAGAAGAGCCCCTGGACTAGCTGTGTGATTGTTGTTACTCCTATCAATGTGACCAGGAGTAACACAATCACATTGGGGTCGGGAGAAGCAGGAGCTGACAAGCTATTCATATGAATTGACAGGCATCTCATGCATTCACAGCAGGCACTGCCCGGTAATTCATTTACATTTACAAGCAACTCCTGCAAGGGGGCAGGGGGCAATGCAGGCGCAAAATATCACTCCTGTATCGCTCCACATCTGTAGCAATATAAGTGTTAAAAATGGACAGCACAAGAATGATGTTTTTTTTTTACAGATAGTACATGGACAGAAAAATTGTTAGTGTTAAAGGGGTTGTCCAGAATAACCTGTTTTTGGCAAGGAGGCTGGGGAAGGTGAAAAAAAACAAACATACTCTCACCTGTCCCCGGTGCTCTGGTGTCTCCCACGGCAGTCCAGTCCTGCTGCTCCCAGGTGACGTCCCGGTTACTTTACTTAGGCCGCTGATTGGCCTCAGGGGTCACATGAGGGGAGGACTTCCTCCTAAACAAGACCCGGGAGGAGCAGGACCAGACCGTGGTGGGAGACACTGGAGCATTGGGGACAGGTTAGTATGGGGTTTTTTCTTCACCTTCCCGGCCTCCTTGCCAAAAATGGCTTCCAAGAGAACTACGCCACTTTGAAAAAACCATTCCCTTCTGCAATAGATATTATGGAGCTGATGTTGATAGTGATGGATGAGGATGACATGAATGATGGAAAACATGTAGCTTGTGAACCCACCCTGACCTGCTGCTATAGACTTTTATATGATCACAACTTGCATTCTGCTGCATATACCAATCTTTTTGTGGCATATAAAGCGCTCCTTACTCTGGCCTGCACCTTTCCTGTGAAAGAATGTTTAAAAAAAAAAAATGTAAAAAATCTGTTGAGGTCATTGATTGGACAAGAACTTTTAGAATCTCTCATTTTAATGAACATTGAGAGGGAGATTTCCAGGTCTTTAGATGATGATGACATTATTGATCGATTTGCAAACTCATCTTCTGTTCTTCAGAAACTGCTGCTGTAACCTGGATGTGTAAAATGTTTTTTTTTTGTGTGTCTTACTATATTAATACTGCTCTACTTAAGGTTAGTTATTTGTATCGTGCGTCTGATACATTAAAACTACGTTTATAGAAAAAGAAAATGGAAATCCTGACAGGGACAGGAACCCCTTTGACTGTAATGGGGTCCATCAGTTTTCTACTTTGATGTTTGTCACTTTGCTATCTGCACTATTGTGTCTGTAATGTTTGTTGAGCTCTATCTGTGATGGAGGAGAAGTTCATGTCTGTGATGGAGGATAAGTTAATGTTTAATTTTATATTATTTATTTAAATATTATTTATTTGGTTGTGCAATTAAATAATTTTGGTTTGCTTTTCCGTGTATGTGTGTAGAACGTAATATAGTTTGTGTGCAAGGTCTCAAGCGTGAATGTATTAAAGATCCGCATCACACAGATCTCAGATATGCACCATGCAGACCCATATATAAAATAAAATACATTTTTCTATTCAAAGACAGTAAACTAAGGCTCAGCTAAAAGTGATATTTGCATTGCTTAAGAGAAAACTCACTTTGATGTAGTGCAAAGGACAATACAGTTCTGTTTTGCACACTGTATTGTGCGCGAAAATGCACGTTAAATGTGCATGATGCCAAAAACTGGATGGGCGATATTTCATATGGCAGTAGGGTGGGCCCCTAGAATCAATCCCACTGGTGGGCCCTAGGCAAGACCCCAGAATATTTTCATCTCTGCTGCGTTTACTGAGGTCCACCTCTAGGGCCTGGGCATATAAATTTGTTTGGGCCACCATAAAATCTATAAACTCATCAGAGAAAAAGACTTGGAAAAAGTCAATTTCTGTGAAGTCTTCAGTCTCAATTTAGATTCCTGACCTGCCCACAAAGTCAAGAAGCTGATGCTCATAGTTTCCAGGGGGTGAGGTCTACATGGGTTCTGCAATTTCAGGAGCCTCAGAAATGGTTTTGGGGCACCTCCTTTGTTGTCGCTCATCACTGGATGATGAGTAGGGGAAAAAAATGGGCATCTTCCTCTTCTCCCTCGCTGGCGGTATCAGTGTCAGAAGCCAGTAAGGCATACGCCTCTTCTGATGAATACCTTCTCTTGGACATTTTGTATTTGTTGTGTTTTAACATGTTTATAGAAACATTTCTTGAAAAATTTGAATATGTGAGGTGTATGTTGTGCTTCAACACATATATACACACGTGGACAAAATTGTTGGTACCCCTCGTTTAATCAAAGAAAAACCCACAATGGTCACAGAAATCTGACAAAAGTAATAATATATAAAAATTCTATGAAAATGAAAAAATGAAAGTCAGACATTGCTTTTCAACCAGGCTTCAACAGAATTTTTTAAAAAAGAAAAATGAAACAGGCCTGGACAGAAATGATGGTTCCCTTAACTTAATATTTTGTTGCACAACCTTTTGAGGCAATCCCTGCAATCAAACGATTCCTGTAACTGTCAATGAGACATCTGCACCTCTCAGCAGGTATTTTGGCCACTCCTCATGAGCAAACTGCTCCAGTTGTCTCGGGTTTGAAGGGTGCCTTTTCCAGACGGCATGTTTCAGCTCCTTCCAAAGATGTTCAATAGGATTTAGGTCAGGGTTCATAGAAGGCCACTTCAGAATAGTCCAATGTTTTCCTCTGAGCCATTCTTGGTTGTTTTTAGCTGTGTGTTTTGGGTCATTATCCTGTTGCAAGACCCATGACCTGCGACTGAGACCAAGCTTTCTGACACTGGGCAGCACATTTCTCTCTAGAATCCCTTGATAGTCTTGAGATTTCATTGTACCCTGCACAGATTCAAGACACCCTGTGCCAGATGCAGCAAAGCAGCCCCAGAACATAACAGAGCCTCCTCCATGTGTCACAGTAGGGACAGTGTTCTTTTCAAGATATGCTTCATTTTTCCGTCTGTGAACATAGAGCTTATGTGCCTTGCCAAAATTTTCGATTTTTGTCTCATCTGTTTATAGGACATTCTCCCAGAAGCTTTGTGGCTTGTCAACATGTTTTTTGGCAAATTCTAGCTTTGTCAGATTCAAGTTATTTCTGTGACCATTGTGGGTTTTATTTTCATTAAATGAGGGGTACCAACAATTTTGTCCATGTCTGTATATGTAAAGGTGTCAAAATTTAAAATAAAGAAAAAAAAAAAGGACCTAAAATTTTACTATATATATTTATAGCAAATGATTCTAACTAATAAAAAAAAATTCTGTGGCAAAAAAATTTGAGCACAGATACGATCAGTAACATATATGTCATTGACAGTATATGACATATATGTCAGTAGAGGCCACAGGCAATCAAAAAAAGAAGGGGAGAAAGAACAAACACAAAAAAAAAAAAACATTGCTCCCCAAAAAGGGGCTGTTGATGAGGGGTTAAAAAAAAGCAGCTACAAGGTAGGGGGACTCAAACACATATAAAAAAGGCACAGCACACAGGGAAGAGATGGTTGGTGGAGGGTGGAGGTTGGAAGACAGAGGTGGATGGATGAAGTGGCAACAAATCGCAGTGGTACCGATCTGCTCACAGGGCAGTATAATGACTGTTCTGCTCGCAATCCCAGTGGGAGTGACGTGATCATGGCAGTTACTGGTAATCTGAACAGTATAGACTGACCAATTGCAGAGACTGGGAGAGTGGTACAAGTACACGCCATTACACCTCCACCCACCCAGATACTTTGTAGTGATTGGTGCTGGCTCACCTCCCAAAGATCCAATGATCTGTGCTGAGGAGCTGCTATTGGCTGATCAGATCTGATTGACCAATAGTGGCAATTGGCATTGCAGGGGGTGGATCCAGCCTACATGAAAGGATTGTCTACTCTCTTGGACAGGAACACTCTTCTCATGGTCACCATGTCTCATGGTCACGGTGACCCCTTAAAGCTCGGACATACTATTACATCCATTTGCCAGGGGCGTAAATACCGGGGTAGCAGCGGTAGCAGCTGCCACAGGGCCCGGATCATTATGGGGTCCGGAGCCCTGTGGCAGCCGCTACCGTGAACCCCACAAACACTTCTATCATTATATTCTGGGGTCTTTTCAGACCCCTGAGTATAACAATCGGAGGCCCAGGGGAGGCGAGGGAACATAATAAACACTGTAACTTACCTCTCCTACACTCCGCAGGCTTCGGGCCTGTTTGGTGACGTCCAAGCCGTCACCCGATGTCATTATGCATCGCGACGCCGACCTGGATCAGGCGAGATCCGGTCCACCATTTTAGATGGCCGAAGTAGCGCACGGGAGTGCACCGGAATGAGAAAGAAGTAAGTAGCATTGTTTTTTATGTTTGTATCCTCCCCTGGGTCTCCGATCATTTATACTCTGGGGTCTGAAAAGACCCCAGAGTATAATAATCATTGATGGGTGGTCCACTATGGGGCATAATACTGTGTGCAGGCGCCAGTATGGGGCAAACTACTGTGTGCAGGGGCCACTATGGGGCATAATATTATGTGCAGGAACCACTATGCTGCATAATACTGTGTGCAGGGGCCACTATGGGGTATAATACTGTGTGCAGGGGCCACTATGGGGCATAAAACTGTGTGCAGGGGCCACTATGGGGCATAATACTGTGTGCAGGGGCCACTGTGGGGCATAATACTGTGTGCAGGGGCAACTATGGAGCATGATGCCGTGTGCAGGAATGTGGTTTGTGCGGGGGGGGAATTGGGGGCGGCGGTTCGGGGGGGGGCCCATGTCAAATGTTTCCTTGGGGCCCAGCCATTCCTAGTTACGCCACTGCCATTTGCATTAAGTTCTTGGCAGTGAAGATTGCAAAAGAATGTCATTTGCTAAGGGGATAAAGGTCCAATCGTTACTAATCTTAAAATACATAATTTTTCTATATTGTCTCACAGTGTCAATCCAAGAGAATATTTACATCTGGTGGCTTTTCTCTTTGCTATTGAAGAAATGAATAATCGCTCAGATATTCTGCCCAATATCACTCTGGGATATCATATGTATGACTCTTGTGGGCATGTGAATAAAGTTATAAAAGATGTTCTGCAGATACTGTCCGGACACACAGTAACAGCTCCAAACTACTCATATAGGGAGAATGATGCAGTGGTCAGATTTATTGGAGATTTACATTCTGTCACGACTCTCCCCATGGCCCAGCTGTTAAACATATATGAATATACACAGGTAAGGTCAGATAATAAAAAACAACTATTTAAAAAAAAGTCTGTATCTACAAATTGATATATACATATATATATGTACAGTGCTGGCCAAAAGTATTGGCACCCCTGCAATTCTGTCAGATAATACTCAATTTCTTTCAGAAAATGATTGCAATCACAAATGCTTTGGTAATAATATCTTCATTTAATTTGTCTTCAATGGAAAACCACAAAAAGAATTGTCAAAAAGCCAAATTGGATATAATTCCACACCAAACATAAAAAAGGGGGTGGATAAAAGTATTGGCACCCTTTGAAAAATCATGTGATGCTTCTCTAATTTGTGTAACTAACAGCACCTGTTACTTACCTGTGGCACATAACAGGTGGTGGCAATAACTAAATCACACTTGCAGCCAGTTGAAATGGATTAAAGTTGACTCAACCTCTGTCCTGTGTCCTTGTGTGTACCACATTGAACATGGAGAAAAGAAAGAAGACCAAAGAACTGTCTGAGGACTTGAGAAGCAAAATTGTGAGGAAGCATGAGCAATCTCAAGGCTACAAGTCCATCTCCAAAGACCTGAATGTTCCTGTGTCTACCGTGCGCAGTGTCATCAAGAAGTGTAAAGCCCATGGCACTGTGGCTAACCTCCCTAGATGTGAACGGAAAAGAAAAATTGACGAGAGATTTCAACGAAAGATTGTGCGGATGGTGGCTAAAGAACCTCGACTAACATCCAAACAAGTTCTAGCTGCCCTGCAGTCCGAGGGTACAACAGTGTCAACCCGTACTATCCGTCGGCGTCTGAATGAAAAGGGACTCTATGGTAGGATACCCAGGAAGACCCCACTTCTGACCCAGAGACATAAAAAAGCCAGGCTGGAGTTTGCCAAAACTTACCTGAGAAAGCCAAAAACTTTTTGGAAGAATGTTCTCTGGTCAGATGAGACAAAAGTAGAGCTTTTTGGGAAAAGGCATCAACATAGAGTTTACAGGAAAAAAAAAAGAGGCCTTCAAAGAAAAGAACACGGTCCCTACAGTCAAACATGGCGGAGGTTCCCTGATGTTTTGGGGTTGCTTTGCTGCCTCTGGCACTGGACTGCTTGACCGTGTGCATGGCATTATGAAGTCTGCAGCATAATGTAGGGCCCAGTGTGAGAAAGCTGGGTCTCCCTCAGAGGTCATGGGTCTTCCAGCAGGACAATGACCCAAAACACACTTCAAAAAGCACTAGAAAATGGTTTGAGAGAAAGCACTGGAGACTTCTAAAGTGGCCAGCAATGAGTCCAGACCTGAATCCCATAGAACACCTGTGGAGAGATCTCACAATGGCAGTTTGGAGAAGGCACCCTTCAAATATCAGGGACCTGGAGAAATTTGCCAAAGAAGAATGGTCTAAAATTCCAGCAGAGCATTGTAAGAAACTCATTGATGGTTACCGGAAGCGGTTGTTCGCAGTTATTTTGTCTAAAGGTTGTGCTACCAAGTATTAGGCTGAGGGTGCCAATACTTTTGTCCAGCCCATTTTTGGAGTTTTGTGTAAAATGATCAATGATTTGACTTTTTTTTTCATTCTCTTTTGTGTTTTTTCATTGCAAGCAAAATAAATGAAGATATTATTACCAAAGCATTTGTGATTGCAATCATTTTCTGGAAGAAATTGAGTATTATCTGACAGAATTGCAGGGGTGCCAATACTTTTGGCCAGCACTGTTATATATATATATATATATATATATATATATATATATATATATATACAGTGCCTTGCGAAAGTATTCAGCCCCCTTGAACTTTTCAACATTTTGCCACATTTCAGGCTTCAAACATAAGGATATAAATTTTTTATTTTTTTGGTGAAGAATCAACAAGTGGGACACAATCGTGAAGTGGAACAAAATTTATTGGATATTTTAAACTTTTGTAAAAAATAAAAAACTGAAAAGTGGGGCGTGCCAAATTATTCGGCCCCCTTAAGTTAATACTTTGTAGCGCCACCTTTTGCTGCGATTACAGCTGCAAGTCGCTTGGGGTTTGTCTCTATCAGTTTTGGACATCGAGAGACTGAAATTCTTGCCCATTCTTCCTTGGAAAACAGCTGGAGCTCAGTGAGGTTGGATGGAGAGCGTTTGTGAACAGCATTTTTCAGATCTTTCCACAGATTCTCGATTGGATTCAGGTCTGGACTTTGACTTGGCCATTCTAACACCTGGATACGTTTATTTGTGAACCATTCCATTGTAGATTTTGCTTTATGTTTGGGATCATTGTCTTTTTGGGAGATAAATCTCTGTCCCAGTCTCAGGTCTTTTGCAGACTCCAACAGGTTTTCTTCCAGAATGGTCCTGTATTTGGCTCCATCCATCTTCCCATCAATTTTAACCATCTTCCCTGTCCCTGCTGAAGAAAAGCAGGCCCAAACCATGATGCTGCCACCACCATGTGTGACATATCGTTTTGCATTGTGGCCAAAAAGTTCGATTTTGGTTTCATCTGACCAGAGCACCTTCTTCCACATGTTTGGTGTGTCTCCCAGGTGGCTTGTGGCAAACTTTAAATGAGACTTTTTATGGATATCTTTGAGAAATGTCTTTCTTCTTGCCACTCTTCCATAAAGGCCAGATTTGTGCAGTGTACGACTGATTGTTGTCCTATGGACAGACTCTCCCACCTCAGCTGTAGATCTCTGCAGTTCATCCAGAGTGATCATGGGCCTCTTGGCTGCATCTCTGATCAGTCTTCTCCTTGTTTGAGATAAAGTTTAGAGGGACGGCCGGGTCTTGGTAGATTTGCAGTGGTCTGATACTCCTTCCATTTCAATATGATCGCTTGCACAGTGCTCCTTGGGATGTTTAAAGTTTGGGAAATCTTTTTGTATCCAAATCCAACTTTAAACTTCTCCACAACAGTATCACGGACCTGCCTGGTGTGTTCCTTGGTCTTCATGATACTCTCTGCGCTTTAAACAGAACCCTGAGACTATCACAGAGCAGGTGCATTTATGCGGAGACTATCACACACAGGTGGATTATATTTATCATCATCAGTCATTTAGGACAACATTGGATCATTCAGAGATCCTCACTGAACTTCTGGAGTGAGTTTGCTGCACTGAAAGTAAAGGGGCTGAATAATATTGCACGCCCCACTTTTCAGTTTTTTATTTTTTACTAAAGTTTAACATAACCAATAAATTTCGTTCCACTTCACAATTGTGTCCCACTAGTTGTTGATTCTTCACCAAAAAAATTAAAATTTTATATCTTTATGTTTGAAGCCTGAAATGTGGCAAAAGGTTGAAAAGTTCAAGGGGGCCGAATACTTTCGCAAGGCACTGTATATATATATATATATATATATATATATATATTTATTTATTTATTTATTTTTTTTTTTGTTTTGCTATAATCACAACATCTATTTTATAGTGGTCAATAATGGACCTTATGCCTGACTTCAGTGTTTTTGCTCCTCTCTAGAATTAGAGCTGTATGGAAGATTATGTAGCTGTGGGGAGTGTAACCTTTTGTCAAGGACACCAACACGTACAAACAAAAGAAGGTGGAGACAGTATTTTACCACTTTTGGCTTCCAAGTTTTATAAAACACCACTCAAATGAGCACTGTGTACACAAGAGAGGCAACAGCACTACGGCTCTCTCTTTTGGTCCTAGTGACCATCCTGCTAGGATTACCTAGGCCAAACAAAACATTGACAGTGAGAGTTACAGGAAATATAAGTAAAAGCAAATTAAGCATCCCCAATTTTTTTATATTTTTTTAGTGAAATTTTGTGAGATACATCACTATACAAATGAAGTACTGTAAAATTAAAATGAAAAAAATAAATAAATAAATAAAAAAAAATAAATGTCATATATAAAAATAAAAATTTGTTTAACCACTTGGGAACACAGCCTAAAAGTACCTTAACCACTTCCAGACCGCCCGTTGAGTTTTTACGTACGGAGAGTGGCTCTCTTGTTCTGCAAGGACATACCTCTACACGAAATCGGGCCCCTACTTAAATGGGGAGTCGGCTGTAACTACAGCTGGAGCTCCCCTAGAGTAGGCAGGGAAGGTTTATTACTGCCCTTGCCTTCCCGATCGCTGTGTACACAGCGCTCAATGAGTAGGACCAAATTGGTCATACTCCAGACCTGTTGAGCAGGAATTAGATAGATAGTCCAAGTCTGGAAGACATGACCTGGGGGACTGGAGAGACTTAGGACACAAAAGCCTTTGTGTATATCCAGTCCAATAAAGTGCAATATCCAGAGCATTTGAAACAAAGAATCTCAAAGAATATGTTTTGCCCTATAAACATAGAAGAATCTGTGTGCTCATCACTTGACCATAGACTATTTTTATCACTTGGAGTAATCAGAATGAATGACATCAAACAGAGATCTAGAAAACGAGGAGGAATTGAATAAGAAAGCATATTGGAATATTGTACAACTTTTCATTATACATACAATCATTGATTATGATGTTAATCTGTTTTCTCTTAGTCCTAACAGCAGCACAATATGGAGTATTCTTGCCTCTGTGTGCTGGTAGGACAGGCGGAACTTTTAATTAACCTAAAATATGCATGACTACACTACCCTATCAGGGGACAAAGAGACCTCCCTCCTTGTGTAAGTTATAAAGTAAAAATTTCTAAATTTAGGTAGGGAAGCTTGTGCTGCTGTTAGGACCAAGGGAAAACAGATTAACATCATAATCAATTATTCCCTTACGACCTATAGCAGCACAATATGGGGATATAGCAAGTAATTCCCTTAGGGAGGGTTTCCTTGCTCTACAACACCTAGTACTGTCTGTCCAAAGGCTGTCGCCACAGAACTCTGAACATCTAGTCGATGTTTTACAAAGGTTAGGTGAGACGACCAAGAAGCAGCTGCACAGATCTGATCCAGCGGTAAGGCCTGGTTCTCAGCCCAAGAGGTCAATACAGCCCTGGTTGAATGGACTGTACAAAATTCGGGTGGAGCTAACCCCTGAGCAAAAAAAGAGACTTTGATTGCCTCCTTGATCCACCTAGACAAGGTAGGCTTGGAAGCCCTGAGACCTTTGTCTCTACCATACATGTTGACAAGGAGATTCTCGGCTCTCCTAAAGGAACGTGTATGTAAGAGGTAAATCTGGAGACATGTCACAACATCTAGTGTGTGAAGTTTTTTCTCCTCTTCAGAGGAAGGGGCTGGAAAAACATGGGTAAAGAGACTAATTGGTTAATATTGGCGCGGGAAGGCACCTTAGGGTTAAACCCAGGAAGAAACCTAAGTTGGATGCTATCCGCAAAAAATGATATATAAGATTCCTTGGAAGAAAAAGCCTGGAGCTCAATCACCCTATTGGCTGAAGTGATGGCTAATAGAAAGGTGGTTTTAAAGGCAAGAAATTTAAGATCTACATCCTCCAAAGGCTCAAAAGGAGGACCACAAAGACCTGAAAGAACAGTCAAGAGATCTCACTCGGGAACCGTAGCTGAGACCACCGGTCTAAGTCTGGTAGCGCCATTAAGGAATCCAACAATAAGGGAATCTTGGGACAATCGTCTACCTAAACAGGCAGATAAGGCTGAAACCTGTACCCTCAGTGTAGCAGGAAAAAGGCCTGTATCTAGCTGCTTTGAAGAAAATCTGGAGCACCACTGCTTGAAGATGTTACCTATCCTATGGTAGCTTTTCTTGGTAGACTCTGCTCTGGCACAGGAAAGAGTCTTCAGGACGGCTTCTGACAGTCCGCTAAATCTCCGTAGGGACTGGTCAACCTCCTCCGATCCTGGTACTTCTGAGTTCCTTGGGAAACCAGGTTCTGGGTTGGGGGAAGCCTCCAATATGTCCCTCAACTCATGTACATGAGCTGGGCAAACCAAGTCCTTTTTGACCAGAATGGAATGATGGCTATCACAGAGACTTGGTCCTATCTGACTTTCATTAATACCTTTGGTATCATGGAAAGTGGAGGGAAGATGTATGCCAGCCTGAAACTTAAGGGATGGACAGGGCATCCACTGCCAAGGGATAGTCCTCCTGATACAGTGATCAGAATGTCTCTACCTTGGCATTGAGTATGGTCACCATGAGGTCTACTTCTGTGAGACCCCACTTCAGGATAACCTGATGGAATACATCTGGATTGAGAGACCATTCTCCTGATACGGCTCAACTGATCTGTTACTATGTTCAGGGAACCTTTGATGTGAACTGCGGATAAGTGGGTCAGATTTTTTTCCGCCCAGGTAAAAATCAGATCTGTCTCTCTGAGGAGAGATAACGATCTGGTGCCTCCCTGTCTGTTCAGGTACATTACGGTCGTCATGCTGTCTGACCGAACCTTGACCGCTCTCCCTCTAAGGAAAGGAGAAAAATGAAGAAGTGCAAGGTACACGGCTCTGAGCTCCTTTCAATTGGAAGATGTCCTTTCTTCTAGACTGCTCCAGACTCCTTGTATGTCTTCTCATACAGGTGGGCTCCCCATCCCGAGAGGGATACATTGGTAGTCAACAGGGTCCAACGAGGTTGGACTGTGGACATTCCGTCTTTCAGGTGTATCCACCATCTGAAGGAAGGACAGGTACTGGGAGATAGTTTGATCTTCTTGTCGAGACTGAGAGGAGTACGGTTCCAGGCTTTTAGTACTTCCATCTGAAGAAGACGCAAATGCCATAAAGCCTAAGGGACTGCAATGGCTGAGGATGACATCAGGACTCTCATGGATGTTCTGATGGATACCAGACGTGTCTTGAAGAGAAACCGGACCACTTTGATCAATCTTTCCTCCTTGCAGGTGTTGAGAAAACCTGCATTTGGCCTGAGTCCATGAGATACCCCAGGAACTTCCTGCTGCTAGAGGGAACTGACTTGTCCCAATTTATTAGCCAACCCAAGTTTTGGAGAAGGGATACGGATATCAGTAACTGCTGGAGCAGAACAGAGTCTGACTGGGCTTTTATTAGCCAGTCGTCCAGGTATGGCACTACAAAAGGCCCTGAAGCCTGAGAGAGGCGGCTATAGGAGCCACAACCTTGATGAAGGAATGAGGAGCTGAAGTGATGCCAAAGGGCAGGGCTGCAAACTGAAGATGCTTCTTGTGGCCGGAAACTGAAACGGCAATTCTGAGAAACTTTCTGTGCGGAGGATATATTGGGACATACAAATAGGCATCCTTTAGATCTAAGGTGACGAAAACTTTGCCCTGTTGAAGAAAGGATGTAACGGATTTTACGGTCTCCATACGAAAATGTTTTTTCTTTATGAAACGATTCAGATATCTTAAGTCTATAATCATTCTCCAGCTGCCTGATGGTTTTGGCAACAGAAAAACTGGGGAGTAGACACCGAATCCTTCTTCCAAGGGGGGGATCTCTTCCAAGGCCCCCTTGCGGATGTAATCGTGAATGGAGCACTCCAATATATCCTGCTGAACCGCAGGAAGGGAGCGGGTTAAGACGAATCGATCTTGAGGCGGATGAAGAAACTCAATTGCATAACCTTGCTGAACAACCTGCAAGACCAAAGGGTCTTGAATTTTTTTCCTGCCAGACAGTGTAGAACTGGGAAAGTCGACCTCCGACAGGAGTCTCGGCCACAGGAAGAAGGATGCCGATATCAAAAGATAGGCTTCTTTTTGTCCTCATTCTTGGGAACTTTCATCCAGAACCCCTAGGCTGATATCTAGGACGTCTCTAGAACTGAGGTCTAGGTTGAGGCTGATAACCTCTACCCCAGCCAGAAGGTCTTGACCTGCCTCTAAAGGCCTGAGGCAGAGTCTTACCCTTTTTATTGTCAAGGTCTTCCATAATCTCATCCAGGCCTCTGCCAAAAAGCTTACCCGGCTCAAAGGGTAGAGAACAGAGGTTGAACTTGGAGGAATTATCCGCTCTCCAGGGTTTTAGCCATAGCGGCCTTCTAGCTGCCGTAGAAAGGGCCAAAGATTTGGCCGCCAGCCTTAAATGATGTTGGGAGGCTTCGGCTAAATAATCTGCCGACAAGGAAACTGAGCTCAAAGAAGCTAGGAGATCATCTTTGGAGACTCCAGAGTTGATGTCTCTTGCAAGCTGGGCTAAATCAGAACGTAACTTGCTTGAGGCTTCATTAGAGGCAATAGACACGGAAGTCTGACCGGAGGCCAGAGAATAAACCTTCCTGAAAGTACTCTCCATGCATCTATCCATGGGGTCCTGGAGATTAGATCCATCATCCAGCGAGACAATTTGGCCACTGCCATATCAATTTTAGTCCTGCTGGGACATCACAATAGGGAACAGGGTTCTAAATCTCCTGGAATATATGGGAGCTCTTTCTGGATATTTCCATTCCGCAAGTATGAGTTTTTCCAGTGACTCATCCACTTGGAAGGCCCTAGGCCTCCTAGAGGTGGAACAGGAGGCTTCCCCGTCAACATCACGGTCCCTTGACCGGATGGACTATTTATCTTCTCAAGAGGAAAGAGAGGTCTGCTGTAATCTTCCAAGGTATCATCAGATGAAAGCGTTTCATCAATCACCTAGAAACCTTCAACAGCTTCAAAGTGTGTCACGATGCACACAAACTAGACCCCCCCACTTTTTTTTTTTTTTTTTTTTTCAAACTCCTTGCAGGATTTGAACCCAGGACTCTAGCATTGTAAGGTTGCAGTGCTAACCACTGAGCAATCATGCTGCCCGTAGCTACAGCAGCAAGAACAGTAATCCAAGTGGAGTACTGAGGCCTTCCTCACTAACAGACAAGGCATTATTATTATTATTATTATTATTATTATTATTATTATTATTATTATTATTATTATTTATATAGCACCATTAATTTCATGGTGCTTTTCATTTGCGGATTTACATACGGTACACCAGATATACAAAACAGATGATGCTAACAGAGACCAACTGGCACAGTGGGATAGAGGGCCTTGCCCGCAAGGGCTTACAATCTATGAGGGAAGAGGGATAGAGACAGAAGAGACTGAGCATCTGCATTGAGATGAAGGCTTCTATAGGAGGGGAGGAGGAATGAGCAAGTAGTGCACACATAAAACCCTCCCCCCACTGCAAATTTTGCAAACCTTAACTCCTTGTACACAGAATTAAGCTAAAAATATACAGACCGATGCCAGAAAAGCCAGAAAAGAGGATCAGCAAATATAAACTTGCAAAAAGGAGGAAAAACTAAGCCGCAAAAAGTCCGTCCGAGAATTCAGTCCCCAGAAAACCGGAACACAATGTCACTTCTGGCGGCTGTGGAGCTTGTAAGGTAAGTAAAATGGTAATGCACCACATTGTTATGGATAAAATGTCTATTTTTGATATTAACAAATCTATTTTGTACCACTATTAACCAAATGTCTGCTTTCCTTGATTATGTTTATTATTGTAAACTTCCTCATTATATTTTTGTGACGCATAAATAAATATCAGCTTAGCAAGATGGCGCCTACATCCTGGACTACACCTGAGGAAATGTGTAAGATCCGGATGAGAGAAAAAGGACAGATTGATGCTTCAGTCAATGACAGGTTGACACATATGTATACAAGCCAACCTCTCCATACGATGCTATATACATAAGATTATGTTTGTGGTTAATAAAGAGGAAGTTTGATGACCCAGGACTTTGAACATGCAGCATGCAACTACCGCTGCATGTACTACTGAAATAAACCTTTTCAGAGCAAAGGTTTTTTTTATTTAACTGTAATTTTTATTGAAAAAATTTTTCATTAACAAGGTATAAAGAAAAAAAAAGATCAAACAAGCAGAAAACAATGAGGTAGGTAGAGGCTATCCGCCTCTTCTCCCTTAAGCAATATGCATTCAAATTAGACAGTAAACAAGGGAGGGGAGGGATGAAGGGATTAAGAAGACAAGGGTAGAACCAGAGGAAAGGAGGGGAGGGGAGAAGAGGACTAGAGATCAGAGACCCTGTGATGTACAATACATATCCCAGGGCGCCCAGATAGCCCCAAAGGCCTCCTGTGAGTTGTTTAGGCCCGCGGTCAGGCATTCAAGACTCCTCACATCCTTCACTCTAGCCACAAGTTCAAGACCAGATGGGGGACTCACTTTCTTCCAGTTTCTAGCTATGAGAATTTTAGCTGCAGTACAAAGGTGCAAGAAAAGCCTGGATGACTTATTGCTCAGGTGCCTGGGGGGAAGGTTCAGGAGATAGACCAGAGGGTCAAGAGGGACCTCTTGTAAAAAGAGAGCAGTCGTCAAAGTCCTGACCTCCCTCCAGAAACCTAGGATGAGAGGGCACGTCCAAAAGATGTGGTGCAGGGTACCCACCGCAGCTCCACAGCGCCAGCACCATGGGGGAACCAATGGGTTTAAAGCATGGAGGAGAGCAGGGGTATGATACCAATGCATCAACAACTTATACTGCGCTTCCCGAAATGTAATGCACTGAGATGATTTCTGGGCCCGAGACCATACAATCCACCACTGTTCCTGGGAGATGGGTCTACCCACCGCCTCTTCCCATTTAAGCATATAGCGATGGGTAACTGGGGAGCCTGTAGTTTGTGAGGTAAGAAGTTGGTAAATAGAGGATATAAGGCCCCTAGTGGACGTACCTGCATGGCAAATCTTTTCAAAAGCGGTGGGCAGTGACACTTTAAGGGACCCATGGAGGGAGCGGACAAAGTGAACCACCTGTAAATAATGGAACCATTCAGAACCTGGCAGGTTTTGGTTAGCTATAAGGTAGGCAAAGGACCTGAGTTCCAAGGTTCCAGGATCAACCATGTCCGCAATCCGGTAAAGACCAGCTTTAGACCACACCTTAGTCATGGCAGAAGTCAGGCTCTCCGGGAGAAGGGGGTTGTATAGTATGGAGACCATAGATGAGTGCTGGGACATCAGGGAGAATCTAGTACGACAGGCAGACCAAATAGATCTAGTAAACCGAATAGGGCCCAGCAGGTACGAGGCAGGGGGAGCGGGGGGAGAGCCAACCCACAGAAGCGCGTTAGGGTGCATGGGAGCCAGCCAGAGCTTCTCTATCTGCACCCATCTAGTATATGCTGGCATAGCCGCCCAAAGTGGGATATGGCGCAAGTGGGACGCCATACCCCATACCATAGCAGATGTGGGACGGCCATACCCCCAGACCCCCTATCCGCCAGCATAACAGATCTGGGTATTCGGTGTCGTTTTGCCTGCCAGATAAACTGAAAAATAGCTTTCTGCAGGTTCCGTAATTCTCCCCGAGGAATCGCAACCGGGAGTGTCTCGAAAAAATACAGTAGCTTCGGAAGGAGAGTCATCTTGACCGCGGCAATTCTCCCTAAAAGGGAGATGGGTAAGGGTTGCCATTTGTCCAATAGGGCTCTTAACTCACGAAACAACCGCGGGTAGTTTGCCGAATAGAGGGTCGCGTAGGAGGTGGATATATGGACTCCCAGGTAGCGGATAGAGGACTCCCGCCACTGGAAATCGTAATTACTGTGGAGGAGAAGGAGAAGGTCCTGTGGAATGTTGAGTGGGAGTGCCTCAGTCTTTGCAGGGTTCACCTTGTATCCTGAGAGATCGCTATAGGTCTCCAGCAAGCGCAACAAGTTTGGAAGGGTAGTATGAGGGGAGGTGAGAGTGAGGAGTACATCATCTGCGAAAAGAGAGACCTTAAATTCCTTATCCTGGACCATGATCCCCTTGACATTAGGGTCTCGCCTAATCTTGGCTGCCAGCGGTTCAATGCAGAGGGCAAATATGATGGGAGAGAGGGGGCAACCCTGCCTAGTGCCATTTCGAATAGGGAAGAAGGGCGAGGATGCATGGGGAAGCTTGATTGCTGCTGTGGGTAGGGAGTAGAGGGCCTGGATAGCTGTGAGGAAAGGTCCCGTGAGCCCGAACGCCTTAAGCGTATCATGCATAAACGACCAATCTATGCGGTCGAAATCCTTTTCAGCGTCCAGACTCAAGAGAAGGGCCGGGGTAGAATAATGATTGGCCACCTCCACCAAATCCACAGTCCTCCTGGTGTTGTCACCACCCTGACGACAGGGGATGAATCCCACCTGGTCCTTATGGACAAGCAGAGGGAGCCAAGCATTTAACCTATTGGCTAGGAGTTTGGTAAAGAGTTTCAGGTCCGCGTTCAGCAAAGCAATCGATCGATAATTAGCACAGTCCTGCAAGTCCTTACCCGGTTTAGGGACCAATGTGAGCAGTGAGGAGAGCATAGTCAGGGGTATGGGTGAGCCTAAGAGGAAGGAATTGAAGAGGGACAATAGATGAGCAGAAAGTTCACCCTGGAAAACCTTATAATAATTGTAAGTGAACCCATCTGGGCCCGGGGCTTTTCCATTTGGGAGGTCCCTCAGGACCCCCTCTAGTTCCTCCCTGGTGATGGGAGTGTTTAGGGAAGTCAAGGCCTCAGGAGGCAGGCGTGGAGACAACAATCCTTTAAATAGTCTTCTAGCAGTGTTGAGTCATCCCCAGGGGGTAGTGCTCGCGGGGGGGGGGGGGGTAAGTTATACAGCTTAGAATAGTAAGAGTGGAACGCCAGCGCCAGAGCGTCAGGGTGGTGTTGAAGGGTACCTGTGGAGTCACGGACAGAGTGTGGTGTGGAGGAGGCCTGATGATCCCTGAGGGTTCTTGCCAGGAGGGTGTGAGACTTATTACCTCGTTCAAAGAACCTCTGGCGAGTATAAAGGAGAAGTCGTTCCACATGGCGGGTCTCCAAATCACGGAGGTCAGCCCGTGCCAAAACCAAACGGCGAAGAACCCCCAGGGATGGATGTGCTGCCAAAGTTGTCATAAGGGACCGAATACGAGCTTGGAGAAGCTGTTCCTGGGCCTGTCTGTCCCTTTTAAGCCTAGAAGCCAATGCGATACAATGTCCTCTCATGACCGCCTTATGGGCTTCCCAGAAAATGGCAAGAGAGTTTACTGAACCTAAGTTGTCCCTGAAATAATCCATCAAGTGTGTGCGCAGGATCTCGAGGGAGGTCGGTGATTTGAGCAATGTTTCTTTAAGACGCCAATGACATTGGCGAGTAGGCACTGGGGTCGTAGATAGAGTAACCACAACTGGGGCATGGTCAGACCAGGTGAGAGAGCCAATGTTCGTGTCCCTGAGCAAACGAAGGGCGGGAGCATTACCAAAGAAATAATCAATGCGGGTGTGAGTGTTATGAGGGTGAGAGAAGAAGGTGTGCGGTGACCAGATGGAAGGTAACGCTGCAGTTGGGATTGCGGGGTGCAAACAGCGCAGACTTGTCACGGTCTCTGGGCACGAGGGCGCAGCGCTGGTGCTGTCCCACGTTACCACCACTGGTACCGGTGATGAGGGGGCTGCACAAATGTTGGTGGTGATTGTTCCCCCGGGGCGCTTCCCCTATACTGTGCCGACTGGTGGTGTTTGGGGCGCCCTGATGTTGTCGGTGCAGAGTCAGACACAGAAACGGTTGTAAAGTTGAACTTTTACTTCCATAGGTGTGGAGGCACAAATGCTTAAACAGTTTCTTCAATACAAAACAACGGGGTACGCCTGGTGACACAGCAAAGTCCTGGGGTGCAGGGTAGACTTGATGAAAGGTGTTCCTAGCCCCTTATACTTCAGTGTTACAGCCCTGAGGTGCGTCTGGGCTCCTATTTGGCTCATAGGAGGATGCCCACCATGATACTAGTACATAATATTCCCCACTCACGCTATGTGGTCCTGATAGCTCAGAGTTTCGGGGTGCAATAGTCAGGGTGGCAGGATATTCCACAGGTCTGGCCTTGGCCCCTGGATCCTGTGATACTTGCTATGGAGCATGTGTTCCAGAATGTTCTCTCCACAGTCTCAGGCTG
Organism: Leptodactylus fallax; assembly: GCA_947044405.1. NCBI lineage: Eukaryota > Metazoa > Chordata > Amphibia > Anura > Leptodactylidae > Leptodactylus > Leptodactylus fallax. Next base: position 1,499,796 of record CAMRHE010000378.1, read on the forward strand.
ACAAGATAATGATGCTTGACTTCCTTCAGGGCGATGGCTAGGCAGACAGGGGACAGGATCTTCTGAATAGCTGGAGTATGTCAGCTCTCCAACCTTCCTGGGCCTGTCTAGGACTTGAGATTCCTGCACTAAACTCACTGCTTTCTTCACAGGACATCACACTTATCTCCTCACCTCCTCCTCCTAACACTCCACACTTCTAACTCCTAATACGCAGGACCTTCCTGCAGGGGTGTTACCATGGGGACCCAGTGATCAACTGACTCCTCCCCTTTTCCCAGGCGATGTCCTCCCATTGGACATTTGGTTACTATTCAATCCTATGGGAGGTGTAATGCATGTGTGAGGCTCACTAGGTGGCGCTGTGTTGTGTGAGACTCAGGACCCCCTGCTATGTCACACAGGCTATGAAACAACAGGAAATAATACAATGCACAGAGATCACCCTCAGCCCAGCCATAGCCAGCTCTGGGATGCCACATACTCCCCCTCTTTCACTGAGCCGACCTCGGCGACGGGCTGGGGTGAAGGTGAGAAATGTAACATAACGTTAATAAATACGAATAAAGTGCAAATGTCACTAACAGTTTAGAAAAATATAATACCTAGAAACTTGAGGTAAGACCTCCCGGCATAGTCCTGGAATGTCCATGAGAAGTCTGAAGGGTAACGGAGAGATAATTAAACTCAGACTTATGGAACCTTTTGGCGGTACCATCAGACAGTCCATATAGAAACAACAGTAGTGCAAATGGGTCCAGAGGCTCTCTGGCACAAATTTCGTGAGTGTCCATTATCATGAGAGTCTCTCTGAGAAACAATAAACAGTCCTTTCTGTAAGGAAGAGTAGGCACTCTAGCACGAATGTCCATACCGCAATGGGGTAACAGAACTTCCTTGGCTCGGTGAGCCAGGCACTATGGCTTGGATTGTTGCATATAAATGTAAATACTATATTACATGGCAAGATATTATATATATACTGTATATACACACAGGAAAAACATTAATGTAATCAAAGCAGGAATAACATATACAGAAGCAGAGACAGTTAACCTCTTTAACCCAAGGACAGCCATGGCATCACTATAGCGTGTTGGAGGTATGCCTTTTGTGGTACGCTCAGAACGCCTAAGTGGAACGAGATTTGAATCAGGAACAGAGTCACTGAAATCAATTAAATCATCTGTCGAAGGGTTCTCTTGCACTAGAGCAATTGGTGGATAACAGCTAAATGGTAGTAGTTTAGGCGCCCACATAAGCTCAGTTAACGTTGGGGGCCTCTCTTTCGCTTCAGAAGGTGACAAGATCTCTGTACTCGTTGTCTCAGCTGGGGGCACCTCTGTGGGTAGTCCTTCTTTAAGGCACAGCTTCAGACGGTTTCGGTGTACTACTTGGGGCTGTCTCCCAGGTTTAGAGATCTCATACACGTCGGATTCAGGATATGGTATGGAGATGACACTGTATGGTTCTTTCTCCCAGAATGGATCCAATTTCCCATTCCGATGGTTATTCCTTAACCATACACGGTCGTCAACTTTCAGGGGCGCTGCATGGGCGCGATGGTTGTAATCCTCCTGTTGTCTCCTATGAACCTCATCCATGCGCGTTTCAACTATCTCTTTAGCTTCCTCCATACGTCGGCGGTGTTCAACAACCCAGTCTGTTATGGGTAGTGGATTGATGGTGTCAGGGACCTTCACACCAAGGGTTAAGTCTGAAGGAAGTTGACCTTGTCTTCCAAACATTAGATAAAATGGTGCGTATCCCGTAGATGTTTGGGGTGTGTTGTTGTAAATATAGGCCAAGTCCTTGATACGCTCAGGCCACTCAACACCAGGTGTAACTGCGGCTGTTCTTAGCATGCCGATGATCACTTGATTTGCCTTCTCGCACATACCATTCCCTTGAGGGTGATACGCTGTGGTTCGCAACTTCTTGCAGTCTTGGAACTGACACAGCTCACGGAACAATTGGGATTCAAACGCCGATCCACGGTCGGTGAGGATATGCTCAGGACAACCGTAATGGCGTACAAACTCTGCGTAGAAGGTCTCAGCCGTAGTTCTTGCTGTAAGATCTCTGACAGGCACGATGACAAGGAACTTGGAGTAATGATCCACCATTGTCAGAGCGTAGCTGTAGCTGGAACGTGTGGGACCCAACTTCACATGGTCCAGAGCAACAATTTCACACGGCTTTTGAGTCTTAATTGGATGTAGAGGGGCCTTCTGATCTCTTCGACCTTCCTTGGTGATACTACAGGCGGGACACTCTCGGCACCAACTCTCAATGTCACTCCTCATCCCAACCCAATAGAAGCGACGACGGATGGTAGCTTTGGTCTTTTGTACCCCGAAGTGACCGGATCTGTCATGATACGCCTCAAGTATCATCTGTGCGTCTCTTCTTGGTACGAGGATCTGATGAAGCCTTTCACCTGTGACAGGATCAAGAATGTTTCTATGTAGAAGGCCTCGTTGGACAAACAGGCGCTTCCTCTGTCGCCAAAGGCGTTTTAATTCCACGTCATGAAGACCTCTCTTTACACGGGTTGGTATTCTTCCCGTAAGCAGGAAATCTGACAATTCTCCTAAAACTCTGCTCTCTTCTTGGAACGTTTTCCACAGAGATGGCTCCTGGAGGGATTCGGCAGCTGTTTTCGCCAGAGATTCTCCTTCTACAGGGACACCAATAGCAACCTGTTGGGCAAACTTGTTGTAGAATGGTGGCATCTCCACCTCTTCCCAGATGTCTTCTCGGGGTGGTTCTTCTCCCACAGGCAACCTTGAGAGTGCATCAGCGTTAGCGTTGGACTTGCCACTGCGATACTTGACAGAGAACTTGTAATTCGCGAGTCTTGAGGCCCACCGTTGTTCAAGGGCTCCCAGTCGAGCAGTGTCCAGATGCGCCAACGGATTGTTATCTGTGTACACGGTAAAGGGTGTGGCAGCCAGGTAGTCTTTAAACTTCTCTGTCACGGCCCAGACAAGCGCCAGAAGTTCGAGTTTGAAAGAACTATAGTTCTGGTCGTTCTTCTCCGCGCCTCTCAGACTCCTGCTGGCGTAGGCGATGACTCGCTCTTTGTTGTCCTGAACCTGGGACAACACTGCACCCAAACCTTGGTGACTTGCATCTGTGTACAAGCGGAATGGCTGACTGTAGTCGGGATAGGCTAGAATTGGTGGTTGCGTCAGAAGTTCTTTAAGCGCTTGAAAGGCTTCCTCTTGACACGCTGTCCAGTCTACCGGAAGCTTTCGGTTGTAGTTTTCTCTGGGACAACCGCGCAACAACTCGTTCAGAGGCTCGGCTACTTGGGCGAAGTGTGGTATGAAACGCCGGTAGTAACCTGCGAATCCAAGGAAGCTTCGGACTTCTTTGACGGTAGTTGGTCTTCGCCAGTTCTGGACTGCAGTGATCTTTTCAGGATCAGGTTGGATGCCTTGTGCGCTCACGACATGCCCAAGGTAGTGAACTTGGGGTTTCAACAGGTAGCACTTGGAGGGCTTCACCTTTAGGCCGTGCTGTATAAGTACCTTGAATACCTCGGACAGGTGACGAAGGTGTTCTTGGTATGTCCGGGAGAATACAATAACATCGTCCAGGTACAGTAGCACACTCTGGAAATTCTCATGGCCGAGGCACCTCTCCATAAGCCGTTGGAATGTGGCTGGGGCATTACATAGCCCAACTGGCATACTACTGAATTCAAAGAGTCCCATCGGGGTCATAAACGCAGTATTTTCACGATCTTCAAGCGCCATAGGGACTTGCCAGTATCCACTGGTTAAATCCAGGGTCGAGAAACAGGTAGCTGATCCCAAAGCCGTTAGAGATTCCTCAATCCGCGGCAATGGGTATGCGTCTTTGTGCGTGACGTTGTTGAGTTTACGATAGTCCACACAAAATCGTAGGGTTCCGTCTTTCTTCTTGACAAGGACTAGCGGGGCTGCCCAGGGGCTGTTACTCTCCCGGATGACATCAGCATCTCGCATCTCTTGGATCAACTTTTTCACCGGTTGGTACATCGCTGGTGGTATTGGACGGTGACGCTCCTTGATTGGATGGTGGTCGCCAGTCAGAATGCGATGTTGTATGGTCGTGGTTTTACCAAAGTCCAATGGGTGTTTGCTGAATGCCTGTTGGTAACGCTTGGCCACATTGCGAACCCCATTGATGTGCTCTATAGGGGTATTGGCGTCTCCCACGTTCAATTCATCCCACCAGGACTTCGTGGCTCCATTCTGAATGTTCTCAGCAGCTTGGGTGGAACGCTGTGTGGCGGTAGAATCACCAGAGAGAATGTCTTCTGGTGCTAACCGGTGTAGCAGCGCCACAGAGTGGAACTTGTGGAGGTTCACGGGAGCATCGCCCAAGTTGACTAAGCGGACAGGAACACGTCCATTGGAAACTGTGACAAGGCTGCGGGCAGCCATGACAAGTGGTTGGCCATCTACCTGTATGGGTTGTAGCAAGGCCTCGTAGTCCTGATTTTCTATGCCCGGACGGGCACGGCACCACACCATAGTTTCTGTTCCAGGCTGTAGGGTTACTGGACGGGTATCTTGGATCCGGACTCGACCAATTTCACCTTGTTTGTTGGCGAACTTGTGCTGGGCATTGAGTACACGAATGGCCCGCTGAATGGTCTGCTGGTCACTGGGAGAAGCTGTAAGGAGAGAGGCATGCAAGGCATCCAACACTTCTGCAAAGCAATGGCGTAAAACTTTCATGCCTAATATTACAACTGCAAACCTATCATCCTCTACATCAGTGACAATTACACCCTGTCTAGGCAGTTTCAAGTCCCCAATCTGGATAGTGGGTTCCCAATAACCCTGCTGTGGTATGGGCTGTCCATTGCTGGCACACAGATTTATCCATGTGTCAGGTGTTCTATTCAACACACCTAAGTCCCAATGTTCAAGGAACACCTGCTTGCGCAGGGTTGTTACCTGAGATCCAGTGTCCACCAACGCTGTTAGAGGGACGCCATTCACCCGGATTGTGATGTGTGGCCAGGCTGAGACGAAGCGTGACAATGGCACTGAAGATTCACCTGGGCCCTTCTTCTTTCCTGCCGAGGGGCGGCCCGCTGCCTCGGGGGTGGCCCGTTTAACTGAAAACACTGAGGCCTGGTGTGTCCATATCTATGGCAATAGGTACAGTATGGCCTCTCACTCTGCGGAGGTTTCACTGAAGACGGACGTCTGGGTGGCGACTCAGGTGAGATGTTGAGACTTCGCAAAGGATCACTGGACGATGAAGACGGCTGGGTCAGATGATCTAGACGGACGGTGATCTGTTCCATGGCACGGGTCAGATGATCCACTCGGGCCAGAAGGTCATCTCTGGAGTCTGCTGGTGTAGTCTGCGCAGTTTGGGCAGCAGGTGAGGTACCCAGAGGTAGTGGCAGGACAACTGGAGCAATGCTTGTTGAGGGTCCAGGTGAGGGAGCACAGATGACTGGGCTCAGCTGGGGCTGCTCCTGTCCCAAGACCTGGATGGCAAGGGCCTTGAAGTCAGCAAACGTGATGCTGGGATGTTGTGCAGCAAGCATTCGCAACTGACTCTGGAGCAATGTGGTACCCGCCCCTTCTATGAAGCGGTCAAGCAAGATTTTATCAGAGTCCACATTTTCACGTGGATCCACTTGCACCACAGCTCTGAACGCCTCTTGGAGGGATAAAGCATAGTCCCGCAGGGTCTCACCAGGTAGTTGTCGTCTGGAAAAGAAGCGCATCTTTACCTCGGAGACAGATCGCACGTCAAAGTTCACCTGGAGTTTGTCCAGAATTTGCCCAGGGGTTCTTTTGTCAGAGGCAGGCCAGGATTTGACCTCCCTAGCTGCAGCACCCTCAAGCTGGCCCAGCAGGATCTGTATCTGCTGTTCTGTATTCAGAGGATAGAACTGGAAGAGAGACAGCATCTTCTCACGAAAGTCCCTGAGGGTATGCGCCTCCCCTTTGTAGCGCGGCAGCCATGGTGCGCCAGGGTAAAATGGCATGGAGAATGGTAGGCTGCTCGCCATGGGCACTGCTGGATCACTAGAAACAGATGGCACAATGTCACTTTGCTCAGTCATGTTGTTTGCAGGTATGACTGAAATTAGGTCGCCGTCTCTTTAAGAAACTCAACTGCTTGCTGGCAGGGAATGGAGACTACAACTTGGAATACTGTCCCTTTAAGAATGCTGTAGCTATTAACAGAGTCACTGTGATGCAGGCTGACGGTGTGCTCCCCCTCTTTAATGGTGGCACTCCCCACGGACACGGTACACGGAAAACACTCGCTGGGGCCGTGGGAGGACTGAAGACAAGGACAGGGAGGCACAGTACTCACTGACAGCAACTGTAGCGTGGACTAGAGATCAGCGGTGCACAGCAGGGACGGTGATGCGGCACCGGAGAGTCAGAAATGGCGCTGGCACGTTCGCCTTTCACTTTCTTGTATGGGTGCGCTGGAGCATTGCGCTCAGCATTCTGGGCTCTCCTAAGATGGCGGCAGATGGGTCTCCTGGCCTCATGGGCAGTGCTAAATATCTCCCGCACTTTTGCAAGGTACAGTTAACCCTTTGTGGGCGTTCTTACACAGCGATGTGGCGCAGCAAACAAGTCCTGGGCGTTTTAACTCTTCCAGGGCTGTAACACACTGAGAGGACAGTCTTTAGGGCTTACTTCATGGGTATAGGGCTCCCCCTCTTTGTGGCAAGCACTCTCAGGGAATAAACTTGATCTTAGCAAAGTCCACAATAAAGACCGATGCTCTGGAGACAATTTGGCGCACTTTTCGTGGTGACTTTCTCAAAATGGTACACACCCGTATCCTGTTCGTGACGCCAGTTTTTCTTGCGGTGACCAGATGGAAGGTAACAATGCAGTTGGGATTGCGGGGTGCAAACAGCGCAGACTTGTCACGGTCTCTGGGCACGAGGGTGCAGCGCTGGTGCTGTCCCACGTTACCACCACTGGTACCGGTGATGAGGGGGCTGCACAAATGTTGGTGGTGATTGTTCCCCCGGGGCGCTTCCCCTATACTGTGCCGACTGGTGGTGTTTGGGGCGCCCTGATGTTGTCGGTGCAGAGTCAGACACAGAAACGGTTGTAAAGTTGAACTTTTACTTCCATAGGTGTGGAGGCACAAATGCTTAAACAGTTTCTTCAATACAAAACAACGGGGTACGCCTGGTGACACAGCAAAGTCCTGGGGTGCAGGGTAGACTTGATGAAAGGTGTTCCTAGCCCCTTATACTTCAGTGTTACAGCCCTGAGGTGCGTCTGGGCTCCTATTTGGCTCATAGGAGGATGCCCACCATGATACTAGTACATAATATTCCCCACTCACGTTATGTGGTCCTGATAGCTCAGAGTTTCGGGGTGCAATAGTCAGGGTGGCAGGATATTCCACAGGTCTGGCCTTGGCCCCTGGATCCTGTGATTCTTGCTATGGAGCACGTGTTCCAGAATGTTCTCTCCACAGTCTCAGGCTGACAAGATAATGATGCTTGACTTCCTTCAGGGCGATGGCTAGGCAGACAGGGGACAGGATCTTCTGAATAGCTGGAGTATGTCAGCTCTCCAACCTTCCTGGGCCTGTCTAGGACTTGAGATTCCTGCACTAAACTCACTGCTTTCTTCACAGGACATCACACTTATCTCCTCACCTCCTCCTCCTAACACTCCACACTTCTAACTCCTCACACGCAGGACCTTCCTGCAGGGGTGTTACCATGGGGACCCAGTGATCAGCTGACTCCTCCCCTTTTCCCAGGCGATGTCCTCCCATTGGACATTTGGTTACTATTCAATCCTATGGGAGGTGTAATGCATGTGTGAGGCTCACTAGGTGGCGCTGTGTTGTGTGAGACTCAGGACCCCCTGCTATGTCACACAGGCTATGAAGCAACAGGAAATAATACAATGCACAGAGATCACCCTCAGCCCAGCCATAGCCAGCTCTGGGATGCCACAGGTGTAAGAGCGTGCAGTAGGGTTGTCCACTCGCCAAAGGTCGTACAAAGAATGGGCGCGGATCAGCTTACGGAACTCCTGTGCAAGCTGAGCCATCCTATGGGGGGGTTGGGCCCTGGGGTAACGCCAATTGGTCAGCCCGTTCAGAGAAGACCATGTTAAAGTCTCCCCCCACAAGCCAAGCTGATGCCGGGAGAGCGCGCAGGCGGGAGAATACCCGACGCAAGAATGGGATCTGCGCTGAGTTAGGGGCATAGACATTGCATAAAAGAATCGGGGCACCATGAAGGAGCCCTTCCAGAATAACAAATCGGCCCCCTGGGTCTATGTGGGAGGTCGTCACTGTAATTGGGCAGGAACGGGAAAGAAGGATAGCCACACCAGCTCTGCGTCGATCGTGGAAGGCCGAAAAGGCTATGGGAAAGTAGTGCTTAGCGAAGGCAAAGGTACCGGAGCAGTCAAAATGAGTCTCCTGAAGAAACGCCACATCCGCTCGTAAGGAGCAGAGTTCTCTAAGGACGTGACGCCTTTTAGTGTTGGAACCCAGGCCCTTGACATTAATTGTCACGCACCTAACCATTGGGACTCAGGATTGGAGGACAGTGGCGGATTGTAATAAGCTCACCCATCTCACATGACGCTGGCAGGTTTCCCTCGAAAGAGGTAGAAGGGCGATCCACAAACAGGAACCCAAAGTCGAGGCAAGGTCTCTAGATCAGGGAGGGAGGGTGGAAAAGGGGGGGAGGCAAAAGACAACATAAATGACAAAGTAAGAAGTATAACAATTAAACAATACTTTGTGGGCGAGGCTAAGTCACTCGCCTGGGGACCAGTGAGGACAGCCAGAGGTCCAACCAGGATCAATGGCCGCACAGTCCAAGTATCCCCTTAGGGGGGAGAGCGTGGACAAGAGGTCGGAGGGGAGGCGGCAGATCCCCAACCACCAGTAAAAAGAAGGATGGAAGGGGAGTCACCGGAACCCCATCCCACCCCACTCTGCTAAAACAATCCAATAATAAGCATAATAGATGAGACCCGTAGACCTAGAAAAGGAAAAAGAGAAGCAAACATAACGCTAAGGCTTGCAGTTTTCAAAGCACTACCGGAAAAAAAAAAAAAAAAAAAAACGTCTCAAGGAGGAGTATCCTCCTCAGGAATCAGTCTCCAGTCGGGGCCTCCGAGCGGTCGCCGCCACGGAGGGTGCATGACGTCGTCTGGGCTCCAGTCGATGCCAAACCGGTGGTGGGGGAGGGGGGTGGAAGGATTAGCTCCCAGTCTGTTAAATCCGTCAAGGGGACATCCAGCAGGTCGCAGAAGAGAGGTAAATCAGAGAAGGAGCGAAGCGTAGCGGAGCGACCATCCCTACGTGCAATGAGAGCAAACGGATAACCCCACCGGTAAGGAATTTGGCGTTCCTGAAGGATCTGGAGGAGGGGTCGGAGGTGGCGGCGTTTCTGGAGGGTGATTAGCGAAAGGTCCTGATAAAGTTGTAGTTGAGCTCCCTCAAATTCAAAGTCTTTGAGTTTGCGCACCTTGCTCATTATAGCCTCTTTAAGGGTGAAGTCGTGGAGGCAGCAGATGACATCACGGGGTGCAGCGGAGGATCTTCTGGGTCGAAGGGCTCGATGTGCCCTGTCAAACTTAATTTTGTGGGACGGGGGCTCCTGCAGTATAGTGTTGAAGACAGCCTCCAGCAGAGCAGGCAGATCCTCAGATTGGTCAGCCTCCGGGAGTCCCTTGACGTGTATATTGTTGCGCCGACCCCTGTTGTCAAGATCCTCTAAGTGACGATGCATGTCCCGTATAGCTGATCCCTGATTAGCGGTAGTATCATGCAGCGAGGCAACATAGTCCCTGGTAGTGTCATGGTCATTCTCCAGCGTATCCATTCGATTAGCAATAGAGTGTAAATCAGTGCGGAGGGTAGCAATTTCAGATCGGAAGGATGCTGTGATTTCCGCAACCATACTTTTAAGGTCTTGTTTAGTAGGTAGCTGAGGAAGGAGGTCCACCAAAGGTGGCAGTGCTGAAGATGGACCTGGGAGGCAGCTCTGGGGGTACAGGACTGGAGAGGGGGAGCCATAATCCTTGGGAGTGTGGGGCGGAGGAGCCCCTACGCCAGCGCCTTCCACCGCGCCATCCCCCCTGAGCTATGGAGGGGAGGGGCGATGGGGGAAGATAGTAGGTGGGGGGCCACAGAGACCAGCTCTGTGGCCACAGGCTGTAACTCATCAGCGGTGTGGGAGGGAGCAGAGCCACTGACCTCAGAGCCCCTTGGAGAGCTGGAGACATCCGGGGTCCTCTCATGCCGCTCTGCCAGAAGTGCTGGTGAAGCAAAGTGTAGTTGCTGGGACATCCCAGGGTGAGGAGACTGTGGGAGCACTCGTGCTGGAGAAGCTCTGGGCTGCCCAGGCGCCAACAGGGATCTCTGCTGGAGCGGTGCTCCGCTGGCTGACAGGGGGAGCGTGGGAGGAGAAAGGCTGCACTGCGACCCCTGTGCCTGAAGAGCGGAGGGAATCCAAGATGGCCGCCCCGCAGCAGCCCGGCCTGGCAGAGAAGGCTGCTGAGTGAGGAAGCCATCCAGGGCAGCTCTCCCAGACCCCTCCACAGGCGCTGGAGTGCCTGGGGCCACCCTCCTCGGTAAGCGCTTGCCCATGAGTGCAATTCTGAAGGGTCCACGGGTCTCAGCTGCAAGCGGTGGAGCGGAGAAGGTCCTGCACGCGACCTACTCCATGCGCGTCCAGGCCACGCCCCCTTCGGAGCAAAGGTTGAAAGCACAAAAAAACTGCCTAAATAAAAAAAAACTTCTTTTCCACAGAAGCGTCCAGTGGAAGAAAGAAGAGAAGAGAGGTTTAAAGATGACTCCCCAAAGGAAGTTAACAAACTTTAGGGGAAAAAACAAAATATGGGAGGACAAAAGACCTCCCTCCATCTGTCCCACCACACAGGACAGAAAAAAAACACAAGGGGGGGGGGGGGAGGTCTCTTTGCTCTCTTATAGGATAGCGTAGTCATGCATATTTTATGTTAATTAAAAGTTCCACCTGTCCTACCAGCACACAGGGGCAGGAATACCCCATATTGTGCTGCTGTAGGACGTAAGGGAATAACATTTGTCTCCCAATATTGGTCTGAAAGTGGCCAAAACCTTTAAGCTCCATCAGCCAGGATATAGAAGGTCATAATTGCCATACAGCTTGGTGACAGCTTTTGCAGTCATGTAAAATGGACACAGTTGTTATTTTTTCTTTATCTTAGATCAGTTATGGGGCAAGAGTTTCTCTACTAAGTGAGAAAAAACTTTAGCAAAACTTCTTTTGAACTGTCCCAGATGACAAGATACAATTTTCAGCATTTGATCACCGAACTTCAAATTACTTGCTTTGTGGAAAAACCCATTTAATGACGGTGAAGTTCCTAAGAAGCATCTCACCAAGTGTAGCTTAGTAGAACCCCCAAACTCTTCTAAGTTCCAGTGGAGGAACCCACATCTATTATACATCCACCCATCAGATTTTTTTATGCATGTTTTGTTGAGACTAAACTTTTAAGATGTATAAGATGTTATAACTAGCAGTTAGTGAATAGTCAAATTATTTGGCTATATTGTAAGAAAACTGTCAATTTACATGCTGTCTTTGATGGAACTGCATAACTCCAAAAACAATGCCATTAGTAGGATTGATCTACATCATTCCTACACATATTACAGATTCCATAATTCCTTTAATCACTAAGGAAACTATAATTATTATTATTATTATTTTTATTTATTATCCTAGATCAGTTATGGAGCAAGAGATCCTCTTCTAAGTGATAAAAGACTTTACCCAAACTTCTTTCGAACAGTCCCAGATGACAAGATACAATTTTCAGCATTTGTGAAGCTTCTGGAAAGATTCCAGTGGAATTGGGTTGGGATTTTCACATCAGATGATGACAGTGGACGGCAGGAGTTACAGCAGATAATCCGACAATTTACATCTCATCAGATTTGTGTGGAGTTCACCACTCTTGTATCTACAGATAGCTCCGAGAATGTCCCTAAAGCTTTACAGGAATCATCTACTGATGTTATTATTACTTGTGGCACCTATAGTATGATTTATATCAAGTTTTTGAACTATGCAGTTAATGTTCTAAATAACAAGACTCTTATACTTCCAAGTTCATGGTCATATGAGCTAATACACTATTTTGAAATTGGATTTCCAGCTAATTGTAGTTTAGTGTTTTCCAGTGTAGTTTTATGTGTAGGTGGTTCCTGCAAGATGGAGTTGAAAACCTCCCCCAAGGTAGCATGTAAATCCTCCTCCTGGTTAGCCTCAGGCAGCCCCTTGATTCTAATATTGTTGCGTCTCCCCCGGTTATCCAAGTCCTCCAAGTGACGCTGCATGTCATTAACCACATGGCATTGGGAGAGGGCAGTGTCCTGGAGGTGAGACACGTAGGATCGGGTCTGGTTATGATCGTCCGGTTTGCAATATGCTGGAGATCTTGCCGCAGGACTGCAATCTCTGTGCGTATCTCTGAACGACATGCCGTTGTGACTTTATCAATCAAGGAATCAAAGTCCTCTTTTGACGGTAGGTGAGCAAGGTAATCGAGCCATGGTGGAGGATCAGAAGAGGCTGTTAGAGCAGAATGTAGCGGAAGTCGGGGTGGTGGGGCAGACGGAGAAGAAGGCTGGGTATGGATAGCAAAAGGGGACAAGGATGGAGTTGTCCCCAAGTCTGCCTCCTCATCTCCGAGAAGGGGTGGAGGCTGCTGTGAGGGCACGAGGTTGGGAGGTTGTAAGGACTGTTGGGGGGTGGAAGGTTCCCCCACAGGGCCAGGAGGCCGCCCACGATCAGGTGGTAACACGTGGGGAGGAGAGGCAACCACTGAGGTCTCCTGGGGTGCCGGGTCCCCCTGACACCGTATGGGGGAGCCCGCTGAGGAATGCACTGGCTGGAGCTGCGGGGGAGGGGGGGCAGTCAGTGCTGCGGTGCGACCAGCCGCAGCGCCCAACTTACCCGGCGGTGAAGGGGTCCTCTGAGGCCGTGCGCCCGGGCTTTCAGATTCCGGGAGGGCAGGAGGTCTGGGAAGCTGGCCTCTCTGCAGCGCGGAAGCCCCCCGCGCTGATAGCGGGGCTGCCGCGGTAGTCATGCCGGAGGCGGTCGGCGTCGCAGAGGAAGATGGCCGCCGCCTCGTGGAGGCCCGCGCCGCGGATGTCGTTGTCAGCTGCAGGAACGCGGACAGGGTAGGCTGTATAGACCTGTCCGCGGCTGCACAGTTCCCTGTAGCCGGTGCCCGGCTGTTTTTTTTAGCCATGGGGGGGTCTGTATAGCGCTGATGGTCCCACTTAGCTGATGGTCAGGCAGGAGCTCCCCCAGAGCACGTCTTACTCCATCGGGTCCCTAGCCACGCCCCCAGACCATACTTCACAGTAGAACTGTCATACAATGTGGGATCATGACCAACCCTGAAGTGGCTAGGAGAGCGACAATCGAGAGGACTATAGTAGGGGCAGAAGCTAGAATGGCATTGGGTATAAGAAAAGCAAATTAGTCCACACTGTGCAATTGCAACCTCCTATATAAATAGCAAATGGAAGGGGGAGATATATTCGTTGGTCCAAGGCTCTCTCGCATAATACAATAACGGGGCTCATACTCCCATTGTGCACTCTTGTAATGATGTCGACATTAATTACCCATAATGCCTATACCATATTAAAAAGGCAGGGGAAGAATACATTTAACTATTGAATGCACCAGATTGAGGTCAATCTAGATAAATATAGACCCAAACTGGGGGGAGGGGGAGGACTAATGTAATAACACCCCTTAAAATGTAATGCACAGGGAGCAAACTGATGCCAAGGAAATGTATGCACCTGGAAGGATTAAAGTGACCTATACCAAAAGCAGCAGGACAGACACAAATGCAAAAATATTTAAAATAGGGCCTAGGATAGGAGGAAGAGAAGAAAAGATGTAGGTCCCAAATATAGATACTGTATATGTTGGGGACAGAGAGATCATTCATAGAATAAGGAACAACCCCTGGAGATTACTGCTCCCCATGGTGGAGGCACTTTAATCAAATAAAGGAGGAATAGGAGATATATTCATTGATATACAGTATCCATCAAAAAAATCCAACGGCTCTCACTGCAATAATTTCCTGTCAAAATCCCCACCCCTAGGAGAGTGAAGGACTTTTTCAATCCCCTGAAATTTGAGATGTTTAGGGTCACCAATATGTTTCTCCTTCACATGATGTGATATTGAGGTGGGCTCCCCTCTGGCGATGTCATTTATGTATTCCCTGATTCTCCTGCGAAACTCCCTTATTGTTTTCCCAACGTACTGGAGTCCGCAGGAGCAGGTAGCCAGATAGACCACCCCACTAGTTTTGCAGTTGATAAATTTACGGGTTCTGTATATTTTACCTATAGCCTCAATCCTGACATCATCTATTCTCTTGATAAACTCACATGCTTTACAATTTCCACATGGGAAGGTCCCCGTAATCTCTCGTTGTCTCTGGTGCAGCCATGTTTCTCTAGATGTATCTGGAAGCAAATGGCTATGCACCAAGTTGTCCCTTAAGTTCGAGCCTCTACGGTAGGAAATAGCTAGTCTGGGACCCAGTAGAGATCCTACTTCAGGATCTGTTTTAAGTATGCCTCAAGTTGAATCAATAATTTTCCTGATGACATCAGCTGCCACATCATGTGTGGTAATGATATGTGTATCTCCAGTTTGACCACTCCGATTGCAGGGATTTAGGAGTTGCATTCTATCCACACTGAGAGCATGATGATACGCCCTACGCAATACTCCATTGGGTTAGCCTCTCCTATCAAACCTATCCTTAAAGGGGTATTCCAAAATACATAAACATTTTTAAATTTGTAGATAATTAAAAGTTTAACATCTTTGCAAATAGAAGTAATTAAACATTTTGCAGAATTTTAAAGATTTTTTTCTAAATATCTTGTGGTCACAGTCTTGTTGTCTTGATTGGTTGCCAATGGATACGACCATGAATGCAGAAACTTTCTAAGGTCAGAAAATCAGCAATGATATCCTTATCGTGGCCGGGATATCTTCTCATACATGTAGTGTCCCTGCCAGAAAACCCAGCTACAGTAAGAAAATCATGGTTGGGTTTTTGACAAGTCCTAGACCATAGAAAGTTTCTACATTTGTGGTCGTATCCATTGGCAACCGATCAAGGCACTACTAAGATGGTTCGAGAAAATCTTTAAAACGCTGCAGAATTTTTAGCTACTTATATATGCAAAAATGTTTAACTTTTAATTACCTACAAATACAGATATGATTGTGTTCATGGGAATACCCCTTTAAGGTCCCTTGCCATTGTTTGAAGGTCAGATACACAGGAGCAGTTTCTCCGTACTCTGAGATACTGCCCCTTTGTTATCCCAGATCTCAAGGACGGAGGGTGTCAACTTTCCCATAGTAACAGGGAGTTGGCAGCTGTTTCCTTTCTATAGACACACGTGCGAAGGCGACCTGATGGTTCTTTCAAGATAACCAGATCCAGGAAGGTCATCCTCTCCTCCTGAATCTCGGAGATAAAAAATAACTCCAAACTATTGTGGTTAAGTTCCTAGATGAAGGCCAAGAATTTGATGGGTCCACTGATCCATGGCTTTCACAAAAACCCTTTCTTTCTTTCTCCCACCAGCCCAAGTAGAGGTTGGTTTGCATTGGGGCACACAGGCCCCCCTGAGCTGGTGGCAGACCCTCCCATCAAAGAGAAAAACATTATGTTCCAAGATAAATGCCAGAAGTTCCAGAATAAAGGAGTTGTGTTCCCCTCATATGGCTCCCTCTCATCATAAGAAAATCCCCCACCCTCTCATGGGGTATGGAGCTGTACAGGGCCTCGATATCTAGGCTAGCCAACATAATGCCAGGAGGCATCTGGATGTCTTCCAGTCTTTGGAGGACATCCATGGTGTCCCTGACGTAGGAGGGCAAACCGGCTACAAAGGGGAGGAATATATCATTGATATATAGGCTATATCAATCCCTTTAACCAATCCCTTTAACAATAGGGCATCCCTTCAATGGGGATAGACCCTTGTGCAGTTATGACAGGGCATAAAATGTAGCCTGTACTGGGTGGTGAGGTAATAAAAAGTCATGTTCAATTTTACTAATGAGATTTTTTTTTCTCTAGCTCTACCCAAAATCCCCTCAAGCTCAACCACATACCCAGCCACAGAATTTTCTCTCACGACCTCATAGCATTCAGAGCTAGATAAGATATCATTACTCATCTGGATATATTGTGTCCGATCTAATATAACTAGGTTGCCCCCCTTATCAGAAGGTTTAATGATGATATCACTATCACTCTCCATATTTTTGAGAGCCGTGAGTTACTGTGGGGTTAGATTACCAAGTCCCCTCTGGTCATGTCCATGGGTTCTACTAAATTCCATAATCTGTTTAGTGACAACAAAGCAAAAAAATATCAATTGCACCTTCATCCTCAATTGGGGGACATTTTTTTGATGGAAGGCGACGTTTGGTGAAGAGTCCCTCCCCAAAGTTCCTCTGTCCCTCCTCCCAAAGATCTCCTAGTAAGTCCACTGATGGTAGGTTCTCCTCAGCAATCCATAACTTCTCACATCTCTATCTGTGAGCTTAAAGAATTTTCTCCATTTTAGCTTCCTGCAGAATAGATCTTTTACCCAAGTAAATGGGTCAAGATAAGGGGTAGGGACAAAGGATAGACCTCTTTTGAGGACTGTACAGTCATGGCCAAAAGTTTTGAGAATGATACAAATATTAATTTTTACAAAGTCTACTGCTTCAGTTTTTCTAATGGCAATTTGCATATACTCCAGAATGTTATAAAGAGTGATCAGCTTAACAGCAATTACTTGCAAAGTCAATATTTGCCTAGAAAATGAACTTTATCCCCCAAAACACATTTCAACATCATTGCAGCCCTGCCTTAAAAGGACCACCTAACATCATTTCAGTGATTGCTCCATTAACACAGGTGTGGGTGTTGATGAGGACAGGGCTGGAGATCAATCTGTCATGATTAAGTAAGAATGACACCACTGGACACTTTAAAAGGAGGCTGGTGCTTGCCATCATTGTTTCTCTTCTGTTAACCATGGTTATCTCTAAAGAAACACGTGCAGTCATCATTGCACTGCACAAAAATGGCCTAACTGGGAAGAGTATTGCAGCTAGAAAGATTGCACCTCAGTCAACAATCTATCACATCATCAAGAACTTCAAGGAGAGAGGTTCCATTGGTGCCAAAAAGGCTCCAGGGCGCCCAAGAAAGACCAGCAAGCGGCAGGACCGTCTCTTAAAAGTGTTTCAGCTGCGGGATCGGGCTACCAGCAGTGCAGAGCTTGCTGAGGAATGGCAGCAGGCAGGTGTGAGTGCATCTGCACGCACTGTGAGGTGGAGACTCTTGGAGCAAGGCCTGGTCTCAAGGAGGGCAGCAAAGAAGCCACTTCTCTCCAGAAAAAACATCAGGGACAGACTGATATTCTGCAAAAGGTACAGGGAGTGGACTGCTGAGGACTGGGGTAAAGTCATTTTCTCTGATGAATCCCCTTTTCGATTGTTTGGAACATCTGGAAAACAGCTTATTCGGAGAAGAAGAGGTGAGCGCTACCACCAGTCTTGTCTCATGCCAACTGTAAAGCATCCTGAAACCATTCATGTGTGGGGTTGCTTCTCAGCCAAGGGAATCGGCTCTCTCACAGTCTTGCCTAAAAACACAGCCATGAATAAAGAATGGTACCAGAATGTCCTCCAAGAGCAACTTCTCCCAACCGTCCAAGAGCAGTTTGGCGCTCAACAATGCCTTTTCCAGCATGATGGAGCACCTTGCCATAAAGCAAAGGTGATAACTAAATGGCTCAGGGAACAAAACATAGAGATTTTGGGTCCATGGCCTGGAAACTCCCCAGATCTTAATCCCATTGAGAACTTGTGGTCAATCATCAAGAGACGGGTGGACAAACAAAAACCAACAAATTCAGACAAAATTAAAGCATTGATTCTGCAAGAATGGACTGCTATCAGTCAGGATTTGGTCCAGAAGTTGATTGAGAGCATGCCAGGGAGAATTGCAGAGGTCCTGAAGAAGAAGGGTCAACACTGCAAATATTGACTTGCTGCATTAACTCATTCTAACTGTCAATATAAGCTTCTGTTACTCATAATATGAATGCAATTCTATTTCTGTATGTGATAAAAACATCTGACAAACACACATAAAAACCAGAGGGCAGCAGATCATGTGAAAATATAATATTTGTGTCATTCTCAAAACTTTTGGCCATGACTGTACACTCATCCACCATAAGGATCTTTAGGGATAAATTCACGATCTCCATTTCATCACTATGTAGGACAGTTCCCTGTTGTCTACCAAACATAGTTACTTCCGATTTCTTAGAAGGTAATCAGAAATCGGGGAACCCTGAGATAAAAAAAAACCTATTTTGTGAATTAAATCCCCTCCTGTTATGGTATCTTCCTCTCCGGGGGCTCACTGGGGATTTATCTATTCTGGAGGGTGCTGTTACTTCAGATTTATCTTTTTTAGAGGAGTTTTTATGTGTGTCACTATCTGATCCCTCATATTCAGATTATGAGATCTCAATATCTATATTTCTCTTACTGTCAATGTCTTTCCCTTGGTTGTCAAAAACACTCCCTTCCTAAAAGTCGGCCAACTCTCATCTGAATTGGAAATGTTTCGGTTCCCTAGTATAGGAAAGAAATTTTTCCACAGTCTGCTGTAATAACAATTCTTTACGTTCGAAATCAGGGTTAGAGTTAAATTTCTTGATAGATTCAATGTTTTCTTTCAGAGATTGTGAAGTAGTTGTCAAAATGTTTTTCTCCTCCTCTAGCAAGAGTCATAAAACGCAGCGATGCCTCTATAGATTCCGGTTCTCACTTGGCCAACAAATTAATAGGAGTTTGTACTCTGGCCGATTGGACCAGGTTAATTCTGAGACCTCGAAGCACAATATGATGTTTTAGATATGACTCTATTGTCTGAACCTCCCAGAATGAGCATACATTTTCTTTATAAATATGTGTAATCTGCCAGAAAGCTGCAGAGATGCTCAAAGCATGTGTTTGAGTAGGTAAGTCTCTGAAAAGACCTCTTGGGTGTCGTTCAACCATTTCTCATGATTGACCTCTCCAGACAAGAAACCTGCCATGTCCGGAATGATGCAATACATGAAAAATGAAATACTCAATGAACCAAAACCCAATAATATAGAGGTATGTCTACTATTAATAGGAACCCCAAAATTGCAAACATTTTCTTGGCATCGGTTTGCTCCCTGTGCATATAGGAGATATATTCATTGAGACCGTTAGGATATATAGTATCCATCAAAAAAAATACAACGGTCTCACACTGCAATAATTTCCTGTCAAAATCCCCACCCCTAGGGGAGTGAAGGACTTTTTCAATCCCCTGATATTTGAGATGTTTAGAGTCACCACTATGTTTCTCCCTCACATGACGTGATATTGAGGTGGGCTGCTTATTACATGTGTGTGTTGGCTCCTATATGCTATCCAGGAGTGGCTACTACGCTAACTAATATGAACTACACTGAAAATACAGCTCCATCATTAAACATGTATCAGCTCCATATTTTTTGTGCCTGATAAATCCAGCATGAAACCATCACTTTAGGTTGTTGGATGTAGCATAGAACCTGGCTCTTTCTAGCACCCCTTATGGCAGTGCATCACCAGTATAATAGTGGGGGGCTAATGTTAAGTTTTTTCATGTTCAACAGTAAATGTCTGCAGATTGCTCTGGCTTTAATCCCAGACAAAGAACATCTTCTTACCCAGTAATAAGGCAGTAATCCCTTCCTGATTCCCAACTCTAGATTTGCCCCAAGTACCGCTACCCTCGCCAGTAACTCTACCACTCTTTATACCTGTACAAGGAATATACTATAGATAGGAGTTAATTATAGGCAACTTTTTATGAATTTTTATAGATGATGTCCTCTGAGAGTCAGGCAGCTCCTATTCTAGTAAACTCCAGATGACTTTTTATTACATGGCAACATTTATAAGACATTTTCCCTGAATCAGTGTACAACTTATTCTTTGGGGATTTATTCTTAGAAGGGGATTTATGGTTGGAACAACTGCTAAATATTTGTTTGCTTCAATGTGTTGAATGACAGGCTATTGATTTATATCATGTATCAAATCACTCATTCCTAGATTCCTAAAGGTCGATACAGAGAAACTTATCTGCCAGGAACCCGAAAAGTTCTCAAGGAGGGATATCAAATCTGCCTCTATGACTGCATCCCATGTCCAGAAGGAGAATTTACAAATCGTTTTGGTACATTATTTTATTAAGAATATTATTGACATTATCCTCTTATAAAATACTGTACACATTATACAGGCATTATCAGGGCCGGCGTTAGGGGGGGGGAAAACTGGGCAATTGCCCAGGGCCCCCATCCCCAAGGGGGCCCCCGGGATTCGGAGCATCAGGCTAAAAGCTCTACAGCTGTATCAGCGTGTTGCGCTGTGCACGCCAATGCACGCCAATAGAGGACCACCGGTAGCGCACAGGACGTCGTGACACAGGTGGCGTAATGACATCACTACAGGGAGAATCTTCGGCTTCTCTGCCCATCGTGGGAGTGCGGTAAGGTGAGTAAAAGATTTATTGTTTTCTGGTAAGTGAAAGGGATTACTTGCTAAGGGGGGCAAACTATTATTTATAGTGGGGACTATTAAATATAAGGGGGGCTATTATAAGGGTGAATTATTTATAAGGGGAAACTGTTATATATAAAGGGTTATTATAAGAGATTATATATATATATATATAAATATATATACAGACGTGGACAAAATTGTTGGTACCCCTCGTTTAATGAAAGAAAAACCCACAATGTTCAAAGAAATAACTTGAATCTGACAGACTGGAATTTGGCAAACTACATGTTCACAAGCCACAAAGCTTCTGAGAGAATGTCCTATGGACAGGAGAGACAAAAATCGAAATTTTTGTAAAGGCACATCAGCTCTATGTTCATAGACGGACAAATGAAGCATATCTTGAAAAGAACACTGTCCCTACTGTGAAACATGTTCTGGGGCTGCTTTGCTGCATCTGACACAGGGTGTCTTGAATCTGTGCAGGGTACAATGAAATCTCAAGACTATCTAGGGATTCTAGAGAGAAATGTGCTGCCCAGTGTCAGAAAGCTTGGTCTCAGTTGCAGGTCATGGGTCTTGCAACAGGATAATGACCCAAACACACAGCTAAAAACACCCAAGAATGGCTAAGAGGAAAACATTGGACTATTCTGAAGTGGCCTTCTATGAGTCCTGACCTAGATCCTATTGAACATCTTTGGAAGGAGCTGAAGCATGCCGTCTGGAAAAGGCACCCTTCAAACCCGAGACAACTGGAGCAGTTTGCTCATGAGGAGTGGCCAAAATACCTGTTGGGAGCTGCAGAAGTCTCATTGACAGTTACAGGAATCGTTTGATTGCAGTGATTGCCTCAAAAGGTTGTGCAACAAAATATTAAGTTAAGGGAACCATCATTTCTGTCCAGGCCTGTTTCATGAGTTTTCTTTTTTTAAAAATTATGTTGCAGCCTGGTTGAAAAGCAATGTCTGACTTTCATTTGTTCATTTTCATAGAATTTTTATATATAATTTTTGTCAGATTCAAGTTATTTCTGTGACCATTGTGGGTTTTTCTTTGATTAAACGAGGGGTACCAACAATTTTGTCCACATGTGTATATGGAGGTGGCTATTATAATGTGGTCGATTTTATTTATGAGGGCAACTTTATAAGGAGAGTATTGTTAAAGGGGCTATTATTTATAAGGGCTAACTATTATTTATAAGAGGGCTATTATTTATAAGGGGGTATTATTGTTAGGAAGGCTATTATTTATAAGAGGGCTAATATTGATAATGTGGACTATTATTTATAAGGTGAACTATTATTCATGAGAGGGCTATTAATAAGGGGGACTATTTATAAGGGAACAGTATTATTTATGAGGGGGACTATTTATAAGGGAGAAGTATTATTTATGAGGGGGACTATTTATAAGAGAACAGTATTATTTATGAGGGGGACTATTACTGATATGGGGTATTGTTTATAAGCATGGACTATAATTTATAAGGAGGCACTATAATAACTGATGGGGGGGTGCAAAAATCTATTAGGCAGTACATAGGTGGTTATTTGAATTGTGTATGGGAATAAGGGGGGTTGTTATTTCCTGTTTTGGGGGCAAAAAAGGGGCGTTATCAAAGGGGCTGCCCCCGGAAATATGATGGCCAGGGCCACAGTTTGTCTAAACCTGGCCCTGGGCATTATATATGGTATATCCTACATGTGTTGTATATATTTGGTAATGGGATTGCTGGGCTCTGGGTTAGAACATCAAAAACAAAGTTCACTCCAGTGAAATGTTTTGCAGCTGGCTCCAACCAGTCTTGCTTCCATATACAAAGTTAAGTAAGACAATAAACAGTAAATTGTATAGATGTAGCAATGTTTAACTTGATGTTGTGCAGTGAGATAACTTTCTGCAGTGTCATATCTTTTCACTAAGGACAAAATCCATTGAAAACCCATCTGTGGCACAGCGTTACTAATGCGGCAAGTGTCAAGTTAAATTTTGCTGTCTTGTCAAGACCTCGGGCCATGTTTATGTTATGATCATGTTTCCATTTTAAGGTTTTCAAAATGGAGCAGAATTACTGGTGTAGATTTATGGTATAATTCACAGTACTTTTCTAGCGTGAGTTACAGTAACTGGCGTGATGAACTGGGGTGTGCCCACATTAATTCCCGCCTCTCCACCCTCTCTCAAAAAACTAAAAAGCTGAGATGAGCTTTGTGTGACAAAAATTTCCCAAATTTAGGCACATTTTTGGACACTATCTAGACACAGAAGGCTTAGAAAATCTAGGTCTCTCTCTCTCGATCTAGTTTGAATTTGCTTGTTACAGCTGAATATTGTCCTGAATCAGATAATATATGACTGTTTCATGTCTGCAGTGTTTGGTTTTTGCTAGAGCAGAAAATTTACACCCACAAAATAATAACAGTGCCAGCATCGCCCTCACATTGTATAACAGGATAAAGTTATGGGATCACTATATTCTGATCAAAATTGAAATGTATAGATGTATCTTGTATAGCATTAATGATATATCAATTGATAAAATAGATAGAGAGAGAGAGAGAGAGATAGACATAAAATAAATATGGAATCCTAAGCTCTTCTGTTTTTCATTCACAGATAGTGAAACTTGCCAGAGATGCCCTGAAGATGAATGGCCGAATGAGGGAAAGAACAATTGTGTGCTCAGAGATTATGAGTTTTTCTCCTATGAGACTGATGTCCTTAGTTCAGTCTTTTCCACCATCTCCATATTACTCTCTCTTATAACTGTATTTATCATTGGAATATTCACTTTATTCCGGAACACTCCCATTGTCAGAGCCAATAACCGGAACCTCAGCTTCATTCTACTGAGCGCTCTCATCTTCAGCTTACTCTGTGTGTTTCTGTTCATCGGTCGTCCAGTGGATATAATCTGCATGGTGCGACAAATCTGCTTTGGGACCTTCTTCACAATAGCCGTGTCTTCTGTCCTGGCCAAGACCATCATAGTCTACATAGCATTCAAGGCCACCAGACCTAACAGCTCCTGGAGAAAGTGTGTGGGAGTTAAGCTTCCTTATTCAGTAGTGTTGGTCTGTTCATCTATTCAGATTGTGAATGCAGTTATCTGGTTGTCAGTGTCTCCTCCATATCAAGAGTATAACCTGGATTATCCTGGGAAGATCATCATCCAGTGTAATGAAGGTTCTGTCTTGGCCTTGTACCTCATGTTGGGTTATATGGGGTTTCTGGCGGCTTTGAGTTTTGTTCTAGCTTTTATGGTGAGGACATTACCTGATATCTATAATGAAGCCAAGTACATCACCTTCAGCATGCTGGTGTTCTGCAGTGTGTGGATCTGTGCCATCCCGGCCTATCTGAGCAGTACAGGGAAACACATGGTCATCGTAGAGATATTCGCCATATTGTGTTCAGGGGGAGGAATATTGAGCTGCATGTTCTTACCTAAATGTTATAATAGCCTCATAAATCCTGAAGGGAACAGTAAAGGACACTTCTTACACAGACATGTTATGTAAATGATTCTCTAAACTTAGTTGCATTAATATTTATTGTTCTAGTGATACATTTTTAAAATGTATCTTAAAATATCTAAATATATATATCTTTTCATTCTGCTTTCCTTTCTCACTTCATACTCTGATAATAAACCTCTAATGTAGATTATTTAGTGCTGATACCTATGACTACAGCTATAGGAATAACTTTTATTTCTATTTCATCTACTATTACTCCCAGCCATTTCCTATGTAGTGAGATTATGAATTTCTAATTACCAACATAATATGCAATATACTAAATATAGAGCAGGGATCAGAACTGAATACATTCTATAACAATCTGTCCATTATACCTTTTCACATATGAACTTTAACTGGCTGAATAATATATAAAAAAAATACAAATTTCTAAGGTGTCTCAAGTGAAATAGGTGAGGCTTTAATGTCCTAAGATATGTTTTTTTAAGTCAGACTTCCTTAGTAAATATCATCTTCTAGGACTGGTTAAAGCGAATTTCCTGCTCTGGTCTTTTTTTTTATCAAATCTTTATTTAACATATAAAAAGCAGATACAGTAACAAAAAGAAACAGCTCATAAGAGAGACCTAAAGATAGCACGCCACCGAGTCAAATGCGGCAGCATGAAACAGAGCAGTATATACGTAATTTTCAATTTTTTAAGGTGGGAGGGGTAAGGGAAGAAGGGAGAGTGCGTTGGGAGGGGGAGGAAAGAACAAGTAGGTAAAATCATCGTCCGTAACTCAAGGGAGAGCAAGAAGAAGAAGCGACAGTGAAGAGGGGTACTCCTGCATCCCTCAAACCCAAAAAGGGGAGAAATGCCAAATATGGCCCATAACAGCATATCAGCATATAGCAGCAGCAGACCCCAGTACACTGGTTCCTAGGGAGGTATAAGTAGTCAGGTAGACAAAGTATAGGTTCAACATAAATAAATAGAGCACAGATTTAATATGGAGTGAACATAAGTATCTGGAACAGGAGCTCACTAGAGGGCACCCAGAACACCAGAAGGGGGCCAGAGAGGACTGGAGTCGCGCCCAAACATGAGACGGGCCCGTCAACATTGGATGGGTTCCTCTGCTACATCTGGGTGGGTGCCCATGAAGCCATAGGTCCCGAAGAAAACTCGGACCTAAGGCGGCTCTTAGGAAGAGAGAGACCACTACATTTCTAACGTGGTTGGCCAGTTCCAGCCAGCGCGTAAGTTGGATTGCGTTGTAGTACGCCTGTACATCCGGCAGACCCATTCCCCCCCTGAAATTTAGGCATAAAACATGTTTTAAGTAAATTAATGCAACCTATCCATGAAAGAAGAGGGATATCATAGTCCTCTAGCAATTTCCTAACAGACTCAAGAAGGGGGGAGAAATTAGTGAGGTAAAGGGCAAATAACTTGGATGGGACCGAGATACCGAGATATTTCAGTGGCCCGGTGGTCCATGTAAAGGGAATGAGGCAGTGGCGTAACTAGGAAGGGCTGGGCCCCAAGGCGAACATTTGACATGGGGTCCCCCCCAAGCCCCATAGTAGCCCCTGCACACAGTAGTTTGCCCCATAGTGGCCCCTGCACACAGTAGTTTGCCCCATAGTAGCCCCTGCACACAGTAGTTTGCCCATAGTGATCCCCTGCACACAGTATTATGCCCCATAGTGGACCACCCATGAACGATTATTATACTCTGGGGTCTTTTCAGACCCCAGAGTATAATGATCGGAGACCCAGCGGAGGAGAGAAACATAGAAAACACTGCAACTTACCTCTTCCTCGCTCCGGTGCACTCCCGTGCGCTACTTCAGCCATCTTCAATGTCGGACCAGATCTCGCGCGATCCAGGCCGGCGTCGCGACGCATAATGACGTCGGCTGACGTCTGGGACGTCACCAAACAGGCCCGAAGCCTGCGGAGCGGCGGATAGGTGAGTTACAGTGTTTTTTATGTTCGCTCACCTCCCCTGGGCCCCCGATCGTTATACTCCGGGGTCTCAAAAGACCCCGGAGTATAACGATAGCAGTGATTGTGGGGTTCGCGGTAGCGACTGCCACAGGGCTCCGGGCTCCGTAATGTTTCGGGCCCTGTGGCAGTCGCTACCACTGATACCCCGGTAGTTACGCCCCTGGAGTGAGGGGCCTCAACCTGGAGACTACAGATTGTGGTAAGGTAATGTTTAATATCTCTGATTTCCCAAAGTTAACCTTAAAATTGCTGAGGAAACCAAAATGTTCTAAACTACGGGTGAGGGCCGGGAGACCCGTCTCTGGGTTTGTAACAAGGAACAGGAGGTCGTCTGCAAACGCGGTCGTCTGGAGGCGCTCAGAACCTATCTGAAGGCCCTGAATTTACTCGTCTTGCCTAATATTCTGCAGCAAGGTTTCAACCACCAGAATGAACAGGGTCGGGGAGGAAGGACAGCCCTGCCGTGTGCCATTTTTAATGTTGAAGGAGAGGGAGAAAGTCCCATTTACCTTCAATTTAGCGGAAGGTTGGGAGTACATATTAAAAACTGCTTCAATGAACCCAGGAGGGACACCAAAGCGAGCAAGCACTCTCTGCATGAAGCTCCAACAGACCCTGTCAAAAGCCTTCTCAGCATCAATGACAAGAAGGACCAGAGGCTGCTTACAGGAGGTTGCAAAGTGGATGGCCTGTAAAATCCTATGCGAGTTATCTCTCCTCTCCCTCCCCGGAACAAAACCCGACTGTTCATGGTGTATTAAGTGTGGGAGGACTCTCTCTTTGTAAAAAGCTTAGCCCAGATTTTAAGATCAATATTTAAAAGGGAAATGGGTCTATAGCTTTCACAACTTTGAGGGTCTTTCCCCTCTTTTGGTATAAGGGAAATGTGGGCTTCTTGGGACTGTTTGGGCCACTGCTGCCCTTGTAGAATAGAGTTAAAGGTGTCAGTCAGGAAAGGAAGCAGAGTGGTCAGGAACTTCCTATAGTATGGGAGAGACAGGTCATCGGGGCCTGGGCTTTTTCCCGGGGGGAAACTAAGTATGGCCGCCTTGACCTCATCAGAAGTAAATGGAGACACAAGCTCCAGGGCTGTTTGGGAGTCCACGGAGGGCAGAGCTAGGGAGTCCAGGAAGTCCTGGATGGCTTTATCTTTAGAGATAAAGGTGGGTGTAGAAGAAGGGGCAGACGTGGAAACATGCTGATTGGGCCCAAGATTGTAAAGATCCAAGTAATAATCTCTAAAAGCTCGCGCTATATCAGGGGTAGCAGTTAGAAGGGTGTCATTGTGGCTGGTCCTAATCTGGTGTATGTGGGATCTATCCTTAGCCTTTTTAATAAAGGTGGACATTAATCTACCCCCTTTGTTGCCATGAGTGTAGATCTTTTGTTGGTACAGCAAGTGTGACTTGGCAGATTTAAGGGTAAGGAGGGATCGCAATTTCTCTCTAAGAGCTGTCAGATCGTTCAACCTCGCAGCTACCTTGGACAACTTATGTCCTCGCTGCAGGGAAGCGACCTGGGCCAGGAGGTCATCTATTTCCTTCTGCATCTTTCTCTTAAACTGGGAGCCTAGAGAGATAAGAATCCCACACATATATGATTTATGCTTTTCACAGACCACCGGAGGAGGTGGAGAAGAATCAGGTGTGGCATTAGTGGCAAAAAAAGGTCGAGGTGTGATTGAAGGTTCTCTCTATCCTCCTGCCACTCGAGCAGAGTTTCGTTCAACCGCCACTGCCAGTCTCTAAGAGTTAGGATCGGTAGTGTGAAATGTAGGGAGCAAGGCTCATGATCAGAAACCGTAATGTTCCCTATGGAGGCCTGTTTAGTGAGAGGCAGAAGAGATGCGGATATAAACCAGTAGTCCAGTCTCTGGTAGGTGTCATGAGGGGGAGGGTAGAAGGAGTAGTCCCTATCACTAGGGTGTAATTGTCTCCAGCTATCAAGTACATTGAGGTCCTGCAGCTTTAAATAAAACTTCCTCATAGCCACCTACGAGAGAGTCGACCTCTGTGAGGAGGAGTCAAGTAAGGGATTAAATACTAAATTAAAGTCACCACCTAGTAGGATGGGGCCTTCTGCGAAAAGCCTCAACTTGTCTAAACGTACTAGAAGCCAGCTAGCTTAGGGACGTACAGGTTTGCAAATGTAAACTTAGAAGAAGCTAGGTCACCCTTGACAAACAGAACTCTACCTTCTGCGTCTCTGAATTCAGCTTTAAGCTTAAATGGAAGGGCATGGTGAAGAGCCCCTAGAAGAAGAATTTGTACTACAACTGTGGAACCATTGTGAGAAGTAATGTGTCGGCAATCTAGGGACCCTATCTTTTTTAAAATGAGTCTCCTGTAAAAACAATACATCAGTTTTAAATTTTTTTTCAATAGGAGAAAGATATGGTGACGTTTATCAGGGGAATTAAAACCTTTAATGTTAAATGTGGTTGCTGTGACGTCTGACATCGCTTGATACTTAGGGGAGAGCAAGGGCAGCTATAGCAAGAAAGTACAGAGTGTTACAAGAAAAGAGGGTGGAGCACTAGAGGTTGATGGGGTTGTTGGGGTGTGTAACAACGTGTGTCAAATATCAAGTAAGCCTAACGGCAATCATATAGACACAAATACCGAAAAGGCATATAACAGCGTACAATATTAGGTAAGACTGTACAGCACAGCACACCCCCTGACATATTGCACCAAGTGGCACAAGAAAAAGTAGAGGGAGGAAAGGGCAGTAAACTGCACTGCACAGTAAAGGTAACTGTAAAACTAGAACATAACAAGTACCCAGTGGCAGCCCACTAGGAGCAGACAAAAGCGAAAAACACAATTAGTGCCAAGGAGAAAAGAGACAAGAGGGAGAGGGTGAAGGGGCGACGGGGGCACCGACCCATGGAATCAACACCAGGCCTGTCACGCCAACCCATCAAAGGTTCGTGTATCGGCCGCCAAGTCCCACCACAACAAGGTTAAGTGAGGGAGATCGGCAGTCGGGGCACGGAGCACAGAGAGAGAACAAGCAATATAAGAGAGGCAACAGAAAGAGGGAATATAAAAGGCAATATAAAAGAAGGAAAATATAACCTGAGAACTCAAAACCTCAGTCCAGAAACTACTAGGAAGACTTAAGTCCACAGAGTCATGGGGGAAAACTCTCTGTCGCAGAGGATACAGAAGGAGGGGCTCTCTGCCGAGACTTATTCGGCCCCGTAGGTCTGGATGATGATGGGCCTGGTATTGCGATGTCTGGGTCAGGGAATCGCTGCTGAGGATGTGAAGAGGACGTTGCTGTAGGAAGCCAGGAGGGGACAGCAATAGGGTGCATGTCCAGCATCAGCCAGAGCTTTTCCAGATCGTTGGGTGTAGAGATACCCAGGCAACGACCACCGTGAGACACCGACAAACCAAATGGGAAGATCCACGAATATGAGACATTCTTAGCTCTCAGCGCCTCAAGCACAGGCTTCAGGATCCTTCTCTTTGCAAGGGTGGACGGGCAGGGTCGGACTGGCCCACCGGGGAACCGGTGAATCCCCCGGTGGGCCCCGAGTCCCGACTATTAATACTCATTTTGCCAGTGCAAAGGTCAAGGGTCTGATCGGGAAGGTCAGGGGCCCGACCGGCTCCTGACCATCCGGATCGGGCCCCTGACCAATGGACAGTGGCGTAACGATCGTGGCCAGAGGGGTGCGGGGGCCCGCGGCCAGCTGGAAATGGCCGGGGCCCCGGACTATTATGATAGTGGTCGGGGAAGGCCTGGTTCCCCGACCGCTATACCTATTCCCTTTCCATTAGATGCCAGCCCAGGGGAAGTGACAAAAAAAAAAAATAAATACTCACCTGGCTGTCCTGGGCTCAGCATCGTCTCCGGCACTTTTCCGGCCTCACTGCAGGGGCCTGTGATTAGGCCCCAGCGGTGACATGGAGCGCGCTAGCGTAATGACGTCATCGCGTCCCACGTGACCGCTGAGGTGCAATCACAGGCCCCAGCGGTGACGTCTGGGACACAGGACGTGGAGACCAGGGGACCAAAGAAGATGGTAAAGACAGCAGGACGGAGCGAGGATACCCCGGAGAGGTAAGACAAGGTGAGTATAAGCGTTTGTTATTTTTAAACACTTCTCCTGGACCTGTACTTATTATATTCTGGGGTCTGAGGAGACCCCAAAGTATAATAATAGCACCGGCTCTGGGGAGGGGGGGCACTGTGGAGCACCTAATAGTGTGTGTGGGTCACTTTGGGCATATAATACAGTGTGGGGGCCACTCAGGGCATATAATACTGTGTGGGGGCCACTCAGGGCATATAATACTGTGTGGGAGCCACTGCGGAGCATATAATGCTGTGTTGGGGCCACTGCGGAGCATATAATACTGTGTAGGGGCCACTCAGGGCATATAATACAGTGTAGGAGCCACTGTGGGCATATAATACTGTGTGGGAGCCACTGTGGGCATATAATACTGTGTGGGAGACACTGAGGGCATATAATACTGTGTGGGAGCCACTGTGGGCATATAATACTGTGTGAGGGTCACTGTGGGCATATAATACTGTGTGGGGGCCACTGTGGGCATATATTACTGTGTGGGGGCCACTATGGGCATATAATACTGTGTGGGGGCCACTGTGGGCATATAATACTGTGTGGGGGCCACTGTGGGCATATAATACTGTGTTGGGGCCACTGTGGGCATATAATACTGTGTTGGGGCCACTGTGGGCATATAATACTGTGTGGGGGCCACTGTGGGCATATAATACTGTGTGGGGGCCACTGTGGGCATATAATACTGTGTGGGGGCCACTGAGGGCATATAATACAGTGTGGGAGCCACTGTGGGCATATAATACTGTGTGGGGGCCACTGAGGGCATATAATACTGTATGGGAGCCACTGCGGAGCATATAATGCTGTGTTGGGGCCACTGCGGAGCATATAATATTGTGTAGGGGCCACTCAGGGCATATAATACTGTGTGGGAGCCACTGTGGGCATATAATACTGTGTGGGAGCCACTGCGGAGCATATAATGCTGTGTTGGGGCCACTGCGGAGCATATAATGCTGTGTTGGGGCCACTGCGGAGCATATAATGCTGTGTTGGGGCCACTGCGGAGCATATAATGCTGTGTGGGGGCCACTGTGAGCATATAATGCTGTGTTGGGGGCCACTGTGAGCATATAATGCTGTGTTGGGAGCCACTGTGAGCATATAATGCTGTGTTGGGGGCCACTGTGAGCATATAATGCTGTGTTGGGGACACTGCGGAGCATATAATGCTGTGTCGGGGACACTGCGGAGCATATTATACTGTCCAAGTATTGTTTACATGCTGGGTGCTGCGCAGCTCATTCACCATGTTCTTGACAACTGCAGTTGTGGGTACTAAAGCTGTATCTCTTTCAAGTATCTGAGATATCGCTGCAGCACCCATAACCGCCACTATCAAGAATTTACTCTAGGGAGGGGTTAGGGGGATCCTGATGGGCAGCCGTTGGAACCAATCCAGTTGCAGCTTGTTTCTGCAAGCGTCACTGACATACTGATGCTGTGCGCGGCGGCGGGTTTCTGCATAGGAGCCCAGACCAGCAGTGTGAAAGGTAAGTACAACTTAACCACGCAAACAAAAAAACAACTTTTCCCCCTATTTTGCCCCCAAATCTTTCAACTTCACTGACAACTCTGATAACTACAACCCCTAACAACTCCAGATGCTCTGGGTCTGTTGAGAGTTGTAATTCCCCCCCTCCCACCCCAGCTAATTTCTCACTGTATTGTTATGTTGGTGCCTGCTCCAGGGCTCCAACATAACAATATCTAAGTCGCAGAAACTCCGATACTGCTATAGGAGAGACCATTGATGGGGTCATTGGAGGGGCAGTGATGGAGGCCAATAGCCTGGGGGACATTAAAGGGGTTGTGCAGGATAACATTTTTTTTTTTTTAATTACACTGGGGCAGGTAAAAAAAACCCCAACAAACTTTCTCTCCTGTCCCCAGTGTCTCCCAGCGCGGTTCGGCCTGCAGCTCTGTTTTCTTCCAGCGCAAGTTCCCCCTGCACGTGACTACCTGTGACGTCACATGACCCATGAAGCCAATCAGCGGCCTAAAGGAAGGGACCTGGGACGTCACAGCCAGTGAGGACTTCCGGCAAAAGAAGACAGCGGAGCAGCAGGACCGGACCGTGCTGGGACCTGCTGACACCGGAGCACCGGGGACAGGTGAGTATGTTTAGTATGTTTTTGTTTTTTTTTTTTGGGGGGATTAACTTCTCCCGGACTAATTATAAAAAAGACAAAAATTATACTGGACAACCCCTTTAAAGTGTGGCTTATTAGGGGGGTATATTAAAGGGGTTGTCCAGGCATAATTTTTTATGGTTTATCCTCAGGATAGGCCATAGATATCTTATCTGTACGGGGCTGACCCTGGACTGATCAGCTGTACGGAGCCACTTCTGGCGTCCGTCCTGTACACAATACGTGGCCAGAAGCAGAAAGCTCTGTCCACTGTGTATTAGCCGGGCACCTTCACTGCATCTCAGCACTTATTGAAGTCAGTAGGAACTGAGCTGCCGGAAGTGGCTCTGAACAGCTGATAGGGCCGTGCGTCAGCCCCATACTGATCGAGAATTTATGGCCTATCCTGACCATAGGCCATAAAAAAGGTAACTTTGGACAACCCCTTTAATATGCCCCACACAGTTTAATGTCCCCCCCACAGGATGTTATCCCCCATCACTGCTCCCACACAATATAATGGCTCCATCACTGTTCCCCATACAGTATGGGAGACCAGTGAAGAGGCCACCGTATGGGGGGACCAGTGAAGTGGCCATAAAAAAATTTGGCCCAGACAACCCCTTAAAAGAGGCTGTCCATAAACTAGAGCGACCACTGTGGCGGCCGCCAGGGAGGTGTAAAAATAAAAAAAAAATTTCAAAAAAAGCATACTCGCCTGTCCCCAGCACCCCATTGTCCCCTGCCTCTATCTGTTCGGTCTCATGGTGGCCCCTCATTTCTGGAAATCCTGTACCTAATTGGTCTTAGCGGTCACATGAGGTGCAGGACTCCCAGCAAGGAGTCGCCGGCACGAGACTGAAAGGACACTGGCAGCGGACAACGGAATGGCAGGGACAGGTGAGTATGATTTTTTATTTTTTTATTTTACACCTCCCGCAAGGAACATGGGTTGCGCCAATTCCTGGAGAACCTCTTCAAAGGATTTATCCATATTTCTAATATTGATGGCCTGTCCTTAGGATAGGCCATCAATATTACATCTGTGATGATACAACAGCCAGGACCTCTGTAGATCAGCTTTTACAGGACAGTGCGGCTACAGGTAACAATTCTAAGAGCCATGCTGTTCACTTGCCATACAGGGTGTAGCAGTGGGTTTAGTTAGTGCTTTGGTGCACATGGTATGGTGGGTAAGCAACATGGCTCCCAACATGTTATTACCTTTTGCTGCCCTGTCTCGGTACCGCTGATCTGCAGGGGTCCTGATGGTGGGCCCCTAGAAGTAATTCCACTGGTGGGTCCTAGACATCCCAGTCCGACACTGTGGACGGGGCAATGTCTTGATAGAGATGTATGGCCACCTCATTATAAAGCAGCTGGCCATGATCCCTGGCCGCCTTTAAGATTGCTGAAGTATCGACAAAGGAGAGAAGGCCACAGATGACATCTCGGGGCGGATCTGATGGTTTGGGCCTGGGCCGTAGTGCTCTGTGGATTCTTTCAATGGTGATTTGAGCAGCTCTGTCTTTACCCAGGAGGGTCTCAAAGAGTGACATAGCAACATGAGACCAGGGGCGCACCGCTAATGAGGCGAAGTGAGGCGGCCTCAGGCGGCACTGTCCGTCACTGTCTGGGGGGGGGGGGGCGGCATTTTTTACATTCTATTTACCGTAAACCAGCCCAAGACAGGCTGCTTAAAAAAAAAAAAAAAACAGAGCTGAGCAGGGCCTGTCCTGGGCTGCATGTCAGTGCAGGCGGCGATACAATGACGTCATCGCGCCGCCTACGCTGAGACACGGACGCGGGTGAAGAAGAGGCGGCGGCTACATCAAGGCATCGCAGGTAGGTGAGAATAACTTTTTTTTTAAATATATAAATAGGCCGTTACCTACTGGAGTATCCCTGGCAGGTAACGGCCTATTTATTTACCGATCCCCGCTCCACTGTGGCCGCCTCTGCTTCCCCTTCTGCTATCGGACACAGAAGGGGAAGTGGATGTCACTGTGAGCAGCCGCAGGCATCGGTAAGTGAGGCTGTGGGACTGTGAGCTCCATCAAATACTACTATCATTATAGTAAAAGACTCCGGAGTATAATAATCGGAAACCCAGGGGAGGTGATAAACATAAAAACCATTGTTACTCACCTCTCCAGCGATCCGCTGTTACTCCCAGCCGCTTCAGCCTTCTTTGGTGACGTCCCAGGCGTCACGTAAGCCAGGCCGATGTCATTATGTTGTGATGCTGCTCTGTGCGACATTGAAGAGGACCGAAAGCAGGTAGTGCACCGGAGCCCAGGTAAGTAACACTGGTTTTTATGTTTGTCACAACCTGGGTCTCCGATCATTATACTCTGGGGTCTTTTAGACTCCAGAATATAATAATAGTTCATGGGTGGGTTACTATGTAGCAGAATACTTTGTGCAGGGGCCACTATGGGGCATAATTACGTGTGCAGGGGCCACTATGGAGTATAATACCAAGTGCAGGGGCCAGTACGGAGCATAATACCAAGTTCAGGGGCCACTATGGAGCATAACCATGTGCAGGGGCCACTATGGAGCATAATACCGTGTTCAGGGGCCACTATGGAGCATAATACCGTGTGCAGGGGCCGCTGCAGGGCATAATACCGTGTGCAGGGGCCACTATAGAGCATAATACTGTGTGCAGGGGCCGCTGTGGGGCATAATACCGTGTGCAGGGGCTGCTGCAGGGCAAAATACCATGTAATACTGTGTGCAGGGGCCGCTCTGGACCATAATACCGTGTAATACTGTATTAAAAAAAAAAAAAAAAAAAAAACACCTACTCACCTGTCCCTTGCGCTCGATGTCTCCCACCGCGGTTTGGTTCTGCTGCTCTGGTGTTTTCCTCTGGCAGAAGTCCCCACCGCACATGACCACTGAGGTCGCTGACACAGGATATCGTAGTGCTGTGGGGAAGAAAACATCAGAGCAGCAGAACTGAAACGCGCTGGAAGACACCGGAGCACCTTCCCCAGCCTCATATTAAAAAAGTAGTTATCCTGGACAACCCCTTTAAGGTGGCACTTGGGCTTTATTAAAGGGACTTTCCAGTTCATTTTTATTGATGTTCTATCCTTAGGACAGAGCATCAATAAGAGATCAGTGGACCCCTCCTCTGATCAGCTGTATGGGGGGCTATGGCGCCTGTTTATATCACACGCTGTCTGTTTATAGTGACCGTGTGATGTAATTACAGCCTTGTCACATAGATGTGTATAGAACAAGGCTGTAGTTACATTACATGGCCGCTATGAGATGAATGACACTATGTAAGCAGAGAAGCAGTCACGGCGCTCACACAAGTACCACGGTTCATTCAAACAGCTGATCAGTGGGGGTCCTGGGTTTTTGAGCCCCACTGATTAGTTTATTAATAGAAAACCTTTTAATTAATTCACACTTGGGGCATTATTAATAAGGGGCACTATTTATACAGGGTACACACGGACATTATTAATATAAAGATGCACTTGGGAGTATTATTCATTATGGGGGGTTATATCATATATTATATAATTGGGGGTAGCAGCAGGATGGGGGCTTTGTGTAGGTGAGGACAATGTGGGTTGGATGCCTGGAAAAGTGAGGAGCCAAAGATGTCTGTGTTGCAAACTTTACAGAGACAAGTCACAGCTGGAAGAAGTTGTCATGGCGGTCCAGAGGGAAGAGAAGGGAAATGTAAAGGATTAGTCAGAGACGTCACCTGTAAGTCACAGAATGTTACTGCCCTGTATTCACCTAAATGATAGAGGATAAATACCTGAGTGATGGGGGTCTGTCTGCTGAGACCCCCACTGAGCCTGAGAATTGGGTTTTTTCCCCCACTGGGTGGGAATTCAGCCTGGCCGCAGCCATATATATAGGTGTGTCACTTGGTGGAGGGACGAACCCGCGGGGCTCTCATTCACTTCGATGGGAGTGCCGAAGATACCTGAAGTCCAGTTCTCAGCTATCTGCGGCGCTCCTATTATAGAGAATGGGGGCCACATGGGCTCGTCCATCCGCAAAGCAGAAGATGTGGGAAGTTACTTTCATTGTTAATGCCGTGTTGTTGATTTCTGATACTGAAGTAATGCAGTAAGAAGAATTCTTAAAAACTGTTTCATAAGTTTGTGTATGTTTATTGTACGACAATAACAGTGTGTGACGCTAACAGCATGTAAACTCAATTTTATATTTTTCTTTTGGGGGGGGGGTGTCTTTCGATAGTCCGCCTCGGGCAGCAAAGGGGCTAG
Source organism: Leptodactylus fallax (assembly GCA_947044405.1). NCBI lineage: Eukaryota > Metazoa > Chordata > Amphibia > Anura > Leptodactylidae > Leptodactylus > Leptodactylus fallax. The sequence goes on from CAMRHE010000378.1 coordinate 1,536,477, forward strand.
GATCACCACTGCACGAGACAAAGTATCTTGCACCTCAGACTCTGGAATACCTTTGAAGCGTATATTCTTACGTCTGCTCCGGTTCTCCTGGTCTTCAATAAGGGAGAAGGCTCTATTAAGGTGGTCAGTGTGCTGCGACATCTGATCGGACATAGCCTCAGAGGTAGGGGTAAGATCACTCCAGGTGGCTTCTAAAGTATCCACACGCTTCCCAAATTGCTCGCCCTCAGTGCGCATAGCCGTCAGCTCGGACATCACCAGTTGGAGTTCAGAGGCCAGTGTTTTACGTAAGAAGGCTTTGGTGATAAGCGTGGGTTGCAAGTCTTCTATGTCTCCATCTGCAGCAGTATCCATTTCAGAGTCCTCCGGGGAAGTTGCCCCCCCCTGCGGTTTCCATCATTCAGAGGGACCTAGCAGGAGACTTTTTCTTCAGGTATTTCTGTAGATCACCTTGAGGTCTGGGCGGCTTAGGGGTGGAAGGAGTCTCAGATCCTCTAGGATTGCCAATCTTCACCATCTCGGTACGGGTGTGAAGCGATGAGGCTGCAACACTAGGCACTACCGGGGGGAAACTACTCCATCATCCCTGCACCAGGGCACGGCAGTGAAGAAATAAACAGAGAAGGAGAAATCTGTCGACATGCGCCTGCGTGTGCTGTTATTTCGCCAATTCGATTCGCCTCTGTTCTGGTGACTCAGAACAGCTACCATGGGGGTGCTATGAGATGGAGTGGCACTGGGAGCCTTACTGGTGTGGAAATAAGAAGGGGGTGAGGGGATCTCCACCACACACCTCTGCAGGTTGTCAAGTCCAGCTTGTGCCACAGGGGTAGGTGAGTCAGGCCAGGTGAGCAGTGGTGCCTCAATGAGATGTGGGGGGAGGAGTATGCTAGGGGGAGTCAGAAGCCCCGAGGTTGAGGGAACAGTGGGATGCAGGCCGAGGGCTCCAGGACTCACCCCCTCCACAGGTGTCGGCGCCAGGGTGAGGAGCGCCGGAAGGAGCAGAGGAGAAGATGTCAGATCTCCGTGTGAGGGGCCCACAATCCAGGGAGTCCCCCAATCAGAGTCCACACCAAGAAACAGATGTCCGCTCTCTAGTCCCACCACGGCGTGCAGATCCAGGCAGTCCACCGGCGATGAGAGCCGGAGGGAGCAAGCAGACCCGAGGAGGAGCAGAAGAGGCCGGCGTGCGTACGCAAGATGTCGGGCGGCGAGGTAGGCCTCAGATCCCAAGGGCCTTCCTCCTCTGCAGATTCTGACAAAATCGCCTCCGGAGCATACACTGAGGCTCAGGGGGAAACCTCGAGGCGGTGGAATAGAAGTTAGGGCTAGGATGTCGGAGTATTCCGGCTGATTAAGGAAAAGCCTGCTGGAACTCAGTAATGTGGCCTGCTCTGGTCTTAAGAGCTACAAAATAAATTAATTTTGCTAATGATTTCCTTTTATTGTCTTTATCCTGTTTGGCTTCTGTATATCTCTGATTCTTTAGGTTGGGGTTAATGTTCTGCTATATTGTCTATCAGTCTAATCAGTCTCATGTTGCATATTGTGTTGCTTTTCTCCATATTCTTTACACTGAAGCTCTATCAGTACACAATGGCTGGTTTTACATTAGTAGAAGCCCACCAGGATCTATATAAAGTGTAGATATCCTATGTAGCAGGATTTAAAGCATTTGCAACATATAAAAATCTACCCAGGTGCATATTTATAATAAAATATATAGGAAATTATTAACATATTGGATGAGAAAATCAGGAAAATCACAAAGTCTGTACATAATACTCTGCAAAATAATTTGTTGAGGTCATAAATACAGAAGATACCCCTGAAAACTATCTGAACCAGTTGTGTGGCCATGGACAGTCTAGTCAGGGTTGTGAAGTGAGCCATTTTAATAAATTAACCCATTACTACCCGGATTGTTGTGTATCGTTGAGCCAGATATTAATCCATGAGAAAGTTAATAGAGATCTTAACAGGCAATGGCTGAATGATATATGAAAGTCCCTATTTAGAGAACCATTGGTGTCTCATCTGTACACTTACCTCAAAAGTGTTGAGAAAGGAGCTCACAAGTCTATTTAAATCCAGGAGAACAGAAAATGGGAAATAAAAATTCAAATAAGTCATTTTTACTGTTGGAGATACAATGTTTTTCCGATTTTTCCCAGGAAACCATGGTTACAAAACGATTTAAGTTGTGATCAATAGTATAATGGATCTTCAGGAGAGTAATTGTAGGCCCACATTCACATTACAGTAAAAATTGGCCTTTTGTTTTTTTTTGTTTTTTTTCAGGCAACACAAAACTGTAAAATTCATAATTCATGTATATATATCTATATGGGGGCTATTCACAAGACCGATGTTTTGATGGTCCTATTATTACTTTTATTACTATTATTTTTACTGATCTCTCAATACACTGAAATGTATGAGGGGCCTGTGGAAAGGGTCACCCCTCTGGTGCAAAACAGCCATGTGAATCTAAGCTAAGAGTCAATGGATCTAGGAGTGCTTTCAATTGGCCAATGTTCTCTGATAAGGAAGAAGTCAAGTCAAAATAAGAGATGCACCCAGCGTGCTCATCATGGAATTAGTCACATAGACTACTATAGTTATTCTACATTTTTATTTTCTGTATTTCTTTAACATCATCCACTAGACATCTCCATCCCTCCATCATCAGCAATCTATGATTGTCTACAAAACTGAGTAGAAAACTTGTGGAAGAGGAAGACACAAATAGTATATTCATTATTTCCAGAAGTTTGCCAATCTCATAAGTTTGTTCCTGTTCAAGTGCAGTATTGGGCTGGCTCATCGGAGTACCAAATGTTCCTCCTATTGTTCCAGGCTCTAACACAATAATGGTTTAGTGTTAGTGTTCTTCCACTTCCTCTTTCATCTTCTTCTCTTTTTTCTTTCTCTTTCTTTCTTTTTCCCCTCTCCACATCAATTATTTTCTATTTCCCTACCTATCCCTGCATCTCCTCCTCCAGTCTTCACTGCGCTCGTGCAGTTGTTGTTCCATTGCGTGCTCTCTCTCAGGCATTTCAACCATTAGTATTTACTTGGACAATTTTAATATGTAGTACATTTCTTCTATGGATTTTTGTTATTAGTTTATATTACGTCCCAACGTCATTATTCTTAACATATATATGTTTTGCATTTTTTCAATGTATGTGGATTTTACAGATTCTGTCTTTTATATATGTGTTCTACTGAGGTCTATTGACATTTGTCTATTCTACTGTGTATTTAAACAATGTAATCCTTTTTTATTTATTTTTTAATGTGTATTTTTTTTTCTTGTGTATTTATTGTATGCATCCTGTCTTTTATTGTATATTTTATACAGTTGGCCTGATGAAGACACCAGTCTAGGTATTGAAACGCGTTGCCATTATACTCAGTAAAGGATTTCTAACTATCAGCAGCACATTAATCATCCCGGACCCCCCTTTTTTTGCACTGAATGTCTCATAATAATGGTTTAGTAGAAGACAACAAAAATTTGAAGGGGACTAAGGATTATTTCATAGGGGCTGTTAGAGTTTGGATCTACAGAATTATTTTATCTGGTGGGCCCAAGGAACCTCACTGCTTCAATTATACAGATTAAAATATATACCCCATTAACTAGCAAAAGTAGTGGGACTCTTTTATGTAATCAAACTGTCTGTTCCTTTAAGTGATCTTTATCAGCTTATGATAAGCAAGATACCCGGGACTTGGCCTTCTATTTTTAAAGAGCAATCAATGTTTAAAGTTTCTTTTCCAGAAATCAATATTATACACAGTGTTATTATAACTCAAGGTTTAATAAGTGTAGGCCTAGGGTAGGTGAGAAAAATAGTAAACACCAAAACTCATATTCACTCACCTTTCTTGGGTTCCCTAGTGGCATCTGATGCTCCATTGTGGTCAACATCTATCACCTCTTGGTCACCTGTATGACATGACAGGCCCCAGGGGACCTTGCGATTTTGAATTGTATTAATATGTTCTGGATTGTGCTGATATATGACTTCTTCTTTGCATACAGCTGTAACTTGTATTTGTGGATTTTCTCATCAAACTGTGTTAACAGAACAATGAAAAGTGAAAGAGCAAAATTATGGTGACAGTTACAGTAGTTGGTGTGTGTGTTTGAGTTTTTCCCATAGTTTCCCAACTGCCATGTTTTTCACATTTTGTCACTTTACAACCACAAACTTAAATGTATTTTATTGAGATTTTAAGTGATTGACCAACACAAAGTAGCAGATAATTGTGAAATGGAATGAAAATGATACATGGTTTTCAAAATTTTAATCAAATAAAAATCTGAAAAGTGTGACATGCAAAAGCATTCAGCCCCCTGTACTCTGATACCCCTAAATAAAATCCAGCGCACACAATTGCCTTCAGAAGTCACTTAATTAGTTAATAGAGTCCAGCTGTGTGTAATTTAGTCTCAGTATAAATACACCTGTTCTGTGAAGGCCTCAGTGGTTTGTTAGAGAACACTAGTGAACAAACAGCATCATGAAGACCAAGGAACTCACCAGACAGGTCAGAGATAAAGTTGTGGAGAAGTTTAAAGCAGGGTTAGGTTATAAAAAACATATCCCAAGCTTTGAGCATCCCAAGGAGCACTATTCAATCCATTATCCAAAAATGGAAAAAGTATTCTACAACTGCAAACCTACCAAGGCATGGCCGTCCACCTAAACTAACAGATCGAGCAAGGAGAGCACTGGTCAGAGAAGCAGCCAAAAGGCCCATGGTCACTCTGGAGGAACTGCAGAAATCCACAGCTCAGGTACAGGGAGAATCTGTCCATAGGACAACTATAAGTTTTGCATTCCACAAATCTGGCCTTTATGGAAGATTGACAAGAAGAAAACCATTGTTGGAAGAAAGACATAAGAAGTGCTGATTTCAGTTTTCCACAAGCCATATAGGGGACACAGCAAACATGTGGAAGAAGGTGCTCTGGTCAGATGAGACCAAAGGTGAACTTTTTGACCTAAATGCAAAGCGCTATGTATGGCAGAAAAGTAACCCTGCTCATCACTCTGAACACACCATCCCCACTGTGACACATGGCGGGGGAAGCATCATGCTGTGGGGAAGGTTTTCTTCAGTAGGGACAGGGAAGTTGGTCAGAGTTGATGGGAAGATGGATGGAGCTAAATACAGGGCAATCCTGGAAGAAAACCTGTTGGAGACTGCAAAGACTTGAGACTGGAAAGGAGAGTCACCTTCTAGCAAGACAATGACCCTAAACATACAGCCGGAGTTTCAGTAGAATGGTTTAGATCAAAGAATATTCATATGTTAGAATATCCCAGTCTAAATCCCATTGAGCATCTGTGGCAATTAATGAAAATTGCTGTCCACAGACGCTCTCCATCCAAGCTGGCTGAGCTTGAGCTATTTTGCAAAGAAGAATGGGCAAAAATCTCAGTCTCTAGATGTGCAAAGCTGGTAGAGACAGACCCCAAAAGACTTGCAACTGTAATTGCAGCAAAAGGCGGCTTTACAAAGTATTGATATAGGGGGACTGAAGACTTTTGCATGTCACACTTTTCAGATTTTTATTTGATTACAATTGTGAAAACCATGTATCATTTTCCTTCCACTTCACAATTATCTGCTACTTTGTGTTGCTTATCACTTAACATCTCAATAAAATACATTTAAGTTTGTGGTTGTAAGGTGACAAAATGTGAAAAAGTTCAAGGGGCATGAATACTTTTGCAAGGCACTGTATTTTAGGAATATTCACTTTATTCCGGAACACTCTCATTGTCAGAGCCAGTGACTGGAACCTCATCTTCATTCTACTGAGCTCTCTCATCTTCAGCTTACTCTGTGTGTTTCTGTTCATCGGTCGTCCAGTGGATATAACCTGCATGGTGCGACAAATCTGCTTTGGACCTTCTTCACAGTAGCTTTGTCTTCTGTTCATTTATTCAGATTGTGAATGCAGTTATCTGGTTGTTAGTGTCTTCTCCATATCAAGAGTAAAACCTGGATTATCCTGGGAAGATCATCATCCAGTGTAATGAAGGTTCTGTCTTGGCCTTTTACCTCATGTTGGGTTATATGGGGTTTCTAGCGGCTTTGTGTTTTGTCCAAGCCTTTATCAAGTAAACCAAAACCCCTGATATGTTCCAGTATTTTCCATGAAAAGTGAGAATTATTACCATTGGAGGTGTCTATAAAACAATGTGGAGTGGTGCCGCAACAAACATCATCCCTGAGACATCTTAATGGAATAATAACGACATATAATAATAATGACACGCCATACAGCAACGAACTACAATACAGTCATATGAAAAAGTTTGGGCACCCCTATTAATCTTAATCATTTTTAGTTCTAAATATTTGGGTGTTTGCAACAGCCATTTCAATTTGATATATCTAATAACTGATGGACACAGTAATATTTCAGGATTGAAATGAGGTTTATTGTACTAACAGAAAATGTGCAATATGCATTAAACCAAAATTTGACTGGTGCAAAAATTTGGGTACCCTTATCATTTTATTGATTTGAATACTCCTAACTACTTTTTACTGACTTACTGAAGCACAAAATTGGTTTTGTAACCTCACTGAGCTTTGAACTTCATAGCCAGGTGTATCCAATCATGAGAAAAGGTATTTAAGGTGGCCAATTGCAAGTTGTTCTCCTATTTGAATCTCCTCTGAAGAGTGGCATCATGGGCTCCTCAAAACAACTCTCAAATGATCTGAAAACAAAGATTGTTCAACATAGTTGTTCAGGGGAAGGATACAAAAAGTTGTCTCAGAGATTTTACCTGTCAGTTTCCACTGTGAGGAACATAGTAAGGAAATGGAAGACCACAGGGACAGTTCTTGTTAAGCCAAGAAAAATATCAGAAAGGCAGAGAAGAAGAATGGTGAGAACAGTCAAGGACAATCCACAGACCACCTCCAAAGAGCTGCAGCATCATCTTGCTGCAGATGGTGTCACTGTGCATCGGTCAACAATACAGCACACTTTGCACAAGGACAAGCTGTATGGGAGAGTGATGCGAAAGAAGCCGTTTCTGAAAGCACGCCACAAACAGAGTCGCCTGAGGTATGCAAAAGCACATTTGGACAAGCCAGCTTCATTTTGGAAGAAGGTCCTGTGGACTGATGAAACAAAGATTGAGTTGTTTGGTCATACAAAAAGGCGTTATGCATGGCGTCAAAAAAACACTGCATTCCAAGAAAAACACTTATTACCCACTGTAAAATTTGGTGGAGGTTCCATCATGCTTTGGGGCTGTGTGGCCAATGCCGGCATCGGGAATCTTGTTAAAGTTGAGGGTCGCATGGATTCAACTCAGTATCAGCAGATTCTTGAGAATAATGTACAAGAATCAGTGACGAATTTGAAGTTACGCCGGGGATGGATATTTCAGCAAGACAATGATCCAAAACACAGCTCCAAATCTACTCAGGTATTCATGCAGAGGAACAATTACAATGTTCTGGAATGGCCATCCCAGTCCCCAGACCTGAATATCATTGAACATCTGTGGGATAATTTGAAGCGGGCTGTCCATGCTCGGCGACCATCAAACTTAACTGAACTGGAATTGTTTTGTAAAGAGGAATGGTCAAAAATACCTTCATCCAGGATCCAGGAACTGATTAAAAGCTACAGGAAGCGACTAGAGGCTGTTATTTTTGCAAAAGGAGGATCTACTAAATATTAATGTCATTTTTCTGTTGAGGTGCCCATACTTTTGCACCGGTCAAATTTTGGTTTAATGCATATTGCACATTTTCTGTTAGTACAATAAACCTCATTTCAATCCTGAAATATTACTGTGTCCATCAGTTATTAGATATATCAAATTGAAATGGCTGTTGCAAACACCCAAATATTTAGAACTAAAAATGATTAAGATTAATAGGGGTACCCAAACTTTTTCATATGACTGTATATGACCCTCTACAGTGCAAAACTAAGATAATAGCTGTGACCACATCAAAATTAGGTCCCAACAAATTTTCTCAATCCAAGAGCTGGTCTATAAGTTTAACTCCCTCCTGGCCAAGTTACTGATGGTGCTGTCATTGCCATGTGACTCAGTGGAAACCATTGCCAACAAATGACATTGAACAGTCTCCATAGGAATACCTAGTCGCTAGAGATGAGCGAATTTCTCAAAAGTTCGATTCGGGAGTTCGATTCGAAGTCCCAAAAAAATTTGCTTCGATCCGAATTACTTTGCTGCAAATAAACAGCTATTTCCGGGCTGCAGAGAGTCGGGGTGGGCGGCAAAATGCCGGAAGCCCTTAGATGCCGCGGTCATGTTTCTCTCTCTCTCTCTTCAGCACGGACAACTTTTATTTATGTGGAAGGATCTACTAACAAGCAAAGACACGCCTACCCAATCACATCCCTAGAGAATATCTTGTGACCGTTTGATGTCACAAAGGTCCTTACTAAATATTCGTTACCACGAAGCATCAGGAAATCCAGAATCGTGGAGAATCGAAGATTTCCTGAAATTCGGATCGAATTCCACTTCTGCAGAATCGATTTGCTCATCTCTACTAGTCGCCATTATTTCTCGAGGAAATGTGCATGTGGGGAAAGGTACATGCCACCCTCAATATGTGGAGCTTAAATTATGGGCAGGGAACAATACATTAGTTGTCTTGTCCCACTGGGTCAATGTTTTGAGCATCAGAGGCCACAGTATACGTATTCCGAGACCTGAACCCAAAACTTGAGAGTTTTGCCAATCTCTAGTCAACAAGCAACTTTGTGAAGCAATTCTTTTGGAGACACTGCTATGGAGGAGTGTTTTATTCAGTGCTCAGCCTGAATATCTGGCTTCATAAAAATTAATAGCCATTGGTTTATATTTTAATGAATATTTAAATAAAACAAATACCATTTTTTTAACATCTTAGTCAGGCAGAATTTTACTAACTTGGTGTCCAGAGGACTTTTGCTTCAGGAGGTCCTTATATATAAATATTTGGGTATTATTATTGCTTCCTCTCCTTCACAATTTACTTCCCTCAAAATCTCTCCTCTTCTGAGTTGGGCAAGAGATAAAACCACTATCTGGTGCAGAGATAAAACAGCTATCTGCTGCAAGCTGCCTCTCACAGTAGTAGGCCAAGTACAAATAGTTAAAATGCTAATTCTCCCAAGCTACTATACACCTTCTGTCACACCTGGTTACTTATCCCAAAATCCTTTTTTACCATCCGATATACCATCATTTTCTCCTTCAGTACTAGCGGTGGTGCTGGAGTCAAGCTTAGTCTGGCAATCCTGAGGTGGCCGAAGGTCGAAGGGGGCTTGGCTCTCCCTAATTTTTTTCATTATTACTTGAGCTCTATACTACAACTTTTGGGCTCTTTCTTTGACCCTACTGACTATGACGGTGATGAGACAATGCTCCAGGGAGATTCTGAAATGGCTGACCTGCTGGTAAACTTGGAAGGGGGTGTGCAGATGCTAAGGTTTCAACCCACTCCTCTACATCTTCTGGCTAGGCAGGTGTGGAACCATGTCAAGATGCTGGCCAATATGGCATAACCCACTGCTGATGGAGCAGTCGCTTACCAGGTTGGGATTTCTGATCCTCCTTGGGTGTTGTCCAGTTAGCATACCTGATTGATGGTCATACTTGGTTGCAAAATAAATATGCCATAACCCACTGTACTTTCTACCAATGCTTGCAACTGAGACACACCTTCCAAGTTCAATTCTATGTCTTCCCTAGTCAAAAATGTCACTGGTCTCCTTATCCCTAATCTTAATCTTAAATAATTCCCCAATTTACTGAAGACATCTATGACAAGACAGTTTCAAACACTGGGGTCTCTTCTAACTGAGTAAGGGTTTTATTGGACATAGAACTCATCACTCATATTTGACTTCAATGAGACTTCAAAGGAAGGCTGTTACATCCAACTTGAATTGTCCAAGATGCAGCCATGAAGACTCTGACTTCTGGCACATGATGGTTCCTGCTCCCTCATCATTCGATTCTAGAATGAAGTGATTCATTGTTTATCCCAGATGCTTGAACCTTCCAGCCCTCTCACCCATTAGTATGTCTGTTTGGAGAGCTAGAAGAGCTAGATGAGGAGTTTTGGTTCCATCACCAGATAATCTTCCTATGGGAGACTATGTTTATGATCAGGAAGACAATTGCACGCCAATGGATGGCTTTTAAATCAGCGACCTTAGCTTTTTGGGTGACCCTAGTTAAAGGTGTGCTACCCGATGAGAAAGTTCTATATTATAATCATTAATGCCCTCAAAAAATCAACAAGATTTGGTCCTCTGTTGCCTGTCCCTAGAGACCATTGACTCCCTAACTGCTCTAACATGGCATGATGATAAGTGGAATTCCAGGTCTACCTGTTTATATTGCATGTGACTTATGTATGTTGCACATCCTGCAATATCTGTCTCATGTTACTATTTACAGTATGTTATGTTAATGGTATTATGTCTATCGTTATGTGATATAGGTCTGACACACATCTTGTAATATTTGTCTCGTGCTGCTGCCTATGTTACATTATTTTACCGTTACATTTTGGTTTACAAAATAATAAAAATAATCTGAACCTAAAAAATAAATAAATAAAAGTCAACCATGATGAGAGCAGGAATATCACAGGATAGAAAAAAAAGGGGAGCCAGGAAGAAAAATTATCAAGAAAGTGTCAGAGTAACCGAGGGGGACAGTAAGCAACAGGAATTTGCAGACAGAATTAGGGGAAGAGTCTGATGGTATAAACCTCCAGATGAGGGGAAAGTGAGTTGAGGGTACAGGGGAGATAATATGGAAAGTGTACTGTGTAGATAGAATTATGACTACTCCTCTATCCACCCTATACTCAGATCTGAGGGTGTCAGATAAATATAACCTATAGGACAGGACAGCAGGGGAAGCCGTATACGACTCTTGGATACAGGTATCTGTAAGGGCCAGCAGGTTGAAAGATTTTGCAAGGAATAGCTCATGAGCAAGATGAAGTTTGTTACCTACTGATCTGGCGCTCCAGAGCACAGAGTTACTATAAAAGAGACAGGAGAAAGATAAGTGGCACAGTGAATGTCAATGATATTAGTAGGGTTCTGTGGGTGGTGGGTAAGTGGGAATCAGCAGAAGGTGGACCATGGGTAGGAGAGATGTTCCCCTCAGGCAGTATCAGGAGAATAGAGAGAAACAGAAGATGGTTCAGTAATTTATTAGAAATGTGTTGATGTTCTCCAGTGGAACAAGAAGGGTTAAGGTGGTCTAAGAAGGTGGAAAGTGTAAGAGAGCTGTATATGGGTGATGGAAGGAGAGAGGACTGATGTGGATAGAGGACACTGGGGAAGTAGATAATAAGTTTGCAGAAAGCAACAGAAAACATAAAATATGGAGAATGTGATCCTAGTAAAGTAATGGTGGCAGGTAGTTGGTGGTCCCATAGTTTACCTGCCCCATGTCCTGTCTAACTGCCATGTTTACCTGCCAGGACACATTGACATCAGAGATGTTTCCTGCACAAATGTCCCTGCATAAAGTATTTTGTTGTAAAGTTTCATAAATTCTAAAGATTCAGATTTGTTTTTTGCTTTTGATATCAGACAGATCTAGATTTATTATATCCCTAAAGTCTCCCGTTCCTGTTTCGTTGCTGGCTGCTCCCGGGTGGTTGTGACTTTTCTCATGAGTTTTCTACCAGTGACGGCATTTTAGTTATTTTAGTATTAAACTCCATTGTATGTGGGTATATAAACCTCTCCCTGCTACACCCTCTGCAGCACAGCTGAATGATCCCTTACGTTCTGTGCTGCTGCTGCTGCTGATACATCTGCTGGGACATCTGAGGACATTCTGTACAAGCATCATCTTTTCTCTTCTACTCAACATGTTCTTATTGTTATTGGTTCTTTGTGTGACTTTCTGCACTTCTGAGACTCAGGATCCTGCAGCTCAATGTGATCCGGTAATGAAGGAATATGCCTTTGAGTACAAATATTCTCTGAAAGGAGATATCATTCTAGGAGGGATCTTCACTGTACATTCCTGGGTATCACTGTGGGACAGTGGAGATATTGTACTCCATCGAGTGTGTACAGCGTAAGTAGGAATCATCATATATACATCCAGGAGCCAAAAGAAAAGTCTGAGAACATTCTATAACTTTGGCAGACAATTATTCTTTTCTTGTTTTCTCAGGAAATAATAAAATGGAGTCTGATCTGCATTTCATCCTCTCTTGTCTTATATGCTGTAAATTTGATTCCAAAATAGGGATTTTGCCCTGCAAAAGTTCAATATTTCTAGATAAAATGGTCTCAATGTGCTGTCTCTAGTTCACAGACTAATGTTTTGAACTTTGGCACGAAAGTTCCTGTTTAGTTTGCTTAAAGGGTATTTCCTTCTTAGCCTTTTATGCCTAAGATTAGAATACCCATCTGTCTATGTGGCCGAGGTGCCCAGTAAACAGCCCAATAGGCACTTCCTCACTATTTCTGTAACTTCTATAGACATCCTGTGTCCCTAACTTGGACATTTCTACAGCAATGTGGCTTGTTGTCCTCTGCTGCTTCTGTTACTCCTATTTACTTCTATGGGACGTAAAGAGATATCAGTCTGTTTGGCTGTATTGTTATCTCCGCTCACCTCAGGTTACCTCAGACATGTGGGTATTCTGATCTCAGCCATGACAGAAATGAATACCCCTCTAATGTGTAACTGTCCTTTCAACTTTTTTTTTTTACCATGTAAGAGAAGTAAATTTAATTTTTTGTTTAAAATCAGGGTCTGAAATTTTCCTTTAAACCAGTAAATGAGGGTTACTAAGGAAAACAGTCTTCAGGGTGTAATATACACAATATATATGTCTGTTATCTACGCTCCTTGACACTACCTTATATACACTGCATGGAGAAAAGTATTGAGACACCTACTCATTACTCATTCAGAAACTCCTTCAGACATTGTAATCTCCTAGGCCTTAATATGGAGTCAGTCCACCCTTTCCAGGTAAAATTGCTCCCACTCTTCTGAGAAGTGCTGTGCAATATTTTGGCGCTATGTAAGTAAAATGTATTATTATTATTATTATTATTATCATTATTAAGTCTTTATATAAGATTTTGGAGTGTCTCTGTGAGAATATTTACCCCTTCATCCATGAGAACATTTGTGATTTTAGACAGATGTTGGACGAGAGGGCCTGGATCACAATTTCCAGTCTAGTTCATCTCAAAGGTGTACAATGGGGTTGAGGTCAGAGCTCTATGTGGGCCAGTCAAGTTCTTCTATATCAAACTCTCCCAAACATGACTTTATGGACCTTGCTTTGTGCATTTGGACAGAATCTTGCTGGAATAGAAAGGGATTAACTAAGAGATCTAGACCGAGACTGGAAACCCAACCACAGGTTTGTCCTGATGTTAATGCACTATGCACCTTAGTATTTGGTCTGTCTGCGCTTTACGGGGTCTGCCAGAAATTTCAGAAACTGACTTGTTGCAGCTGCGACTGCTATTACAGGACCAGGCAGAATAGGGCTGGGCTATCTGATACCGTGTTTCTCTGAAAATAAGGCAGGGTCTTATATTATTTTTTTCTCCGAAAAAAGAGCTAGGGCTTATTTTCGGGGTAGGTCTTAATTTTTTCCTTGAGCAACAGTCACCCATTTGATCACTTTTTATTTTAATTTTTACAGAGGTGAAACAGTGGAAAAACGGCGGTTCGGCACTTTAGATTTTTTTTTTTCCTGCTACGGTATTCACCACACAGGAAAATTATTTTTAGAACTTTGTAGACTGGGCGTTTTTCAGACACAGGGATACCTCATGTGTATGTGTTTCACAGTAATTATTTTGTTTAATATGTATTCTAGTGAAAGTGGGGGGACTTGAACTTTTACAGTTTTTTTTTTCTTTTTTTATATTTTTTAACTTTTTTTTTTTTTTTTTTTTTTTTTTTTTATGATTAAGCCCGAGGGGGCTTGAACCTGCAATCGTCCCATAGACTACAATACAACGTATAGCAGTCTATGGGAGATTCTCCACATTACTATTGAGGCTGGTCATAGACCAACCTCAATAGTAATATTACTATGACAGGCCTGAGAGCCTTCATTAGGTGAGGGAGCCAGCCTGCAACTAGAAAGGTATTGCTTTGGGGGATGGGTTTCGGAAAGGGGGTCATGGACTGTCCCGGGGCAGTTGTAATACTTTGAAGGGGGGGGGTCACATTCAACAATGCCCGCAATCAGAGTAGACTCTGATCACAGGCATCAACTCAGGATCTCTGCTGTACATTAGTGGAAACCTGGAACAGTAACTGTGGTGGTGGGGACCTGCCCTGGGTACAGGTTTGTTACTTTGGGTTTGGTGGAAAAGGGGGACATGGACCAGCAGTTGTAATACTTTGGGGGGGGGGGTTCACGCTCAATAATGCCTACAATCAGAGTAGACACTGCTAGTGGGCATTAACTCCAGGAATCCGCTGTACATTACAGTGGAGACCCGGTACAGTAGCTATGGTAGCTGCTGTGCAGCAGAGCGACCGCCATCTTTAAGGACCCAGCACCTGCCGTAATCGCCCGGAAGATGTCGGGAAGGGGTTAAACTAGCTAGGACTTATTTTTTGAGTAGGGCTTATTTTTCAAGGCTAATCCAAAAAACCTGGAAAATCTAGCTAGAGCTTATTTTCGGGTTAGGTCTTATTTTAGGAGAAACATGGTAACAGTAAGTAAAGAAGTGAAGATGACAGGGAGACCCAGTTTACTAAGATACCTGCTACTAAAAACAGTAATCTCTTATATATATAAAAATGAGTTTCTGTCTGTCTGTCTGTTCTTTATGCGCGACCAAACGACTGAACCGATCCTCACCAAATTTGGCACACATGTACATCAGGTGTCCAGGAATATTTTAGACTGGGTCTCAACTCTCTTGGACATACCATTCCTGAGATACAATATTCCCAAAAAATGACCAACATTAGCTAATACAAGCCTGCAAGTCTTTCACTCATATTCCAACTGCCATACACACGGTCACATGTCCCTTATCAGCCAATAGAAGCTCGCAGGTGCTTAGTCTCCTTAGGCACACAGGTTTTCATAGCAACCAAGCTATTTATGACGTGTATTAGTCAATAGCAGTTCGCAGGTCCTTAAATATTCAGTCATATCACGTGTATCAGCCATTATAAGTTCACATTTAATTTACCAGGTTTCCATAACAACACAGCCATAAATAGACTGTACCTATACTGGACTCAGTGGCGTAACTAGGAATGGCTGGGCCCCAAGGTGAACATTTGACATGGGACCACCCCGCCCCCCCTTGCACAAACTGCATTCCTGCACACACTATTATGCCCCAAAGTGGCCCCTGCACACATTATTAGGCCCCATAGTGGCCCCTGCTCACAGTATCATAGTGGCCCCTTCATATAGTATTATGCGTACTTCCCGCTACCTCTTCAATGTTGGACCAGATGTCACGTGAGCCAGGCATGCATCGCAACGCATAATGACGTCAGACTGACCCACTGACGTCTGGGACGTCACCAAGGAGGCCCGAAGCCTGCTGAAAAGACCCCAGAGTATAATGATAGCAGTGTTTGTGGGGTTCACGGCCCGCAGGCCTTACTTACCGGTCCCCAATCCTGCTCACAGCCGCCTCTGCAGAAGGTGAAGCGCAGACGGCCGTGAGCAGGAGCGGGGATCCGTAAGTAAATAGGGCCTGTTACCTGCTCGTGTTACACCAGCAGGTAATGGCCTATTAAAAAAAAAAAAAAAACAATCAGGTGCCTGCCGGGACCCCTAATGTGGCAGCCTCTACCACCGCTACCCTGATATTTACGACACTGACTGGACTGCCATACTGGATTTCAGCATTCTTATAAATTGAAACGTTTTCAAACTACTCATGCCCCCTGCAGCAAAACGCATGGCTGCTGCTCGAGCTAATGAAAACTCTCAGCAGACCCAAGCCATTCTCCAATCTGGAAAGGTATGTCACAGACAACAATGAGCTGCTGAAACAACCCAGCAGACTCAAGCCCGTCTACAATCTGACAAGGCATTGTCAGCCACATGCACACAGCTGCACTCCATGTTTCCATAACAATCCAGCCATTTTTCTTCACTGCTGTAGGTCAGAATTAAAGGGGCAGGGCGCTGTTTATGACACTGTTACACAAGGTCACTTACACACAGCTTTACTCCAGGTTTTCCATAATAACCGATCGCAGGTCTTTCACTGATATCCAAACTGAGATACACATGATCACATGACGCTTATGGACCAATGGAAAATCGCAGGTTCTTCAGTCTTGACATACACACCGCTTTACACCAGTTTTCCATAGCAACCAAGCTATTTATGACCTGTATGAGTCAATAGCAGGTCTTTAAATATTCAGTCATATGACATGTATCAGCCAGTATAAGTTCACATTTCATTTACCAGGTTTCCATAGCAACACAGCCATAAATAGACTGTACCTATACTGGACTGCCATACTGGATGTCAAGTACAAAACTGGGCACTACACAAACAAAAAATGAAATATACCCATGCGAAGCCGGGTCCTTCTGCTAGTAAGTAATAAATACTTCTCATTCACATGTAGGATCTTTATATATATTTATTTTTTTCATTTTTTTATCACAAAAAAAAGATTTGATAAACCATATGTTAATTTAATGACATCTACAGTATAATTTTGGACTCTGGTAATTTTTTGCCTCGATTATTGATAGTGGGGGATCTCTAGTGCCACCCTGTTTCTTTCATGTCCTCATGCACATGATGGAGTGTACAGCCCGTTCTGTGTACAATCCATTACATTATATAAAGAGTAGGTTCTCTTATCCTGCTCTGTGAAAGTCGATCGTTACACTGTGTGGGGCCTCTGTTGGGGGAGAACATATTCTGTGACTCATAACTTTCCATTTTTTTTTCATCCATAGAGCTGGTATGAGGACTGTGACTGTATGAGGGAATATGACTTTATGAGTTTTTGCTGACCAAAAAACATTGGGACAGATTTATTAAGATTGGTGTTTCATACATACTAAAGGACCCAAAAGACGCAAGTCAGGCCTGATTTATGAAGTTGCTTCGGCCTCTTCATAAATTAGATGAACGTCCATGTGCCAGGGTAGAAATCTACACTACTTAGGATCTGGTATAAATTTCCTGTATAACTCATAATAGAAAACTGGTGTGAGTTACAAATGTCAGGCCGAGATGTCCCCGGCCCACCCTGCCCTTTGCCTACATTTCCAGAAGTTGTGAGTGAGGTGCAGAACATTTTGGTGTTCATAAATTTCCATTATTATATTACTATAATTTTTCAGTATGTAATTGTTTCCCCGTCACACACTATGTAGAATAATTAATCCAATATTTTAATATTTCAGACTTTTAACATTACTCTTCCTCCACCTATTCTGTCACTTTCCTACTTGTTCTCTATATGTACCCCTCACCAAGCCGGACCAGGAGCTGTGTATATGTTTAGTTACATTATTTTTGTATATTGTCTCACAGTGCTAACCCAAGAGAATTTACCCATATGATGGCTTTTGGTTTTGCTATTGATGAAATTAATAATCGCTCAGATATTTTGCCCAATATCACTCTGGGATATCATATATATGACTCTTGTGGGTATGTGAATAAAGTTATAAAAGATGTTCTGCAGATACTGTCCGGACACACAGTAACAGCTCCAAACTACTCATGTATGGAGAATGACGCAGTGGTCGGATTTATTGGAGATTTACAATCTAGCACGACTCTCCCCATGGCCCAGCTGTTAAGCCTTTATGGATATACACAGGTGAGAACAGAAAAGAAAAAAAAACTAAACATTTTTATATCCGTATCTTATTATTGATATAAAAGTCAAATTTTTCTTGACCACCGATTTAGATTTCAGTGCTCAGCATGTGCCAACAGAGACATACAGTGGGGAAAAAAAGTACTTAGTCAGCCACCAATTGTGCAAGTTCTCCCACTTAAAAAGATGAGGCCGGCCTGTAATTGTCATCATAGGTAGACCTCAACTATGAGAGACAAAATGAGAAAACAAATCCAGAAAATCACATTGTCCGATTTTTAAAGAATTTATTTGCAAATTATGGTGGAAAATAAGTATTTGGTCAATAATAAAAGTTCATCTCAATCCTTTGTTCTATCTCCTTTGTTGGCAATGACAGAGGTCAAACGTTTTCTGTAAGTCTTCACAAGGTTGGCACACACTGTTGCTGGTATGTTGGCCCATTCCTCCATGCAGATCTCCTCTAGAACAGTGATGTTTTGGGGCTGTCGCTGGGCAACACGGACTTTCAACTCCCTCCAAAGGTTTTCTATGGGGTTGAGATCTGGAGACTGGCTAGGCCACTCCAGGACCTTGAAATGCTTCTTACGAAGCCACTCCTTCGTTGCCCTGGCGGTGTGCTTAGGATCATTGTCATGCTGAAAGATCCAGCCAAGTTTCATCTTCAATGCCCTTGCTGATGGAAGGAGGTTTGCACTCAAAATCTCATGATACATGGCCCCATTCATTCTTTCATGTACACGGATCAGTCGTCCTGGTCCCTTTGCAGAGAAACAGCCCCAAAGCATGATGTTGCCACCCCCATGCTTCACAGTAGGTATGGTGTTCTTTGGATGCAACTCGGCATTCACTCTCCTCCAAACACGACGAGTTGTGTTTCTGCCAAACAGTTATACTTTGGTTTTATCTGACCATATGACATTCTCCCAATACTCTTCTGGAACATCCAAAAGCTCTCTAGAAAACTTCAGACGGGCCCAGATATGTACTGGCTTAAGCAGGGGGACACGTCTGGCACTGCAGGATCTGAGTCCCTGGCGGTGTAGTGTGTTACTGACGGTAGCCTTTATTACATTAGTCCCAGATTTCTGCAGGTCATTCACTAGGTAACCCCGTGTGGTTTTGGAATTTTTGCTCACCGTTCTTGAGATCATTTTGACCCCACGGGGTGAGATCTTGCATGGAGCCCCTGATGGAGGGAGATTATCAGTGGTCTTGTATGTCTTCCATTTTCTAATTATTGTTCCCACAGTTGATTTCTTCACACCAAGCTGCTTGCCTATTGCAGATTCAGTCTTCCCAGCCTGGTGCAAGTCTACAGTTTTGTTTCTGGTGTCCTTCCACAGCTCTTTGGTCTTCACCATAGTGGAGTTTGGAGTGTGACTGTTTGAGGTTGTGGACAGGTGTCTTTTATACTGATAACAATTTCAAACAGGTGCCATTACTACAGGTAATGAGTGGAGGACAGAGGAGCCTCTTAAAGGAGAAGTTACAGGTCTGTGAGAGCCAGAAATCTTGCTTGTTTGTAGGTGACCAAATACTTATTTTCCACCATAATTAGCAAATAAATTCTTAAAAAATCAGACAATGTGATTTTCTAGATATGTTTTCTCATTTTGTCTCTCATAGTTGAGGTCTACCTATGATGTCAATTACAGGCCTCTCTCATCTTTTTAAGTGGGAGAACATGCACAATTGGTGGCTGACTAAATACTTTTTTTTCCCCACTGTACATCATATAAAGTGTAGTGCGATTTCTCTTGGGTACAGCAATGCCCTACATGTGGATGTTATCTGCTGCTTGGCTACAAGGCAGGAAGTAGAATGGAAAGAGGTGACATGTGGCCGGAGATAAGCTGTGCAGAGCGCATCAGGGTAAAATAAAAATCAAGGGATGTATAATATATCCTAAAGCATTCTTCCATAAAGAGCCCTAATTTGTTAGGACATGTATCACATTGAAATATGAATGTTTTTCTAAGCAATGTCTTAAGAAAACTTTTCTGGATTTTTTTGGCCATTGTTCTGAATAACATAATACTTTGGGAAGCAGGGCACTTGAAGAGTGGCATGTTGGTATAATATTATGCAGATAGAGGTGGTAACTAGAGATAAGCGAAGTTTTCAAAAATTCGATTCGACCTCTTTGCCAAATTTACCACAAAGATTTGGTTCGATTTGAATTAATTTTTGGCAAATAGCGTTAAAAAACAGCCATTTCCTGGCTGCAGAGAGCCTGTATAGTGGTGTAGAACATTGTGCCTTGCAGTAACACACATATGGAGTCTGCTGTTTTAGTGAAACAATACTGTGAGTCAGTATGACACGCACATGACAGGTGTCACTCTTAGAACCACTGCACACTTCACTTATTTGGCCAGTTACGGGGCTAAAACTGACCAACTAACTCAAGTGTGAACTCAGCCTTACAGATCGATGTTAGTGCCAGGTATAAAGAACCGTGCAGAGGACCAAGATCCTATTGTAGCGTGAAAGAGAGCACTCCTTTTACACCATTGTCTGCTGATTCCACATAGATGTCTAGAGAACCTGTTCTATTAAACGCTAATACAAGTAGAGCCCCCCTGACAGAGTAGAGAGGGTGTCAACAGTAAGTTTGTGTTGATGTCA
This sequence comes from Leptodactylus fallax, assembly GCA_947044405.1. Lineage (NCBI taxonomy): Eukaryota > Metazoa > Chordata > Amphibia > Anura > Leptodactylidae > Leptodactylus > Leptodactylus fallax. The sequence continues at coordinate 1,556,978 of CAMRHE010000378.1, forward strand.
CTAATTATTTTGCCCTTCTTCTGATCCGTCAGAACAATAACCCCCCACAAAAAAACAGATCCTGTCTGCATCTGCCTTCACTCGGTCAGGATTTGGTCAGTAATCCATCAGTATTGCTGATGCCAAAAAAAACAGGAGTGGATCCAAAACAGAGACGACATGTGAATAGAATATTTTCATGTCTTCTGTGTTTTGTACCCACTCCTGCTTTTGGCTATCAAATCATAAGCCAATTCTGATGGGACCATACAGGCCTTACAGCTGCTACACAAACAGAATCCATTGTGCGTCTCATTTTTCCTTCCTTCTGACAGATCAGAAGAAGGGTCAAATAAATGATAATGTCAACCAGGCCAAAAAGGCAAAATAGTGGCCCTATCATGGAGTGGGGTGGGGGGTGGGAACAGAATGAGAAGTGACATAGTGTTGCGGTGACAGCAGCATGAGGAGGTCAAAGAGTGGCAAGATGACATAATGTGGAGGTATCAGCAGCCTTATGAGGCCATAGAGTGCCCGGTGACATAATGCGGAGGTAGCAGCACCATGAGTAGGCCAAAGAGTGGCAAGTTGATATAATGTGGGGGTAGCAGCAGCCTTAGAAGGCCATAGAGTGACCTGGTGACATAATGTAAAGGTGGCAGCAGCCTTAGGAGGCCATAGAGTGACCCGGTGACAGAGCTTGGAGGTGGCAGCAGCGTAAGGAGGCCACAGAGTGGCAAGGTGACTTAATGTGGAGGTAGCATCAGCCTTAGGAGGCCATAGAGTGAGCCGGTGACAGAATGGGGAGGTTGCAGCAGCATGAGGAGGCCACAGAGTAGCAAGGTGACATAATGTGGATGTGGGAGCAGCATGAGGAGGCCATAGAGTGAGCCGGTGACAGATTGGGGAAGTGGGTGGCACACACAGTACCCGCTGATGATGGTGGCTGTAAGAAAGAGCACTTAGTATCAGATGTGTGGCATCAGGTGGGTTGCAGCATCAGAATAGTAGCTGAGGCAGGTTGCCAGAAAAAACTGGTCTGTTTTGTCAAGGTTTGGGTGAGGCAGCATGGATAATTTAATCTGATGCACCAGGCATTGGTGGGTGGAAATCCTGGCTGATCCACGCCAGATTCATCTTCACAAAGGTCAGTCTCTTCACATTTTGAGTGGACAGGCGAGTTCTCCTTGTGGTAAATATGGCCCCCGCCGCACTAAACACCCGCTCTGATGCCACACTACTGGCCGGGCAGGACAGCTTTTCCAGGGCAAACTCGGCCAGTTGTGGCCACAAATCCAGTTTGGCTGCCCAGTACTCCAGTGGATCTTTAATGACGGGTGACACTCCAAGTATGCCACCACCTGATGGTTAAGGTTCTGCTCTGTGTCTAGCTGCTGGTGAGTAGTTTCTTCACTATGCAGGTGAAGAAAGCTGCTCATCAGCGACTCTAGGCTCAGGCTCCTGGAGATGGAGCTGATACTGTTCCTGCTCCCCCATCCCCCCCCCCACAGCAGCCATGGCAGTGCAAGGTGAGTGTCCAGGGCCCACCCTGGTCAGACCTGCGAGAGGATGGACGATGGAGCAGATAGTCAGGGGCCAACTGACTATATGGGATGTCTATATAGTAGTTCAGTTTGTCCTCCCTCTCAGCTGGTGTAAAAAAGGTCCCCATTTTTGACCGCTACCAAGGGTCTAACATGGTGGATAGCCAGTAGTCATCCCTTTGCCGAATGGTGACAATTCGGCTGTCACTACGCAAGCAAGTGAGCATATATCGGGCCATTTGTGTAAGTGACTCAGAGGGACTCCCTGCATGCATCTCCACTGCATACTTCCAGGAAGTGTCTGGGTCATCTCCCTCGTCTTCCTCATCTCCCTCTTGCTTTTCCGGCTGTTCCTGCTCCTCCTCTCCTGTCACCATTTCGCTACACATTGCCTGTGCTCCAATGTCCTCCTCCTCTTACAGTTTAGCCCCCACAGGGCTCATGTGGCCTTGAGATGTAGGCGCCACATCTCCAGTCCCCTGACCAGCCAGATTTACCAGCATCTTTTCCAGGATATGAATCAGTGGAATGACGTTCTTCATCCCATAGTCCTGCTGACTGACAAATAAAGTGTCCTCAAAGCCTCCTCAAACAAATGGCAGGTGTCATGCATGAGCTGCCACTGACTAACATTGAAGTTACACAGGGGAGTACTTCTGTCCACTTGGAACATCAAGAAATTGTTTATGGCCTTTCTCTGTCCATACAGTCGGTCCAACATATGGAGGGTGGAATTCCAACGGGTGGAAACGTCGCATATCAGCCTATGTTGGGGGACGCCGTTCTGCCGCTGTAGCTGAAGGAAAGTGTGCTTGGTGGTGTATGAGTGGTTGAAGTGCATGCAAAGTTTCCTGGCCATTATTAGGATGTCTTGCAGATCGGTGGAAGACTTAAAGAAACGCTTGACAACCAGATTGAACACGTGCGCCATGCAGGGCGCATGGCTCAGCCCTCCTTGACGCAGCACCGACACCATGTTCTTCCCGTTGTCAGCCACCATGGTTCCGATTTTGAGTTGTCGCGGAGAAAGCCAGGATTCTATTTATTGATGCAGGACAAGGAGCAGTTCCTCCCCTATATGACTCCGTTTGCCCAGGCAAACGAGGTGTAGAACAGCGTGACACCGCCGTGCCCTACACATATGGTATGCTGGAGGAGCACTGTGAATTGTCCCTACAGTGGAGGCTGAGAACACAGTGTGATGAGGCGGACATTTTTGAAGGACCAACGGCGTGAGAACGTGGAGGCTGAAGTACCGTCACTTAACCAAGTTGATGGTGTGTCTGGGCAGGAACCACATTCACCCAGTGGGCCATAAAGGGCATATATTGTCCTTGACTGTAGTTACAGCTACACACTTCAGCCCTGCCATACACTTTGGCAGATACCGACAGGCTCAAGGACTGGTCCACCTTCTTTTCTACATATTTGTGCAGGGCTGCTACTGCCTTTTTGGCAAAGAAATGACGACTTAGGACTCTCCGCCTCGGCTCAGCACAAGCCATCAGTTCTCTCAAAGGTGCTGAGTCCACCAATTGGAAAGGGAGGGACTTCAGCACTAGCAACTTGGACAGGAGCACGTTCAGCTTCTGCACCATTGGATGAGTGCACCCATACTGTTGTCTCTTTGAAATCGCTTCGTTGATCGATTGCTGACGCAGTGGCTGACTAGGAGGAGAAGGAGGAGCAGGAGCATCAGGACCAGTAGATGATGGGAAGGACACACAGCTTCCTTCGGCTGAGGTGGTGGAGACTTGACTGCCTGAAATGGGATGCATGCCACTGGGTGATGCCGTGGTTGCTGCGGCAGTCTGGACCACCACATTGGAGCCACGGTTCTCCCAGGACGCTTTATGTTGATGCTGCATATGTGGACGTAGGGCTGTGGTGCCAATATTGGCACCCTGGCCACGCTTCACTTTCTGCCCACAGATTCGACATATGGCCATGTTCACCTATCCTGGTGGCTTCACAAAAAACTGCCACACTGCCGAGTAGGTGATTTTACCCCCAACACTCCGCACTGACTGATTGCTTCCGTGAACTCCTGCGCCACTGCTTTCCGGGCAGGTAGGCTCCTGCGAAGTGGGTAGTCTACCTCGGGTAGGTTTGGATCCCAACCTCCCACTGCTTCCACCCTGCTGACTGCCGGCCACGCTATCGACTTGCTGTCTCATGCACAATCTGCCACCCTCTTGTCCCGATGATGTTGAAGCCCCTTCATCACCCGGCTCCCAATTTCGATCGGCTACATTGTCATCCACAATTGTCTGCAGGTCACTGATGTCCTCCTCAACGGTGTCTGAGCCAGGAGCCTGACTGCTCGCAACACCAGCTCCCACACCACTCTCCTCATCATTACTTGCCCGCCTACCGGAGGAAGTGGCGGATGTCTCCTCCAGATCTGAGCGCACAGCATAGAGTACTTCTCTGGCTGAGGGAACATCAAAGGACAGAGGCAGGTTGAGGCCATGCTAACTAAGGGATGTGCCTGACAAACCCACCAATTCTTGGCTTGAGGTGTCTGATGTAACTTGGGATGAAGTGGATGACCGAGTCACCCATTCTACAACTGCTGGGTTGATGTTCAAGACACAACCGCTATCTGACACTGGGAGCTCAGGCCTCTGAAAGTGACCCCTTCTGCCCCCCCCCCCCCCCCCCCTTACTTTGTTACCACCCTTCCTACTCTTCTGTGACCTGTGTCCCTCCCCTGTGAGGGCCTTTCGCTTCTCTGTCTGACATACTGTCAGATCAAATGAACAGATAATTAATTTCTGCTTTATAACAGATAATTGCTTTGTACTTTATAACAGATAACAGCATTATAATTGCTTTCTGCTTAAAACAGATAATTGTTTTCTGCTTTAAAACAGAGAACAGCTTTATAGTAGCTGCTTTAACAGATAACTCCAGAGTTTTGCTGTGTTTTCTGTTTTTAACACTTTTCCTAGCTCCTGTTCACGTCTCTCCCTGTATTTTATGCTTCTAACACTCTCCCTGCACTAAGTACAATGTGAAATGGCTGAACCTAAAATGGCAGAGGGTATTTACAGGGCTGGCTGGCTGCTGATTAGCTGCACGCATGGCATTGTGGGTGATTCTGCATTCCCAGAGTTCCTTGCCCCATGTCCTAACATGTGCAGCAGCCATTTTAGAAAAAATACGATTCGATACAACGAAGCGTGAGGAAATCCAGATTCGATGCGAATTGAATATTTTCTGAAATTTGGATCGAATTCCACTTTGTTAGCTTCGATTCGCTCATCTCTAGTGGTAACCCATACAATTTTGGTGTTAATTCCTTGTATGGGGGGTGTAATGGGGGCTCAATTCTGGTCTCTTTCCATTCATATATCTGTGATCTGTAAGTATATCCTGATGCACTCTCACACAGCTTCAGGATCAATGTTCAAGCTATATCTTGCCTCTTACATGGCAGGTACTAGCGAAATTGAAGCCTCCCTTTAAAATGAACTAGGGACTTTATGGTGGTGTATGTTTGGGCAAACTGGGCACTAAAATGGTTTTATGGGAGTTTCTCTTCAAACAGTCAACACTGGGGTCATTTCAGGGTGGACACAGTTCATTATCAACATATTGTAAGAGAATAGGGTGGAACAATCCTAGCACTAATTAGAAAGCTGATCAACAAAACATAGGTCTAAATAGGGAATATACATATGAGCAAAAATAGCTAGATAAAATATAACCTTTATATCTAATATTTAAAACCTCGAAGCATAAAGTCATAGAATAATCCTAAAGATACAGGGATCCTCAAAAATCTATCCCAGTCCCTCAAAACAGGTGACCAATAATGTGCAACAAAGTGCCAATGTGTGTTTCAAATAGTCTTATATCTGCCCTCATAGATGGAGGTATCAAAATCAGAACTCAGTGATAAGATATGTGATTCAGGGATGTAGATCACACAATGTGAGTTACTCCTAATTGAAGTTAGCCTAGCTGAGTTATCGCAAGGTCATGTAGGTTCCTTGCCGACCATATAAAGTCATTATTAATACACGACTAGTACTAACAGGAGTACATAAATATGTGTTGCTGGATACAAAATACTGGTTTTTACTCCTTCAGCGTATACAGGTATTCCCCAAAGTGGCTGTTATAATCCTAGAGGGGATAATCTCTGTAACGGGAGAGTAGAATATGTGGAGGGTTAATAATACTCTCCTTAACTCTTACAAAGTGATTTACTATGTGTACCACACTGCTGGTGTCTCAAGTACATGGTGTCACGAAAAAACAATCACAGAATTACTTTGATAAGTTAAAGTGTCTCAAACTTATTACCACATAAAGTGACACATGTCAAATATGAAATATGACGCCTGGTCCTTAGGTTACTTTTAGGCTGTGTTCTTAAGGGGTTAAAATCCTAATATCTGTTTTATGTAGATAGCTGTTGGATATGGGAGGTAAAGAGCCAGAGAGATCAATTCACAGGTCCCCTCATTCATTAAAGTGCCAAGTGCTGGACTGATCTTCCTTTTGTGATATAACAGGTGCTATTTTAGTAATGTCAGGTGAGCCTCTTATTCCTCACAGAAGGGCAGACAAATAAGACTAGATATTTTTTCAGAGATCCTGACCATTGTTTAGTTCAGTGATTCCATCCTATAGTTTATGACAGGCTAAGTGCACAAGAAGTTTCAAATTCACCTCAACGGGGGTATGCTCTGAAAAGAGGGTACTCCTTTCCTGTCAGTGGTAGGAATCCAGCAGCACTTCATTCACACAGCAACCCCCACATGTACACACAAGGTTCAGGTACCCCAACACATTTCCCCAGCTTTTTATTGCTGGTTTGTCAGGGGAAATTAAGTACAGCGTCCATGACAGACAAGCCACAGTAATGGCAAAACAACTAAGCCTGTGCTAATCTGAAAATTCTCTGTTTCTTTAAGTTTTTTTTTTTATTGTGTTTTTGGTCACCAAATATACATACAAAATTCCACAATTGTAATGGCAAAAATTACTTTAATCAAAATAAATCAGGCATGGGTCCCTGAGGATTGTCACACACCTCTGCCTATTACCACAGAGCGTCCACTGTCTCCCTGTATCATGTTCCATTTACTGTACTGCTGGTGCTGGATATTCCTCCTGAACAGCCTGACATCATCTCTTGTGGCCCAGTCCATCATATTATTCCATACTGCACTGCCACTAATGTTACCACAGCTACCACCACTGCCACCACTCAGCCAGACATGTCCTGTGGCCTGGTACCTCACATTTCACTATATCACACTGTTGGTTCCACAATGTTGACATAAAAACATCTAAGTCAGATTGAGAAAGTTCTCCACATCCCAAAAAACCTGTGCCATTAAATTTTTCATTGCTAACACCATTTTGATTTCTCATTAGCTCCAATGAAGGGATATTTTTAATGCATTTTTTTTGTAAAGCCACTTTTTCTTGATAACTTTATAAATAGGTGCATAGTCACAAATATGTCTCCAAAATAGCAATCTTGTAGAATTTACAAGTCATCAAAATGGCAATCTGTTCTATAAACCATTGCTTATTGCAATATAATCGCCTTGTGTGTATGAAAAACCACAGGTAAGCACATTTTCCCCATAAAGGGTAATTTTTTTTAACCTGCTTAACCTCTGTTTTTCCTTACATGTCATTTACTTTGACATAACATCAGCTGTGTTTCCCTTAGAGGGCTAGATATTGGATAGATAGGTTCCCAAGAGCCCTAAAAGTGTTCTACACTATGTTTTATAGATAGGTTTCTAGGAGTCCTGGCAGTGTCAGTCTAGTTCCTAATTCTTTGTACTTCCCTGTGGTGTTATATAATATGGACACAACTGTTATTACCTTTTTTTTTATCCTAGATCAGTTATGGGGCAAGAGATCCTCTTCTAAGTGATAAAAGACTTTACCCAAACTTCTTTAGAACAGTCCCAGATGACAAGATACAATTTTCAGCATTTGTGAAGCTTCTGCAAAGATTCCAGTGGAATTGGGTTGGGATTATCACATCAGATGATGACAGTGGACGGCAGGAGTTACAGCAGATAATCCGACAATTTACATCTCATCAGATTTGTGTGGAGTTCACCATTTTTGTATCTATGAGAAGTTATAAGAATGTCCCTAAAGCTTTACAGGAATCATCTACTGATGTTATTATTATATGTGGCACCTATAGTATGACTTATATCAAGTTTTTATACAGTGTAGCTCATGTCCTATATAACAAGACTCTTCTACTTCCAAGCTCATGGTCACTTGCCAGCGAACTTGTCCTTTACAAAGAAAGTGGATATTCAGCTAATTGTATTTTATCGTTTTCCATCTCCAGATACAATTTTACTGAGAAAGCGTTTCAGAATATTGTTTATGTTCCCTACCGACCATCTGATGGGTTACTGGAAGATATTTGGATGACTTTATTCAAATGCTTTTCAGGAAATGAACTTAAGAACATTATTTTGTCATTAACTAATAAAAGTCCATTCCATCACTGTGTAGATGAGAAGAAATATAAAACACATTTACATTTTCCTGATGACACAACTCCTTACCAAGTGTACACTGCTGTCTATATTATGGCTCAGGCTTTACATGGACTCAACATTTTCCTTATTAATGGGAAGCAAAATCCCTTACAAATCTCTCACTATAAAAGCAGAGTGAGTATAATAAGTGCAGGATATTCCATTTCTAATAAAACACTTTACTGGAAGGAGAAGAATACAGAAAGAACGGGAAAGATGGTTACTTGTATTATAGGCCAGGCAGGGTCAGTTATAAGATACAATGATGATATTATGCTTAGTGCTCTGTTTAGGGTTTATTCAAAGAAATATAGTGGGTCTTAAACTGGTACAAAGATAGAATCAATGATGACATCACATCTTAATAGATTTCCACCAAAAATAGATAAACATATTCACCTCCACTAACAATCTTCTTATGTGGCTTCTTTGTGAATGAGATGGAATGTATCAGGTCTACTGGGGAAAGAAAGAAGGGGATCTGGTCCTTGAAACATCACATGCAGAACTCACAAAACCTACAGTATGTCCTTCTCCTGAACATTCTTATCTCTGCTACTGTGGACTATAGATGGCTCTAAAGATACTATATGTCGTTTTATCCATGATCCATACATTGGAATTTCCTTGCTGCTGTTACTACAACCTTGGTTTATCTTTTATAGCTAACACGGTACATAAAAGAAGAAAGGAATTTACTAAATGAGAATGGAGATTGGATAACACCTCTAGAGATAATGAATTGGATAAGAACGTCTGATGTAAGGTCCATGATACGTGTCGGAAGATTTGATGCATCATTTCCAGAAGATAAACAACTGTATATTAATCCTCAGATAATAACATGGAGACAGGACTCGGTATGTTACTATGAAGACCTTCCCCGATATTTATAATATATTTAGAATATAATATAATACTGGTGACTTATTCTGTGGGTAGGTCATAAGTATGGAAAATCCATTTGGAGATTTATGGAGCTGACTTCGTGTCCTCTCCCCTAACATGACTATTTATTACATGTTACACATTGATTTATATGGACACATTTACTGAATCAGTATACAACTTTCCCCTTTCTACATGTTTGCTTTCTTCAATGTGTTCAATGACAGCCTATTGATTTATATCATTCATTTATTTACTCATTTCTAGATCGCTAAAGGTCGATGCAATGAACGTTGTCAGCCAGGAACCCAAAAAGTTCTTAGGGAAGGATGTCACATCTGCTGCTATGACTGTATCCCATGTCCAGAAGGAGAATTTACAAATCATTCTGGTGGATTATTTTATATTTATCTTATTAAGGACATTATTGCTATTATTCTCTTATACAATATACATTATACAGATATTATATATGATATACCCTACATGCATTGTATATATTTGATAATGGGATCAGTGGTTCCTGGGATAGGACACCAAGCTCACAGTTCACTCCGGTCAAATGTGGTGTAAGTGACTACAACCAGTCTTGTGTCCATATGTAATATGAGGTAAAACAATAAAGAGCAAATCCTACAGATGTAGCAAAGTTTAACTTGACTTCATACAGCGAGATAACATCCCAGAGGACAGAAAAAAAATATGTAAAATCCATTGAAAAGCCGTCTCTGGTACAGAGTTACTAAAACAGCGAGGGACACGTTATACTTTGCTACATCTGGTCACTTTCTGGCCACTAAGTACATATAAAGATGCCAACTTGGTAGCCAAAGAGAGAAAGCCTATGGTGTAGCATTATGAAGAAAGGATAAATATCTAAAAATGGCTTTAACCAATTCTGACTATTGAGTACCTGCAGTAATCTCTGTATAGGTGCTCAATGTCCAACCAAACAAAGACTACTCAGAAAATAGGGGAAGGCATTGGTGGAGCCATAAAAGAGATAAAGTCAGAGGAATGTATTAAGTCTGTACCTGCTGGGACCTGTCACTTGGTGAGCAAAAGCTTCTACTCTGAGTTGAGGGCTTTGTCTGGCTTCTTGGAGAAACAATATCCACCCCTGATCTGTTAGACGTTTCTTTCTGCAGGCCCTGGAAAAATAGTGGGGGACACTTCTATATCATCATCATCATCACTTTATGTAACATGGCTTTCATGCCCCCACCAGCCGAGGCAAGTTCTAACTGGATTTGCGGCTCTTCTGCACCATTATTTATGGGAACAAATTTGTATTAATTTCCTGCAGTTCTCTGAAGGTAACTTGTGCAGACTAAGGGCTTGTTCACATGTCAGTATTTTGCGGATGTCTGATGTCTGTGTATGTCACAGCTAGCACATGACTCAGCTTGGATTGGAGTTGTGTATTGTCTGCAGTTGTTCCATTTTTCACATTCATGTAAAATGGTCCACATTTTTTTTTTTTTACAATTTTGGATCCATGAAAAATGAACAGCACATGGATGGCGTCTGTGTACTGTCAGTGATCGTCACTGACTCATAGACTTTCATAGAGATTCAATGGACCAAATGGACCAAAATAGAGCATGTCTCTGTCCTTGTTCTACAGACCAATGTTAAAATGGACTTCTGTATAAGCCCATTGAATTTAATGAGTTTGTATACAGTCTGTGATTTCCACAGACATCACATAAAATGAAAACATGTGAATAAGCCCTTAATAAGCAAACAATTAATTTTGTGCTGCTTAGTGATAAAGGAGTTTTTCAGCCCCAAATCGAGTTTTCATACTGATGACCTATCCACATGATATAATCTGTCGAAGGTTCAACACCCGGACCCTGTAGAGATCGTCTGTTTTAGCAGCCTCTGGGTGGTGCAAGCTGCTAGTGAACAGGCAGCACATGCAGGACCGCTCCTGTACAAGTAATAGATATATTATTTGTATAGGAGCGGAGGTCCACGAGTGACCCTATCACTAGCAGCTTCTTGCATCCAGAGGCCCCTAGAACAGATCATCTGAGTGTCACATATCGACAGGGGCGCACCGCTAATGAGGCGAAGTGAGGCGGCCGCCTCAGGCGGCACTGTCCATCACTGTCTGGGGGGTGGCATTTTTACTATTCAATGTAAACCAGCCTAGGACAGGCTGCTTTTGAAAAAAAACTAAGCTGAGCGGGGCCTGTCCTGGGCTGGTTTACGAGACGTCGCATCTCAGCGCAGGCGGCGATACAATGACGCCATCGCACCGCCTACGCTGAGACACAGACGTCGCGGACAAGAAGAGGAGGCGGCAGCTCCATCAAGGCATCGCAGGTGAGTATAACTTTTTTTATATATATATAAGTAGGCCGTAACTTGCTGGAGTAACCCCAGCAGGTAACGGCCTATTTATTTACCTACCCCGCGTCTACTCGTGGTTGCCCCCGCTTTCCCTTCTGCTATGGGATGCAGAAAGGGAAGTGGATGCCACTGTGAGCAGCCGCAGGCATCGGTAAGTGAGGCCGCGGGCATCAGTAAGTGAGGCCGCGGGCCTCAAATACTACTATTATTATACTCTGGGATCTTTTCAGACCCCAGAGTATAATAATCGGAGGCCCAGGGGAGGAACATAAAAACATATCCTACTTACCTCTCCTGCGATCGGTGTTACTCCGAGCAGGCTTGAGGCCTCTGGTGACGTCATCAGGTCGCGTTGCCGGCGTGATCACGTGACGTGCGCTCACAATTAAACAGGGCCGAAAGCTGCAGGGAGTGCACCGGTGTCCAGGATAGGTAAGTAACACTGGTTTTTATGTTTGTCACCTCCCCTGGGTCTCCGTTCATTATACTCTGGGGTCTGAAAAGACCCCAGAGTATAATAATAGTTCATGGGTGGGCCACTATGGGGCATAATACCCTGTGCAGGGACCACTGTAGAGCATAATACAAGTGCAGGGGCCACTATGGACCATAATACCCTGTGCAGGGGCCACTATGGAGCATAATACCAGTGCAGGGGCCACTATGGAGCATAATACCAGTGCAGGGGCCACTATGGAGCATAATACCGTGTGCAGTGGCCACTGTGGAGCATAATACCGTGTGCAGGGGCCAATATGGAGCATAATACCGTGTGCAGGGGCCAATGTGGGGCATAATACCGTGTGCAGGGGCCACTAGGGAGCATAAAACTGTGTGTAGGGGTTGACGAAGAACATAATACCATGTGTAGTGGCCACTGTGGGGCATAATACCGTGTGCAGGGGCCACTATGGAACATTTTTTTTTTTTTTTTTTTTTTCCAAGATGGCGCCGCTGGAGTGGCTGCCAGCTACAGCAGCTCTGAGACTCTCTATCTTATTTTTCTTTCTATGTCTCGTTCTTTACCTCTCTACTTAAGGACTTTGCACTATGAAGAAACACACACAAAGACTTGGACCCTTGTGATACTTTTTTTTTGTTTTTTATCTGTCTTTTTGTTCTGCTTGAAAATGGGATCTTTTGTGTCTGCAGACAATTCCTTTGTCTATACAAGAGAGGAAATTCTGCAGCTCAGAGACACAGCAGGACGGCATACCATCTGGTCACACATCCCCCGCGAGCTTTGGAGAAAGAAAAAGCGGGTGAGGGGATGCAGAGCTGGTACTCTTCAGAGGATTAAAAAGAGGCGTTACCGACCAGCTGTTCCCTCCATCATCATGGGCAATGTGAGATCTCTTGCAAACAAGATGGATGAACTAACAGCGCTCACCAGGCATCATCAGGAGTTTCGGGCGTGCAGCATGATGCTACTTACAGAGACTTGGCTCACTGAAGTTACTCCTGACCCTCTGGTCTCCTTGGATGGTTTTAAACTCCTTCGGGCAGACATCTCACCTGGAGAAACCAGGGAACACAGTAAGAATAATGTTCTTTGACTTCTCCAGTGCTTTTAACACCATACAGCCCAGGTTATTGAGGGACAAGCTGGGCCTTGCTGGAGTGGACCACCACCTCTCCAACTAGATCCTAGACTACCTCACAAATCGACCTCAATACGTGAGAGCCCAAGACTGTGTGTCAGGTACCGTGATCTGTAATACGGGGGCACCTCAGGGTACGGTTCTCGCCCCTTTCCTCTTCACACTGTACACTGCAGATTTTTGGTGCTCTCATCCAGCTGCTACCTACAGAAGTATTCTGACGACTCTGCAATAGTGGGTCTCATCACAGATGATGATGACAGGGAGTACAGAGAACTGAACCGGGATTTTGTGGACTGGTGCCACCGGAACCACCTGAAGATTAACGCGGGGAAGACCAAGGAGATGGTGGTGGACTTCCGCAAAGGCAGAAACCCTCCTAAACCAGTGGACATCCTGGGGACGGGCATCGAGATTGTGAACACCTATAAGTACCTGGGTTTGCTCCTTAATAATAAGCTGGACTGGGCAGATCATATGGAGGCCCTGTACAGGAAGGGCCAGAGCAGGCTCTACCTGCTTAGGAAACTGAGAGCCTTTGGAATCCGGGGGGCACTTCTTAGAACTTTCTTCAACTCGGTAGTGGCATCAGCCATCTTCTTTGGAGTGGCCTGCTGGGGGAGCAGTATATGAACCAGGGAGAGAAATAAACTTGAAAAGCTGATTAGAAAGGCCAGCTCTGTCCTGGGGAGCCCACTGGACCCAGTGCAGGTGGTGGGTGACAGAAGGATACTGTCCGTGGTGAGCTCCATGCAGAAGAAGAAGTCCCATCCCATGCATGAGACTGTGATCGCGCTGAGCAGTACTGTCAGTGACCGACTGCTCCACACTAGGTGTGAGAAGGAGCGCTATCGGAAGTCTTTCCTCCCCACCGCGGTTAGGCTGTACAGTAATACCTCGTACATTCGCGAGGTTAGGGTCCAGAGCGGGTCGCGGATCGCGAGGAATCGCGAATGTTTGGCACAAGCGCTTAGAAGCACTTACAATGCCGGTTTCTAATGTTTAACCCGTAAATATCAATAAACTTTACCCTACAGTACTGTACAGTATACTAAAGTATACTAAAGTATACTGTACAGTACTGTATATTAATACATTCATTCATTTTTCTTATACACTCACAGTAAAATGAAACTAATTACCCGGTACGTAACGAACAGGACGCTATTACCCAATAGCGAAGTGTTTTTTTTAATTAAATTTCACAGATCTGAAAAAAAAAGAGCAAAATCTATATATGTTAGTTGCCAAAAAAATATCGCGAATCTGTGAATTCGCAAATTCGGAAACGCGAGTGTACGAGGTATTACTGTACAACCAACACCGACCTAAGCGGAGATCATTACACACAGAGAACTGAAATATCTCTCTGCCTGTTAAATCCCCCCCCCCTCTGCTACGCCCTATCTGTCTGTCTGCTATTAATGTAATGCCTCTTACCTTGGAACATTCCTGTACATGTTGTATTTGTATTTGTATCTGCTTATCTTTGCTGCTGTAACACACTGAATTTCCCCATTGTGGGACTATTAAAGGACTATTATTATTATATTATATTATTATTATTAATACCGTGTGCAGGGGCTGCTGTGAAACATTATAGTGTGTGTAAATGGGGCACTATAAACAGGGGCTATGGCGCCTGTTTATATTATACACTGTCTGTTTATAGTGACCGTGTGATGTAATTCCAGCCTTGTCACATACTGTAGACATGTACAGGACAAGGCTGTAGTTACATTACATGGCCGCTATAAGATGACTGACACTATGTAAACAGAGAAGCGGTCACGGCGCTTACACAGGTACCATTCAAACAGCTGATCAGTGGGGGTCCTGGGTTTTTGAGCCCCACTGATTAGTATATTAATGACCTGGAAAACCTTTCAATTAGTTACCACCTGGGGCATTATTAATACGGGGCACTATTTATACAGGGTACACACGGACATTATTAATATAAAGATGCACTTGGGGGTATTATTTATTATGGGGGGTTATATCATATATTTTATAATTGGGGGTAGCAGCAGAATGGGGGCTTTGTGTAGGTGAGGACAATGTAGGTTGGATGCCTGGAAAAGTGAGGAGCCAAAGATGTCTGTGTTGCAAACTTTACAGAGACAAGTCACAGCTGGAAGAAGTGGTCATGGCGGTCCAGAGGGAAGAGAAGGGAAATGTGAAGGATTAGTCAGAGACGTCACCTGTAAGTCACAAAATGTTACTGCCCTGTATTCACCTAAATGATAGAGGATAAATACCTGAGTGATGGGGGTCTGTCTGCTGAGACCCCCACTGAGCCTGAGAATTGGGTTTTTTCCCCCCACTGGGTGGGAATCCAGCCTGACCGCAGCCATATATATAGGTGTGTCACTTGGTGGATGGACGAACCCGCATGGCTCTCATTCACTTCAATGGGAGTGCCAAAGATACCCGAAGTCCAGTACTCAGCTATCTGCGGCGCTCCTATTATAGAGAATGGGGGCCACGTGGGCTCGTCCATCCACCAAGCAGAAGATGTGTGAAGTTACTTTCATTGTTAAAGCTGTGTTGTTGATCTGATACTGAAGTAATGTAATAAGAAGAATTCTTAAAAACGGTTTCATAAGTTTGTGTATTGTGTATATTGTGCGTCGATAACAGTGTGTTAAACTAGTAGCATGAAAACTCAATTTTTTTTTTTTTTTTGGGGGGGGGGCGTCATTCTATAGTCCGCCTCAGGCAGCAAAGAGGCTACAGTAGGTTCACCACTGCATATCGACAGATCACATATGGATGACCTATCCACAGGATATGAAAATTTGGTGCCAGACATGTTAAGGTTTTCAGATGTAGTTTTTGAAGCCAATACCAGGTGTGGATCAGAAAGAAAGAAAACATATAAAGAGCAGATAATAGGTATCTTTGTTGTCATCTATTCCTGGTTTGGGCTATAAAAACTGCACCACAAACCTGAAAATATAAAAACACCCAATGTCTGTGTCTGGTTTGCTATTGTTTGTTGCAGATGAATTTTAGAATTCCAGAATCAGTTGGTTCATGACTTCCTCCATGTCTGCAGTGTTTGGATTTCACAGAGCACCAGATATAAACCCCAACATAAAAAAGTGTCAGCATAGTCCCACAATTTATAATAGATAGATAGAAAAATCAAAAGTTGATTTCTGAGCTCATCTGCTCTTCGTTCACAGACAGTGAAAATTGCCAGAGATGTCCTGAAGATGAATGGCCGAATGAGGGAAAGAACAATTGTGTGGTCAGAGATTATGAGTTTTTCTCATATCAGACTGATGTCCTTAGTTCAGTCTTTTCCACCATCTCCATATTACTCTCTCTTATAACTGTATTTATAATAGGAATATTCACTTTATTCCGGAACACTCCCATTGTCAGAGCCAATAACCGGAACCTCAGCTTCATTCTACTGAGCGCTCTCATCTTCAGCTTACTCTGTGTGTTTCTGTTCATCGGTCGTCCAGTGGATATAACCTGCATGGTGCGACAGATCTGCTTTGGAACCTTCTTCACAGTAGCCGTGTCTTCTGTCCTGGCCAAGACCATCATAGTCTACATAGCATTCAAGGCCACCAGACCTAACAGCTCCTGGAGAAAGTGTGTGGGAGTTAAGCTTCCTTATTCAGTAGTGTTGGTCTGTTCATCTATTCAGATTGTGAATGCAGTTATCTGGTTGTCAGTGTCTCCTCCATATCAAGAGTATAACCTGGATTATCCTGGGAAGATCATCATCCAGTGTAACGAAGGTTCTGTCTTGGCCTATTACCTCATGTTGGGTTATATGGGGTTTCTGGCGGCTTTGAGTTTTGTTCTAGCTTTTATGGTGAGGACATTACCTGATATCTATAATGAAGCCAAGTACATCACCTTCAGCATGCTGGTGTTCTGCAGTGTGTGGATCTGTGCCATCCCGGCCTATCTGAGCAGTACAGGGAAACACATGGTCATCGTAGAGATATTCGCCATATTGTGCTCAGGGGGAGGAATATTGAGCTGCATGTTCTTACCTAAATGTTACAATATCCTGATAAATCCTGACATAAACAGTAAAATACACTTCTTACACAGACATGTTATGTGAATGATTCTCTGAACTTAGTTACTTAGTTTTGTAGATGTTTTTGTTATTGTACAATTTATACATGTTTAATGTACCTGGAAATCTAGAAATCACATTTATTATTCTGTAAATGTCTGTTCCTTTGTCAGTCCTTACTCTGATAATAAATCTCTGTTGCAGATTGTTTAGTGCTGATATCTATGACTACAGCTATAGCAATAAGTATTACTTCTGTTCCTTCTACTATTACTCCGACTATCTCAGAAAAAAACCCATAAAACATAAATTTTAATAAATATTGCTAATAAAATATCAAGTAAACCAAAACCCCTGATATGTTCCAGTATTTCCTGTGTAAAGTGAGAATTATTACCATTGAAGGTGTCTATAAAACAATGTGGAGTGGTGCGGCAGCAAACATCATCCCCGAGACACCATAATGGTATAATGACACTACATACCATATATGACCCTCCACAATGCAAAACTAAGATAATAGCTGTAGCCACATCAAAATAAGGTCCTGACAAATTTCCCCAATACAACAGCCTAAGATTCCACATCAGACCTATCTGTAGGTCATGTCTCCTCTTTTACTGGAGAGGTGGGAAAAGGAGGCCATAAATAGTTTGAGTCACTTTCTGCATATAATATTGGAGGAAGAGCAGAAGACTCTATCTGCAACAAATATATGTCTTAACAAATTAATAGAACAGGCACAGACTTTGTCATTTCAGGCACCATGATGTATTATGTCAAAGCAATTCAACCCACCCAGGGGCAGAGCAGGCGCCATCCAGAGCAGGTTTCAGCTGTAATATACAGTTGACACCCAACTGTAACATTCATGGTCAGAGTTACCACCCAATAGTAAGTGTTAACCCCTAGATGCAACAAGATATTATAACTACAACATCTAAATGATTTTCTAAAGTTCTGCCCTCTGATCAACCCCCCCCCCATCAGTTTCCATGGCAGCCCATAGTCTGATCAGTGATCATGGATCTGCCTCTCAGTCCTTTAGTTGTGATCCTGCTAGAGGCAGGATGGATTAGATAGGCTGTTTCCATAGGCTGACAGTCTGTATATACTGAAATATATCGGTACTACCGTGTATAACCTTCAACCAGTGAACTGATGATCCCTGGTACAAGTCCAGGGGGCACATGAGAAAGTTTAAACTTTTTTTTTTTTTTAATATGTTAAAAAGTATTAAATACCTGGATAAAAATATGCCTTTCCCCAGATCCTCCACATAATCTCATTTATTCTATAATAACTACGGTGACAATGTACAGCTAAGCTTCATCCAATCAGAACTGCAGATCTTACAGCTGGCTAGTTACTTATGCACAGGTAACAGAAGGCTACATACAGTGTGTGAACAAGCTATATACCATACCAGAGGCGTAGCTAGCGGGGGTACAGAGGGGACAGCTGCCCTGGGCCCACTGATTCTTTTAGAGCCCACCCCGGGTACCGTCATTAATACATGTTTTACTTTTAACTAGATCGATGTCTGAAGACACCGACCTAGTTAAAACCCATCCTGCAACTGTCTTCACTTCAGGCCCGCGGTTTACAAGACGCCCTGCACAGGCGGAGCAATGACGTCATAGCATCACGCCTACGCCGGGACACAGACGTCCTATGTGTGAACCCTGCGCATAGTGCAGAGGAGAAGAGAAGAGAAGACATTGGCGGCTCCATTCACCAAAAGATCGCAAGTAGGTGAGTAAAACTATTTTTTTTTTCAGTGCAGTTGTGGGTGTTTTAATAGTATAAGGGGGGGAATTAGGAGGGAGAATTATGAGGAAGGATTCATTAGGGCATTATGACGATGGGGGGGTCATCTATATAAGTGGGCATTGTGAACGTAAGGGGGGTCATTTATATAAGGGCTATTAGGGGCATTATGAATACAAGGGCGGGAGGTTATATAAGGGGTCATTAGGGGGTATCATTTATAAAATGGGTCATTAGAGGTGCAGTATTTATGTCAGGGGTAATCAGGGGCATAATATGAAGGTCAATTAATTTAATCAAGGTGGTACTTGGGCTTTATTAAGACTAAGGCCCCACGTAGCGGGCCGCAGCAAAAAAGCGCTGCAGGTAAAACCGCAGTGGTAACGAATCATGGTTTTTTCCTGCAGCGCTTTTCACACAAAGTCCACAGAGGTTTCCTCTGCGGACTTTCTGCTTCCACTTTACCTATAGGAAAGCTGCCAGCATCCCATCCATTTTGCAGGAACTGTAAAAGGCTGCATTTTTTCTGCAGCATTTACATTGTGGCCACACCACGGCATTTATGCCACGTGCAGCCCTGGCCTTAAGGAGTTTCCCACCTCATTTTTATTGATGATCTATCCTCAGTAGACATGAGTGAAGTATTCAAAAATTCGATTCGGCAACTTTGCTAAATTTTCCGATATGATTCTATTCGTTCTGAGTTAAATTGTGGCAAATCGCGTTAAAAAACAGCTATTTCTTGGCTGCAGAGAGCCGGGGTGGGCAGAAAAATGGCGGAACCCCTTAGATGCCGCAGTCATGTTTGATCGGTGCATCCAAGGTGTTTAAACCCCCGATCGGTTATGGAGCAGGGTGTTAGCTGTCAGTTAGAGCTAAAACCCTTCTCCATAACTGATCGGGGGTTTTAACACCTTGGATGCCGTTGTCAAACATGCCATGGGCGCACGCGAAGGGGTTAAAGGGCTGTGACATCACAGGGCTGGCTGGCTGCTTATTGGCTGCACGCATGGCATTGTGGGTGATCCCACATTTCCAGAGTTCCTTGCCCCATGTACTAACATGTACAGCAGCCATTTTGAACAAAATGCGATTCGTTACCACGAAGTGTGAGGAAATTCGGATTCAATGCGAATCGAATATTTCCTGAAATTCAGATCAAATTCCACTTCGTCAGCTTCGATTCCCTCATCTCTAATCCTCAGAATAGATCATCAATAAGAGATCAGTAAAACTCCCCCCTCTGATCAGCTGTATGAAGGGGCTATGGCGTCTGTTTATATCATACGCTGTCTGTTTATAGTGACCGTGTGATGTAGTTACAGTTTTGTCACATAAACGTGTATAGGACGAGGCTGTAGTTACAATACATGACTGCTATGAAATGTATGATGCTATATAAACAGAGAAGGTGTCACAGCGCTTACACAGATACCATGGTCCATTCAAACAGCTGATCCTGGGGCTTCCGGGCTTTTACCTTTTAATTAGGAAACACCTGGGACATTAATAATAAGGGGCACTATTTATTGGGGTACACAGGGAAGTAAATTTAAAGATGCACTTGCAGTATTATTCATTATGGGGGGGTATATTATACAGTGGGTACGGAAAGTATTCAGACCCATTCCTTGTTTCATTGCAGCCATTTGCTTAAAGCAAAAAAGTTCATTTTATTTCTCATTAATGTACACTCAGCACCTCATCTTGCCAAAAAAAAAAAAAAAAAAAAAAACAGAAATGTAGACATTTTTGCAAATTTATTAAAAAATTAAAACTGAAATATCACATGGTCATAAGTATTCAGACCCTTTGCTCAGTATTGAGTAGAAGCCCCTTCCTTTTGAGCTAGTACAGCCAGGAGTCTTCTTGGGAATGATGCAACAAGTTTTTCACATCTGGATTTGGGGATCCTCGGCCATTCTTCTTTGCAGATCCTCTCCAGGTCCGCCAGGTTCGATGGAGAACGTTGGTGGAGCCATTTTCAGGTCTCTCCAGAAATGCTCAATTGGGTTGAGGTCAGGGCTCTGGCTGGGCCAGTCAAGAATGGTCACAGAGTTGTTCCGAAGCCGCTCCTTTGTTATTTTAGCTGTGTGCTTAGGGTCATTGTTTTGTTGGAAGGTGAACCTTTGGCCCAATCTGAGGTCCAGAGCAGCCTGAAAGAGGTTTTCTTCCAGGATATCTCTGTACTGCCACATTCATCTTTCCTTCAATTGCAACCAGTTGTCCTGTCCCTGCAGCTGAACAACACCCCCATAGCATGATGCTGCCACCACCATGTTTCACTGTTGGGATTGTATTGGGCACGTGATGAGCAGTGCCGGGTTTTCTCCACACATACCGCTTAGAATTAACGCCAAAAAGTTCAATCTTCGTCTCATCAGACCAGAGAATCTTATTTCTCATAGTCTGGGAGTCCTTCATGTGTTTTTTGGCAAACTCTATGCATGCTTTCATATGTCTTACACTGAGAAGAGGCTTCCTTCGGGCCACTCTGCCATAAAGCCCTGTCTGGTGGATGGCTGCAGTGATAGGTGACTTTGTGGAACTTTCTCCCATCTCCCTACTGCATCTCTGGAGCTCAACCACAGTGATCTTTGGGTTCTTCTTTACCTCTCTCACCAAGACTCTTCTCCCACGATTGCTCAGTTTGGCTGGACGGCCAGTTCTAGGAAGAGTTCTGGTCGTCCCAAACTTCTTCCAATTAAGGATTATGGAGGCCACTGTACTCTTAGGAACCTTGTGTGCTGTAGAAATTCTTTTGTAATCTTGGCCAGATCTATGCCTTGCCACAATTCTGTCTCTGAGCTCCTTGGGCAGTTCCTTTGACCTCATGATTCTCATTTGCTCTGACATGCACTGTGAGCTGTGAGGTCTTATATAGACAGGTGTGTGCCTTTCCTAATAAAGTCCAATCAGTGTAATTAAACACAGCTGGACTCCAATGAAGGAGCAGAACCATCTCAAGGAGGATCAGAAGAAAATGGACAGCATGTGAGTTAAATATGAGGGTCACAGCAAAGGGTCTGAATACTTATGACCTTGTGATATTTCAGTTTTTCTTTTTTTAATAAATTTGTAAAAATACAGACGTGGACAAAATTGTTGGTACCCCTCGTTTAATGAAAGAAAAACCCACAATGGTCACAGAAATAACTTGAAATTTGTCCACGTGTGTATCTACATTTCTGTTTTTTTCTGTCAAGATGGGTTGCTGAGTGTATATTAATGAGAAATAAAATGAACTTTTTTGCTTTTAGCAAATGGCTGCAATGAAACAAAGAGTGAAAAAGTTAAAGGGGTCTGAATACTTTCCATACCCACTGTATGTACTTATACATAGAATCATTTGTAGATATGAAATATTGGATAGATAATGTAGATTTGTGAAACAGAGAGGAAACCAGATAAATAATAGATACATTGATAAACAGACCCAGTAGATATATATGAAAAATAGATAGATAGATAGATAGATAGATAGATAGACACAAAAAGGAAGCATTTCTAGTAGTATTAGTTAAAAAATGGACTTTATTTAGCCCAACAGTGTAAACTTTTGGTTCATTACAAACTTTTCTCATACAATAAACAAGTATTTATAGTGCATTGTGGGAAACATATCAAATTAATTGACAATTAAGTGGCAATAAAATGAATAAATATAACATTAATTGTGTACATACAAAAATTCCATGGTAACCAGGGGCCTAACAAAGGCCCCTGTATCTGCAATCATAGACTTTCTATTAGGACCTGCTAGAGGCATGTCCTAATAGGATGCCTGTTACAATTCAGTAATAGGCACAATACCCTGCAATACTCTGTATGCATTAGTGTACAATGCACTAATGTATTGTAGTGCATTTGACAGGTGACTTGAAAAAAAAGCAAAAAAAAACTTTTTTCACCATTAAAATTTTTTCATGTTTAAAAAACTAAAAATGAAATAAAAAACAACTTACACATATTTAGTATTGCCAGATTTGAAACAACCTGACATATAATATTATCACACTATTTCACCTGCATGATGAATGCCATAAAAAATAATGCCAAAATAGCCATTTTTTTATCCCGCCATTCAAGAAACAGAATACCAAGTGATCAGTCACAGATATGTCACTACAATTCTAAAATGATACCAGCGAAAACTTTATGCTATCCTGCAAAAAAAAACAAAAAACAAAGCCATCACAAGACTTCATTGATGGAAAAATTTCAAAATTATGGGTTTTAGAATATGGCAACTCAAAAACAAATGCTAATGCAGTGCAACGTATTGTGAAATGCCTTCAGTTCTATTATAGATTGCATAATACAGCCTGTAATCGAATCCTATTGAAAACAGGCCTGGCAGGCTTCAGTAGGTTGCCTATGCAACATGCCAATGGCCGACCATCCACCCCAAAATGGTGGCACCCATAAGCCACTGGGAAAATGGCACCTCAGTCATGTTTGTCATTAGAAGGATTAGTGCCTGCGATCAGTGCTGTCTTTTCAGTGGCCACCATATTAAAAAGACCCAACATCAGCTATACTATTACAGTGGATATCGGAAAGAGATTAAAGCCCAGAAGATAATCTGATCATTGTTTTGTGCCGGTTTTTTGCACTTATTTTTTTTCTAGGAGGTATCACTGGTGTGAGGGTGTCACACATGGGAGATAGTAGATGTTTCCCCTGAGTAATCCCTGCTGTGTGTCTCCTGAGTCTTGACATTTTGATGTTCCCTTGATGGTGGGTGCGAATAAGACAGAGGAGACATGGCGGCAGGTGAACAGGAGATGATTGTGGTTCAGTTTACTTCATCAGATCTTCAAGTCACAAGTAACATGGCGGCACAGTTATCTATCCCCACTCTTGGCACTCTACAAACATAGACGGTAGGGTTATCTTCACTACTTCTTTTAGTCTTTTAGTCTTAGTTTTAGTTTTTTAAAGCAATCTTTTGTATGGTATATGGCACCTTCACATTGTAATACACCCTTAATACACTCATGTGAAGAATTAACTTCACTTGCTTAATTTTGTACAGGACAGGTTTTAGCTTTTATTGGAACTGTTTTAGAGAACACATGAATATCTGATCATTTTTTATTTAATTTAAAGTAATGCAATAATTTTTTAGCACAGGTAGTTTTTTTTTTTTTTTTTTTTCAAAGATACCAATTATGCATAGTTTACAAGATTTCACATTTTTCCTCTTTTTTCATACATTTTGCAAGAAAAAAAAACCTTAATTTTACTTTACAACCATTAGTACCCAGAAATGAGGTTGTGGGTAGGAATGGAGGATAGGGTGTCCTTGAAATTGCTTAGAAAATGTAGCTGATACGTCCCAGGCCAAAAATGTCTGCTGCTAACATGTTGTTGCTGGATACCACAAGATCCTCCGGAGGATTCCATGGATTGATGGGTCAGAGTTACTTTGCTTATTCACATCTACAGTGAAATAGGGGTTGGCTGAACCTGGCTATACTGGAACATGGCAGGTGGTCAAACAGATGTTCAGAAGACAGGGAATAGTGTAAAAGCTTCAATTCAGATTTACTTCATACACCATGCATAACATTTATTCTATTCTGTGATGCAGGGGCATGTAAGGTATGTTGAGGTGCCCATACTTTTGCACCGGTCAAATTTTTTTTTTTTAATGCATATTGCACATTTTCTGTTCATTTTCTGTACAATAAACCTCATTTCAATCCTGAAATATTACTGTGTCCATCAATTATTAGATATATCAAATTGAAATGGCTGTTGCAAACACCCAAATATTTAGAACTAAAAATGATTAAGATTAATAGGAGTGCCCAAACTTTTTCATATGACTGTATATCACAAGTGCTCAAATAAAGGAGAGTTTCCTTCTTCTTGTTCCTTTCTCCTCCCACTGGATACTCTGGAAATGGCCAGTTTAATAGTCATTTCCCTCGTGCCTGACTATGCAGAGTGTTCTCAGGACAGTTTTCCCCAGGAGAACAAGGATGGCATGGACGATTTATGTTACGTATATTATCGTGCTGCAACAAGTAATCAGATTAAAGGTAAACTTGGCTATATCTGTAAGTGAGGGAAGTGCAGCCATTTTTTTAGTTTTGCCTTTCTCTTACTCGGAAAAATTCCACTTCTGAGTTTCAGAAAACCCATTAATGTTTTCCCGAATAAATCACAGAAAAGCAAAAATACAAAAATAGTAATACAGTCACCACAAGATATGTTTTTGGTGTAATGAGGGGATCTACTACAAACCTTTTAGACATGTAAGTTTAACCCCTTAATGACCGGCCATTTTTCGTTTTTGCATTTTCTTTTTTCCCTCCCCACATTCCAAGAGCCATAACTTTTTTCATTTTTCAGTTCACAGACTCACATGATGGCTTATTGTTTGCGAAACAAATTGTACTTTGTAATTCAATATGCTGTGCAATGTACTGGGAAGCTGTAAAAAAATTCAGAATGAGGTGCAATTGGAGAAAAAAATGCATTTGCGCCATTTTCATATGGGTTTAATTTTTACGGTGTTCACTGTGTGGTAAAAATGACATGTTACCTGTATTCTGTGGGTCAGTACGAACATGGTGATACCAAATTTATATAGTATTTGTAATGTTTTGATACCTTTTAAAAATGAAAATCTTTGCAAAATTGAAAAAAAAAATTGTGTCGCCATATTGTGTCACCTGTAACTTTGTCATATTTACATGTATGGAGCTGGGTATGGGTCTATTTATGTGGGACTAGATTATGTTTTTACTGATACCATTTGGGGAAAGATCTGATGGTTTAATCACTTTTTAATAAATTTTTTATAGGAGGCAAAGTGTTGAAAAAAACACTATTTGGCTATTTTGATTTTTTTTCGCCGCTACGCCATTCACCGTATGGGATAAATATTTTGATATTTTAATACCTGGGGCATTTTTTGAGCACGGGGATACCTAGGAAAAGGGGGGTGATATGAACTTTTATGTTTTGTTTTTTTTTTATACTTTTAAAAACTTTTTTTTTCTTCTTTTACTTTTATGATCAGACCCCCTAGGGACCTTGAAACCTAGGGGGTCTGATCACTCATACTATTCACTGCAATACTACTGTATTGCAGTGAATAGCAAAATGCCCACCTCTCTATTACACGCTGTGTAATAGGCTCCCGGCTGTCATGGCAACCGATCGCCGCCCTCCAATGATGTTCAGGAGGGTGGCGATCGGTGAAAATGGCGGCGCCATTGGCGGTCAAACGGGACAAATCACTGCTGTTAGCGGCGGGTCCTGACTGTATTACACAGCCGGCATCTGCCCTGTATGGAGAGAGCTCAGCTCCTAAGCCCTCTCCATTCATCCCCATGTGACCAATGACGTACAGGTACATCATTGGTCGTTAAGGGGTTAATGTTATGGCTGGTAGGTGTATATAACACAGTTTATTATTTGATGTTCTACATTATTGCTTACAGTAGACATTACAGACATTGAAGTGCTCATACGAAGTAAGCTTGTGTTATATTTTACAACATTGTTTATATTCATTGTCCTTTACTTTCATGGAAGAGTGAAGAAATCAGGCGATACCTTTTATCTCCTGATTTGTTCACTCTTCCACTACTTTCAATGGCTAACACGGTACAACATTATACTACTTTACTTTCATGATCAATCTTATTGTTAGATGGATCTAAGGCATCAAACCAGGCAACATCAGAAGCCACCTCCAGCAGTATTTGCTTCCCGAGCAGTGAAGCAAGTTCTATTGGTCTTGGTTTCTTCTGCCAGAGGATCGACCTTCTCGACTTCCTGCAGATCACTTGAATATAGCACAGGCTTTTTCAAAACTCTTTTTCTATATGTAGCTCCATCAGTCAGCATATAAAAGGACATCCTTGTTATCCACATTGGTGGCAGTGTCAGACTAGTTCCTACTTCTTTGTACTTCCCTATGGTTTTATATAATGTGCACACAGCTAGTATTACCTTTTCTTTATCCTAGATCAGTTATGGGGAAAGAGATCCTCTTCTAAGTGATACAAGACGGTATCCAAACGTCATCCGAACAGTCCCCAATGACAAGATACAATTTTTAGCATTTGTGAAGCTTCTGGAAAGATTCCAGTGGAATTGGGTTGGGATTATCACATCAGATGATGACAGTGGACGGCAGGAGTTACAGCAGATAATCCGACAATTTACATCTCATCAGATTTGTGTGGAGTTCACCATTCTTGTATCTATGTCTAGTTATAATAATGTCCCTTCAGCTTTACAGACATCATCTACTGATATAATAATAATAATAATAATAATAATAATAATAATAATAATAATAATATTTGTATAATAATATTTGTGGCACCTTCAGTCTAAATTACATCAAGTTTTTATACAATGTAGCTCATGTCCTAAATAACAAGACTCCTATACTTCCAAATTCATGGTCACTTGCACAAGAGCTTATAATTTACAGACAAAGTGGATATATAGCCAATTGTAGTTTAGTGTTTTCCATCCCCAGATATAATATTACTGGGAAAGAGTTTCTGAATATTCTTTATGTTCCCTACCAACCATCTGATGAGTTACTGGAAGATATTTGGATGACTGTATTCTTTTGCTTTTCAGGAAATTTATTAAAGGACACTCTTATGCCATTATATAGTAGAAGTCAATATCATGACTGTTCTTATCAGAAGAAATATGATGTAACATATACATTTTCTGAAGACACAACTCCTTACCAAGTGTACACTGCTGTCTATATTATGGCTGAGGCTTTACATGAAATTAACATTTTTCTTAATAATGAGAACCTGAATCCCTTACAAATCTCTTACTATAAAAGCAGAGTGAGTATAATAAGTGCAGGATATTCCATTTTTAGTAAAAACACTGTACTGGAAGGAGAAGAATACAGAAATATCAGGAAAGATGGTTACCTGTATTATAGGCCAGTTAGACAGTGAAGATAAAGACATTTTAGTGATAACATGTTCTGGTTAGAGTTTATTTAAAATATTTTTTTTTTTTAATCTGTTTTCTGTGTACCTGACCCACTAAAATGGATGCAAATCGGCTCTTCTTGGTACAGACACTAAAAAGAGAAGGGGGGATAATCTAATATCTATGCCACAAGCAATAAGTATATAGCCCAGGCTTATCTGTGTTCCTTTGGGCTGTAAATAGTTTTACAGATACAGTATGTTGTTTTATGTATGATCCATAGATTGGAATTTCCTTGCTGCTGATATCACAACCTTGGTTTATGTTTCATAGAAATAAACCCAGCCACAACTATAAATTGACACAACAAAACATGAAAAAATGTGGCCCCAAATACACATATACTCCCAATGTTTATAAAAATATATAAATTTATTAGTAGATATTTCATAAAAAAAATAAACAAAATACTTTAAAATATTTCTTTAAAAGCAAGACAGATGTTATATTGCCATACAGGGTCGGACTGGCCCATCGGGGAACCGGTGAATCCACCGGTGGGCCCCGACTATTAGTCCTCATGTTGCTAATACAAATGCATTGGTCAGGGGCCCCATCGGGATCCTGACCATCCCAATCGGGCCCCTGACCAGTGGCGTAATGGGGGGTGCAACCGGACCCGGCAGGAAACGGTGCCCGTGGCAAGCTGGAGATGGCCGGGGCCTGGGACGATGCATTTGTATCTGAATACGGCAGGATGGAGCGAGGATGCCAAGGAAAGGTGAGGCAAGGTGAGTATGAAAGTATGCTATTTTTAATCACCTTCCCTGGGCCTCCAATTATTATACTCTGGGGTCTGAGGGGACCCCAGAGTATAATAATAGCACCGAAGCGGAGGGGGCTGTTAGGAGCTTATAATACTGTGTGGGGGCCACTGTAGAGCATATAATACTGTGTGGGGGCCACTGTGGAGTATATAATACTGTGTGGGGGCTACTGTGAGCATATACTCCATACAGTGGCTCCTTCACTGGTCCCCTATACTGTATGGGGACCA
Organism: Leptodactylus fallax; assembly: GCA_947044405.1. Lineage (NCBI taxonomy): Eukaryota > Metazoa > Chordata > Amphibia > Anura > Leptodactylidae > Leptodactylus > Leptodactylus fallax. The sequence continues at coordinate 1,585,705 of CAMRHE010000378.1, forward strand.
TTGATGGGGCCATTATATTGTGGGGGGGGGGGCAGTGATGGATGCCAATAGCCTGGGGAACATTAAAGGGGTTGTGTCTTCCAGCGCGGTTCGGCCTGCAGCTCTGTTGTTTTCTTCCAGCTGAAGTTCCCTCTGCACGTGATTATCTGTGATGTCACGTGACCCCTGAGGCCAATCAGTGGCCTAAGGGAAGGGACCTGGGACGTCACAGCCAGTGAGGACTTCCGGCAAAAAGAAGACAGCGGAGCTGCAGGACCGGTCCGTGCTGGGAGGACACTGGGCACAGGTAATTATGTTTAGTATGTTTTTTTCTTTGTTTTTTTTTGTTTTTTTTGGGAGGGTAGGGGGGATTCACCTCCCCCCGGACTAATTATAAAAAAAGAAAAAAATTATACTGGACAACCTTTTTAAAGTGTGGCGCATTAGGGGGGTATATTAAAGGGGTTGTCCAGGCATAATTTGTTATGGTTTATCCTCAAGATAGGCCATAGATACCTGATCTGTAGGGGGCTGACTCCGGACCGATCAGCTGTACGGAGCCACTTCTGATGCCCATTCTGTACAGAATGCAGGGCCAGAAGCAGAAAGCTCTGTCCTCTGTGTATTACCCGGGCCTTCACTGCATCTCAGCACTTATTGAAGTCAGTAGGAGCTGAGCTGCAGTGAAGGCGCCGGGCTGCTATACAGCAGATGGAGCTTTCTGCTTCCGGCCCTATGTTGTGTATAGAACAGGCGCCGAAAGTGGCTCCGAACAGCTGATGGGGCCGTGTGTCAGCCCCCTACCGATCAGGTATTTATGGCCTATCCTAAGCTTAGGCCATAAAAACGATTAACCCTGGACAACCCCTTTAATATGCATCACACAGTTTAATGTCCCTATGTCCCTCCCCCCACAGGGTGTTAGTCCCCAACACTGCTCCCACACAATATAATGACCCCATCACTGTTCGCCATACAGTATGGGGGAACAGTGAAGAGGCCACTGTATGGGGGGACCAGTGAAGTGACCATAGAAAAATTTGGCCTAGACAACTCCTTAAAAGAGGTTGTATATTGCCTGGAGCAACCACTGTGGCGGCCGCCAGGCAGGTGTAAAAATAAGAAAAATTTTTAAAAAAAGGATACTCACCTGTCCCCAGCATCCCGTTGTCCCCTGCCTGTGTCTGTTCGGTCTCATGGTGGTGCCTCTTTTCTGGAAATCCTGTACCAAATTGGCCTTAGTGGTCATATGAGGTGCAGGACTCCCAGCAAGGAGTCGCCGGCATGAGACTGAATGGACACTGGCAGCGGACAACAGAGCACCGGGGACAGGCGAGTATGCTTTTTAATTTATTTATTTACTTTACACCTCCCGCCAGCCACATGGGTTGCTCCAATTCCTGGACAACATCTTTAAAGGATTTATCCATCTTTCTAATATTGATGGCCTGTCCTTAGGACAGGCCATCAATATTACATCTGCAACAACCAGGACCTCTGCAGATCAGCTTTTTCAGGACAGTGCGGCTACAGATAAAGGTAACAATTCTAGGAGTCACGCTGTTCACTTGTAAGATGGGGAAACAGCCCTCATGTTATGAATGTAAATGTTTCTATAAATAAGGTTATTTATTTTTTTTTTTTTTTTATATATAAACTGACATTTGTTTGTTTGACCACAAGAGGCCACTGTTACCTCAGAAATAGAAGAGACTGTAATTCTGTAATTTCCTGGAGTAGTGACGTGGAGACCCTGTTCTGCAGAGGAGGAACGAGAAGGAAGAGAGAGTGTGTGGCAGCCATTTTTAGGTGTGTGCTTCTGAGCTTTTAGAAGAAGAAGGGATGAAGTGAGAGGAAAAACATTCTTAAAGGATTAGAGATATAACAAGAGTGTGCTGAAGCAGAGACTGTTCCAGGGTTTGCTCAGACAGCATCCTAAGTTGAAGATTGCTATCAAGGACCGGCTGAGAAGTGGCCCTGTCAGTGAGACCGCATGTTTGGATGAGCCCTGCTTTCAGCGGTTCTGGAGAGAAGCTAAAAGTTTCACACCAAATCAGTAAGAGAAGTAATCGTGCACGCACCGCATTACATTTTTGGCGCAAATTGCTTGGGACTGAATAAGGGCCTGTAGTTAGACTAGTTAGGCATACTCATCTTCACAGGCCACACTACTGGTGAATTATCTACCTATTCGGTAGAAGGACTCAGAGAATTCTATTGAGTTGTAACTCCCAGAGAGGAGCTTCTGGGAAAGTCTAGAAGCAACATTTTATACATTGTCATATTTCTTTGGCTTGCAAGTAAACCTACTATTATATTTACTCGGTTATAATTTGTTTGTGGGGAATAGGGGTATTTTGATAAGTTTGTAAGCTCTTGTGTTGTACCGCCGGTGCCTCTATCACACTCATTGAATTGTTCCTGTGACTAGGGTGATAAAAAGGTAACAAGTGGCTGGTTAGTTGCAGTCTGCAGATAGGTAAAAGCTTGGAGTTTATTGGAGCTGCACATGAGAAGGCACCGCTCTGTACAACACCAGGGTCTCAGCTTACTGGCTGAGTGTATGTAAATAGTTGGGAGTGTTTTTCTGGTAAATAGGTGTTACTACACAAAGTAAATTCTTGTTTTTTCACTAAATTGATTTGGAGTCGCTCCCTTTGTTCGTGACTTTGCTATATCCTGGGGAGCCCACCCCGGTACACGGCTTACACACTTGCCATACAGGGTGTAGCAGTAGGTTTAGGTAGTGCAGTGGTGTACATGCTATGGCGGGTGAACAGCATGGCTCCCGACATGTTATTACCTTTAGCCGCCTTGTCTCGGTATCGCTGATCTGCAGGGGTCCTGATGGTGGGTCCCTAGAAACAATTCCACTGGTGGGCTCTAGACATTCCAGTCCAACACTGTTGCCATACAACAAACTGAAAGCATCTAAGACAAATGTGCATGGGGCTATAGATACAAAACTCTCCACAAATAAACAATAGTGCGTGCACAGGGTTATGTAAAATGGCTCTATAGACTTATAATATGCATAAACCATATGAATAGTTGTACATGCATTGCTTCCTAGAAGATAAGCAGTAATATGACTATTAATATGAGTAACTATAAGTATGAGTGACAAAAACAGTATCAAAACATTATTTTAGACTACCAAAGTCCTTATTATCATAAACTAGCAGAAGGACCTGGCTTCACACTGGTATATTTCATTTTTTGTTTGTGTAGTGGCCCCATAAGAATTGGCCAGTTTTGCACTTGACATCCAGTATGGCAGTCCAGTATAGGTACAGTCTATTTATGGCTGTGTTGTTATGGAAACCTTGTAAATGAAATGTGAACTTATATTGGCTGATACACATCATATGACTGAATATTTAAGGACCTGCGAACTGCTATTGACTCATACAGGTCATAAATAGCTTGGTTGCTATGGAAAGCTGGTGTAAAGCTGTGTGTGTGTCAAGACTGAAGAACCTGCAATTTTCCATTGGTCCATAAGCGTCGTGTGATCATGCGTATCTCAGTTTGGATATCAGTGAAAAACCTGCAATTGATTGTTATGGAAAACCTGGAGTAAAGCTGTGTGTATGTGACCTTGTGTAACAGTGTGATCCACAAAGCCCTGCCCCTTTAAAGCTGACCTACAGCAGTGAAGAAAAATAGCTGGGTTGTTATGGAAACATGGAGTGCAGCTGTGTGCATGTGGCTGACAATGCCTTGTCATATTGGAGAGGGGCTTGGGTCTGCTGAAAGTTTTCATTAGCTCGAGCAGAGGCCATGCGTTTTGCTGCAGGAGGCATAAGTAGTTTAAAAACTTTTCAACTTCTAAGAATGCTGACATCCAGTATGGCAGTACAGTCAGTGGCGTTAATACCATGGTTGCAGTGGTAGCGGCTGCCACAGGGCCTGGGACATTAGGGGGCCCAGCGGGCTCCTGATGTTTTTTTTTCTTTAATAGGCCGTTACCTGCTGGTGTAACGGCCTATTAAGAGCCAGTAAGAGGCTAACATTAACCACCCACTATTAAACGAGTAGTCACTGCCACCAGGGGTATAGGGAAGAGCCAGGTTCTATCCAGTACCTAACCAGTTGAAATTGGTCACAGACTAGTATTATCACTGTTCATTTCAGTTATTTAAATGAGATGAGAAATTAATTGACATGCTCCCTTTTTATAGTTAGCAAGATACAACCAGCAGCCAAAAGGACTAGTACAGATTTTCTGGATTACTTTGACAACCATTTTTTTAAAATGTTTTTATTTTTTTATGAAATGGTCAAAGTTTGGTGTGTGTAGGAGTTTTTTAATTTCAATAAAAAACAGGTTTTTTTTCTTTTTAAAGTTGTATTATTGCCTTATAGGCTAGTGTTTTGAGGAAAGAGACAAAAATTGAGAGTTTCCCTTCCTGATACTGTGACTGTCAGACATCTGGCTGGTTATGAAAAAATGTATAAGTGGGTATGTCAGTATTATCACTTATTTATGTTTAAAAAAATAATGCTGTGGAGTTATAACAGCCAAATATAAACAGTTGGAGGCTAATACTATCAGGGAGGGAAGCTCCAGCTTTTCCCAGCCTGATAAACCCAGCCTACAGTTGTCCAGTACCCCCAGTACCCAACCATCACATCAGATGGTTAGATACTGGATTGAATCTTTTTCCACTACCCCAGGTGACAGTAAACCTTCAGTGTAAGTGTGTGTGTGTGTGTGTCTGTGTGTGTGTGTGTGTGTGTGTAGGGGTTACTGTTAGCCTTTTACTGTTAAATACTAAATCTGAACCTTAGTGATGGACAGCTGTCAGCCATGATGATCTAAAGATAGCTCTCTCTTCCTTTTGTATGAGATTTCAGCATGGATTTAATTCCAGAACATGCCACTAAGTTTCAGAAAATTCATATATTAATCTATAGGGGTTATCTTTCAATTTGTGGAACTAGAACAATTTCTCCTTTTTCCTCCAAAGAGATCTTATTTGCATACTCTGTAACAAGAATCCTTAACAGGGATTCCTGTACAATGCAAGGAGACAAAGAACCCCTTCTGTCCTATTACTAATGTGGTAAAAAAATATTAAAAACAACTAAAAAATGCGGTGATCTCAGGTATTGTTCTACACACAATAACCATTGTTAATGTCATCATTATCCGCTCCATCATTTTTTTCAGACTGCGATATTGTATGGCCATGGGCTTCTTGCTCCTTCCATCTGGTTTTCCACCTTAGATTTTCCCCAAGTGCCCCTATTCCTATTTTTACCACTGCCCACCAGTACATCTACCACCCCTTATACCTAAAGCTATTGCTAAAAGTAGAAAACCCTGTTTTAAACACTTTTTATGGTATTTATTTATACAGAGGATGTCCTTTAAGAGTCGAACAAATCCTATTCTGGTAAACTTCACTATTTATTATCCAGTAACACATTCACTTTCATGGGCACAAATAATCCCAGCATACATTTTCCTTAAAACAGCATAAAGCTTGCCACTTGGGGCAGTATGCCTAGAAGAAGATGTCTGTTTTAAATAACCGCTAAATGTTTGCTTCAAGATGTTAAATGACAGGATATTTATTGAAATCTTAATTATTTAAATCTAATCACTAATCTCTAGATTCCTAAAGGTCAGTGCAGTGAACCCTGTCTGCCAGGAACCCGAAAAATTCTCACAGAAGGATATCACATCTGCTGCTATGACTGCATCCCATGTTAAGAAGGAGAATTTACAAAATATTTTGGTAGATTATTGTATATTTATTTTATTAAAATTAATATTTTGTTTTAAAAAACTCTATACATCGTACAGTCATTATACAGATGCAGCAGTGTTAACCTGAACTTCTACAATTGGTTAAAATGCAGGTGTGTGATATCTTATCACAAATGACAAAAAAAAAAAAAAACTATGAAAATGTCTTTATTGCTTTTTGTCTACTTCTGTGATAAGATTTCACAATGTGGCAGTTTAGTGAGGAACACTTCCGTAGTATCTGCATTTTGTTGGACCATGATTTGCACACCTCTACCAGGTTCTACATGGACTTGAGGCTTTTCTGTCAGAACCATGACTTGTGCTAACAGATTTTTATTAATTTCTTGTAGTTGTTTAAAAGCTACTTGTGCAATCTCAATGAGCAAACAGTTAATGTTATAGTAGTTAGGTTATTTTTCCAGTTTTAAATGTATATCAAGAGACAGATAGATAGATAGATAGATAGATAGATAGATAGATAGAAAGATAGATAGATAGATAGATAGATAGATAGATAGATAGATAGATAGGTAGATAGCCAAAAGTTGATTTCTAAGCTCATCTGCTTTTCATTCATAGACAGTGAAAATTGCCAGAGATGTCCTGAAGATGAATGGCCGAATGAGGGAAAGAACAATTGTGTGGTCAGAGATTATGAGTTTTCCTCATATGAGACTGATGTCCTTAGTTTAGTCTTTTCCACCATCTCCATATTACTCTCTCTCTTATAACTGTATTTAACATTGGAATATTCACTTTATTCCGGAACACTCCCATTGTCAGAGCCAATAACCGGAACCTCAGCTTCATTCTACTGAGCGCTCTCATCTTCAGCTTACTCTGTGTGTTTCTGTTCATCGGTCGTCCAGTGGATATAATCTGCATGTTGTGACAAATCTGCTTTGGGACCTTCTTCACAGTAGCCGTGTCTTCTGTCCTGGCCAAGACCATCATAGTCTACATAGCATTCAAGGCCACCAGACCTAACAGCTCCTGGAGAAAGTGTGTGGGAGTTAAGCTTCCTTATTCAGTAGTGTTGGTCTGTTCATCTATTCAGATTGTGAATGCAGTTATCTGGTTGTCAGTGTCTCCTCCATATCAAGAGTATAACCTGGATTATCCTGGGAAGATCATCATCCAGTGTAATGAAGGTTCTGTCTTGGCCTTGTACCTCATGTTGGGTTATATGGGGTTTCTGGCGGCTCTGAGTTTTGTCCTAGCTTTTATGGTGAGGACATTACCTGATATCTATAATGAAGCCAAGTACATCACCTTCAGCATGCTGGTGTTCTGCAGTGTGTGGATCTGTGCCATCCCGGCCTATCTGAGCAGTACAGGGAAACACATGGTCATCGTAGAGATATTCGCCATATTGTGTTCACGGGGAGGAATATTGTGCTGCATGTTTTTACCTAAATGTTCCAATATTTTCGTAAACCCTGAAATGAACAGAAAAGGACACTTGTCACACAGACATCTTATGTGAATGATTCTCTGGACATATTTCCATTGATGTTTTTATTATTTTCCAATGTGCACATTTTTAAAATGTACCTGAGAATATAAAACTCATATCTGTAAATGTCCATTTCTTTATTATCTCTTACTCTAATAATAAATCTTTAAGTTGTTTAGTGTGGGTCTATATTGCTGCAGCTATAGGAATCAACTCTGTTCTATCTACTATTACTCCCAGTCATGCATTTCCTATATAGTGTCATTGTGAATTATCTTCTTCCGATTAAATAATGCAGTAATTGCAGTCATGATTATCTGGAATCTGTTCTAACTTTCCTGAAAAGACAGCAGAAAGACCTGTATAGTAGATAAACCAGAGACATCGCCAAAAGAAAAATGATGTTGTTAAAATATACATGCACACGTGGACAAAATTGTTGGAAAACTCATGAAACAGGCCTGGACAGAAATGATGGTTCCCTTAACTTAATATTTTGTTGCACAACCTTTTGAGGCAATCACTGCAATCAAACCATTCCTGTAACTGTTAATGAGATTTCTGCACCTCTCAGCAGGGATTTTGGCCACTCCTCATGAGCAAACTGCTCCAGTTGTCTCGGGTTTGAAGGGTGTCTTTTCCAGACGGCATGTTTCAGCTCCTTCCAAAGATGCTCAATAGGCCACTTCAGAATAGTCCAATGTTTTCCTCTTAGCCATTCTTGGGTGTTTTTAGCTGTGTGTTTTGGGTCATTATCTTGTTGCAAGACCCATGACCTGCGACTGAGACCAAGCTTTCTGACACTGGGCAGCACCTTTCTCTCTAGAATCCCTTGTTAGTCTTGAGATTTCATTGTACCCTGCACAGATTCAAGACACCGTGTGCCAGATGCAGCAAAGCAGCACCAGAACATAATAGAGCCTCCTCCATGTTTCACAGTAGGGACAGTGTTCTTTTTAAGATATGCTTCATTTTTCGTCTGTGAACATAGAGCTGATGTGCCTTGCCAGATTTTTGTCTCATCTGTCCATAGGACATTCTCCCAGAAGCTTTGAGGCTTGTCAACATGTAGTTTGGCAAATTACTTTTGTCAGATTCAAGTTATTTATGTGACCATTATGGGTTTTTCTTTCATTAAACGAGGGGTACCAACAATTTTGTCCATGTGTGTATGAATAAGCTGCACCTTCCATGCAGCCATGGACATGTATTAGTAATAACTAGTCGAAAGAGACCCCACCATGTAACAAAGTTTAAAAACCATTGTTCTATAGTATAGAAATATTTCTGCCAATATACTATGCAATATACTATATGCAGATAAAGAAAATAACAGAATTTAATACATTCTATTCTCTGTCTATGCTCTAACTTTTCACAACTGATCTTTAACTGGATGAATATTATGAAACATTATAACTTATTTTCAGGTGTCTTGAAAGAAATCTGCATACAAGTGTGAGTTTTTCCACAGATATTCTGCACACTACTAGTACCATTGGTGTACCTCTGTGTCATAATTGAGGTTTTGCCAAAAACACCCCTGCCACACCTTGGCTATTAGGAGTCGAAAAAAGCAGTTTCTTATAAAAATTAAAAATAGCAAATAAAAAAATAAATAATTTGAAAGCCATTGCTTTTTCCGATACTGTTGTGTTCTATAAACAAGGAAGGCATAATTATTGTACTGCTTTTTAAATTTTAAAAAAACTAAAAAAAAAATTCAGAGAGGTTGTTTTTAAAGAGCCTGACAAACACAAACACCGGATACTATCCATTTCCCCCTAGCCATATCTGTTGTTGTTACTTTGTACATGGTATAAATTGAGACATGGAACCTGTGGATGAATTTCAACTGAAAGAACATTAGGCAGTGATATCTCCATTGCCTAGTGGTATTTGGAAGTATTTGGAACTTATTCCTTCCTTTTTCACCTGCACCATTTTCTAGCCATGTGTGTAACCCTATATTCACATGACAGTGAATATCGGTTCTGTGAAAGCAGTTATTTTAATGGCCATCACAGTCACATTGCTTTCAATGACTGCAAATGGGATCTATTCATATGACCAATATTTTGATAGTCCTTTGTCATGGCCCTTCAAAAACACAGGTCATGCTCTATATTTGTCAGTTTTTTCTGATTCCTCCATACACTGTATGAGAGATCCATGAAAACAGCCTCCCCTCGAGTGCAAAATGTCGGGATCACAGTCTCTCTCTTTCTACTGGTTATACTTCTTGCTATACAGCTGTGCATCCTACTTGCTTTCCCTGCTGCCTGGCTGAAATGTTTCCTCATTTTGAAGCTATCTAATATCAAGATTCTTAGGTCCTGGACTGTACCCAGCTCTTCCTGGTACCCCTGGTGGCGGTGGATATCAGGACATTTTGAGCTGATAACACTAAACCCAGACTTAACAACAGCCACTTTCAATCACACAGCAACAATTCCAAAAAAAAAACCCCTGACATTACAAAATATATATTTTATTGAAAAACAATATCCACACGGGTGCCTAGTCAACCATTTTATTAAAAATAACACTGCCCTTGGTCAAGGACATAGTCCAACCAATCCAAGGCAGTCCAATTAGCAGATCTGAAATAAAATCACATTAGTAAAACATAAATCATACAGTTAATAGATTTACCTGTCCTGGTCCAGTGCTGCCTCCTCTTATGGAGTAAACTAGCACAATAAACGCTCATAATTTTCAGTAATACAATTCATATAGTCCAAAACATAGTTTACCGAACAAGCCCTCCTACTCCAATATTAAACGTTCTTGCTGCAATAGCTAAAGAAAGTATAAGCATAATGATATTAGTGTGGTGTTTGGATGCTCATTGGATTGAAAAGAGTAAAAATAGGATACAACCAGTAGCTTCAGTATTGCTTGAACTGTATACAAGAGATTTTGTCCTATGTTCTTGAACATATTTAGTGGGATGTCAAGTTCCTTATTAAGCAAACATTTTTTTGCTAACATTCTGACAGACAAAAAAAAATCATTGACATTAAAAGTGGAACTCAAAATAAAGGAAAATGTAGATTGTTGAATCAAGACATAGCATTTTGGTCTACCATACTCTTTTCCTTCTCCTCTTCCTTCAAATGAAGGGCAACAAGTCTATAGTAATACTAACATTCTATAAAGGGTTGTCTGGACCCAAATTAAATTTTCATACTGATGACCCATCTACAGGATATGTCATCAGTATATAATCTGTCAGGGACTGGCACATGGACCCAGGTCATCTAATCTAACAGCCTTCAGGTGATTGAAGTTGCTAGTGAATAGGCAGTACATGTATACATAAGTGCACATATATAATTCTAGATATACATCACACAGTAGTACAGTAATAGTGGTGTCCATGGTACTAGCAGTGCATCGTTTGCCAATAAAAAAAATATATATATATCTATTATTTCAGTGTTTTGGGTTTTTTTGGTTAATATTTAAGCACTATGTGTATTAAAAATAAGTGGAAAAAAACAGGGCTAAAAGACAAAAGGAGAGAGAGGTGGAAACACTTGTGCAAGTAATATTGCTAACAATAAAAATGTGAGTATGAAGAGTAATACTGTTTCTGGTTTTGGTGGCACTTATTAATCAAAAAAACCCCAAAACACTGAAATAATGGAGTTTTTTTATTATTATTATTAGCGAACGATGCACTGGTAGTACCACAGACACCACGACTACTGTACTACTGTGTGATATATATCTAGAATTATATATGCATACATATGTATACAAAGAAATGCTTAAAATAGATTGTTTAGATTACCAACAATGCTCCTTTACATTGTGCATGGGTCAGACCAGTCCAGGGGAATAAAAAAACAAAAAAAAACATGAAATTCTTTTAACATTTTTTTTTTTTTTATATTAGTGCAGGCTATAATTTATTTGGTGATCACAAAAAAAAAAAAAAGCTGAAATAATGGAGATTCTTATTTTTCATTTTAGCGAAGGATGCACTGCTAGTACCACGGACACCACTTCTACTGTACTACTGTGTGATGTATATCTAGAATCACATATGTAAACTTGTGCATACAGAGAAATGCTTAAGATAGTTTGTTTAGATTAACAACAATACTCTTTCACACTGAGTATGGGTTAGATTAGACCATAGTGGAGAAAAAAAATATATGAAATTTGTGCAGCCTGTATTTGGGACAACATCACTGCAAAAACACTTGCATATAAATTAACGGAGATATATTTTTTTAAGATTTGCACAAGCGAAATCTGCAGCACTTTGTTCTTAAAACAGCAGTATGTCTTTAATAAAAAAAATGTTAATTCTTGTCAAAAAAGTTCTTAACAAAACATTTTTCACTAACAGGATTGTCTTCAATAAAAAAAGTATGTTTAAAGAATGTGTATAGAGATGAAATTATTCCATTTCCAGTAATGTCAGACAATATAGATCATTGCCTGGCAATGAAAGGGTTAACTATCTGTGTAAGCAACAGCACAGATTCCAGGCCGCAGTCACTCACTGAACCTGTCCTATGTCTAATTGACTATTTGATTCTTTTCTAGCACTAACAACGTGGCTGTGTATTATTATTGTTTGATTCTCTCTACGTCCTCCTATAACTATTGTTCAGTTGTCAGTTCTGACTTGCGCTGCCTATAGCCTAGCTAATAGCAATGAGATGCAGTGAGACAGATCACAGATTTGTTTTCATTATTAACCAATTACATGAACTAAAGGCTGAGCAAGCTATTTATAAACCATATGACATCAGCACTGTAAGGTCCACCTACCACTGTCTATTGGTGGAGAGGATGTCAAATGTTACTATTATGTGATGTGTGAGTCACTGCACACATGACATTGTCTAGAATATTCGAATATTCAAGCCATCTCTAATATTTGGTAACAAAAAAATACCCCGTAAGAAACAGAAATTTTTCAAATTTCTGTGTCAATGATTTGTCATTACAATGGTGGCAGTTTGTATGTATATTTGGTGAACAAAAAATTCCATAAGAAACAGAGATTTTCCAGATTATCACAGGATAAATCAGTGTTTTACAGTTAGGATATCAGTTTGTATTTAATAAATACCTTAGCAAATGATTTTCTTTCACATGACTGAATTTGTCAGTAAGACAATGTAAGGCTTCAGTCACACTATCATTGTGTAATCATTTGGGGACTCCATTCCCAATTCCGCTTGAAATATGCAGAGAGAAAATTCCTGCAAACATTACTTTTCTCTCTGACAATTTTGGCCAGAAACGAATAACTGCAGGTAACTGCGGGGAACTGCTTTTGGATTGGGTTTCCATTTTGTGGTTCCCCAACTGGACCCAAAGAACGTAAAGCCCAATGCTAGTGTGATCCTAGTGTAAGACACTCTGAGGACAGTCACAAAGACTTAAGAAATTTAGATGATTAGCAATGAAAGGGATAATTACCCATTGTCTGTACTGCAGCAGTAACAGGCTCACAACACAGTTCAGCAATTCTCCCTCCCTCACTCCTATGATTTATCTCATTATCTGCCTGTAAATAATCTAATAATCTAATAATAATCTAACTTCATCCTACTTCTCCTACCAGTATTATTCTGTAGCTCTATTGCAAGTTTTGCTGTTGTGTAGTCCAGTAGAAAATAAAGTAATTACTTTGGATGATGTAATGATGAATAATTATTGCATTATTGCATTGGAGGCCGCGAGCTTAAAGTTATGCCTGTGCTGTCTGCATATGTAACACCACCAGTCTGTATCATTGTCAGGTTCTGACACCAAAATGTGACATTTATAATAATTAGTCATATAATTGTCAATAGAAAATTCTCATTAGTGTGTATTATATATCATGGTGATTAACACAAAAATAATTAAAAATAAGAAAGAAGCAGATCTTAGAGAATGACTGCACAATAGATATTGTTTATTATACCACACATATGACCCCATTATTTGACAACTTTGCAGAAAAATGTATTACTTGATAAATATAACAAATACATTATTTATTATTTATTTTTTTTATTTCAAAATTCACATTCTTTTATTTTACTTTTCACATTATAGTAGCACAAAAGTTCATTATTGTCAGGTTCTACACTTATTTTTTCCTAACACACATTTTCTACTATTTATTTGTGGCATTTTCAGTAGAATCCACAATTTAGGAAGAAATATACAGAATACTATCCCGTTACCTGATGCTAATATAGCAAATATCTCTACACTGACAGTATTCTTTCCCTTACTACTTATATACGCTGGGACAGCGCAGATCCACACACTGCAGAACACCAGCATGCTGAAGGTGATGTATTTGGCTTCATTATAGATATCAGGTAATGTCCTCACTATAAAAGCTAGAATAAAACTAAAAATGGCCAATATCCCTAAATAACCCAACATAAAATAAAAGGCCAGTCTAGAACCCTTATTGCATTGGATGATGATCTTTCCTGGATATGACTCCATGTCTAACTCCTGAAATGGAGGTGAGATGGACAACCAGAGTGTTCCATGTATAACCTGAAGAGATGACATGACCAATACTATAGAGTTGGGAAGTCTAACACCCTTATATTTTCTCCAGGGGCTTCCTGGGGTGGTAGCCTTGAAAGCAATACAAACCATGGTAGTCTTGGCCAAGATCGATGACAACACAATAGTGAAGATGACTCCAAAGGAGATATGGCGGAACATGCAGGTCGTGTCCACTGGTTTACCAATGAAGAGGAATATACAAAGTAAACTAAACTGGAGAGCAATAAGGATAATGAAGCTGAGGTTACGATTATTAGCTCTGACAACAGGAGAATTCCGGAAAGTAATAAATACCCCAATGATTAATTCAATAATAATAGAAGATAATAGAGAAAATAATAAGAAAACATAAACTAATATGTCATTGTCATAGGAGAGAAATTCCATCTCTTTAGGAAAACACTTGTCACTTGCTTCATTCGGCCATTCATTATAAGGACATTTTTGACAATTTTCAGAATCTGTGAAATAGGAAACATAAGAAGTGAAAGCTACAGAAATAAAATCATCCTATATAAAGTAGACTATGAATTAGCTCTGTACGTCTTCATGATGGCATGGTATGACATTATGTCAGAATTTTTGCTCAAAATTGTGACTTCTCAAGTTTTTCACCGCACATGCCACTTTCCTCAAAGGAATTATGTTGTGGATATGTTGTGGCACTATGTCGGGGCCTGGGACATCAGTCCCATCAGATTTATCATCATTTATGACAGTTTTCTGGCATAGGAGCTGGCATAGATTTCTTTTTAGACAAGGACCTTGGTGGATGTGCCAAGAAGCCATGACTAGTCCAGTATACTCATGTATTTGTAGACATATTTAGACACTTTGGACACTGTTTGGCACCATGTCAGCAATATATAACTAATATAATAATATAGCAAAATACATCACTGCTTGGGCAACACCCGGCTCTGTGTGTGCTGTATATGTGTATAATGTAAGTACTTCAGGACTGTGTATAATGGCAGTTTGGTCAAAAGATAAGGATTTAAAGATTCTTTATCAAAATGTGACATTATCTTGAATTTGTAAAAAAAAAAAAATCCACTGCAATATTACCAGACACATTGGAAAATTCTCCTTCTGAACACAAGATGCAGTCATACCAGCAAATGTGATGTCGTAACTGCAGAGCTTTTCTGAAGCCTGGTAGACACTTCTCTGAACATTGACTCCATGGTACCTGTACGATAAGAAAGTTAGCAAAGAAGTCATAGTTGTCCACATTCTGAGAAATTAGCAGGAAAGGACGTGGCCAACGGTAAAGGACCAGAAAGAGTTGGTGCAAAATGTTTCTTTTTGTAGTTTGGAAAATGTGAATGCAACTGGGTTATTCCATGAAATGTATTTATTCTCTATTCATAGTAAATATTTCTGAGCCCCCACCGATCCTGACATTTCCTCCTATTGTGCATTCAGTCTGACCACTGCCAGCCTGAATGTAGGTGTGTCACTTGATGGACAGCACTTCTAAGTGCTGTAGTTCGTCTATCTACAGTGCTCCGATTGAAGTTGTCATAACCACAGATTTGTCCATCCAAGAAGGGGCATATCTGTATGCAGTCTAGCTACGGTCATCCTGAATACTCAATGGGGGGGGAAACGGCCCCCATTCTCAGGATCAGGCATGTATTCTCTATTTGATCAGACATAACCCCTTTAGGATTTTCCCCATTTTACCTATACAGAGAGAAAAATGCTAGTGAGCCATGACAGTGTGAAAAGAGGGTGTACTTTAGGAAATTTGTACCAACCACATTGTGGTTAGCCACATTCTCTGCTCATTTAGCAAGACTTTTAGTAACTATGGCTTCTAACTGACAGTCTTGCAAAAATGTTACATTTATTAACAAGGCAGGATATATTTTAATAATATCAGTTATTTACCTATTCAGTCAGGGTGAATACAGTACATTAAATCTTGACTTTTATTTAATACCATATAAAGGCTGTAAAAAAATATTATAAAATATTCCTTAACATACAACAGAATATTCATATGTATTGTACCCTACTCAATGCCAGGTAGACGGGTCTAAAGGTACAAATACTCCTTCTATACATATACAGTGGGGAAAAAAAAGTATTTAGTCAGCCACCAATTGTGCAAGTTCTCCCACTTAAAAAGATGAGGCCGGCCTGTAATTGACATCATAGGTAGACCTCGACTATGAGAGACAAAATGAGAAAACAAAGCCAGAAAATCACATTGTCTGATTTTTAAAGAATTTATTTGCAAATTATGGTGGAAAATAAGTATTTGGTCAATAACAAAAGTTCATCTCAATACTTTGTTATATATCCTTTGTTGGCAATGACAGAGGTCAAATGTTTTCTGTAAGTCTTCACAAGGTTGGCACACACTTTTGCTGGTATGTTGGCCCATTCCTCCATGCAGATCTCCTCTAGAGCAGTGATGTTTTGGGGCTGTTGCTGGGCAACACGGACTTTCAACTCCCTCCAAAGGTTTTCTATGGGGTTGAGATCTGGAGACTGGCTAGGCCACTCCAGGACCTTGAAATGCTTCTTATGAAGCCACTCCTTCGCTGCCCTGGCGGTGTGCTTGGTATCATTGTCATGCTGAAAGACCCAGTCAAGTTTCATCTTCAATGCCATTGCTGATGGAAGGAGGTTTGCACTCAAAATCTCACGATACCTGGCCCCATTCATTCTTTCATGTACACGGATCAGTCGTCCTGGTCCCTTTGCAGAGAAACAGCCCCAAAGCATGATGTTGCCACCCCCATGCTTCACAGTAGGTATGGTGTTCTTTGGATGCAACTCAGCATTCACTCTCCTCCAAACACGACGAGTTGTGTTTCTACCAATCAGTTCTACTTTGGTGTCATCTGACCATATGACATTCTCCCAATACTCTTCTGGAACATCCAAATGCTCTCTAGCAAACTTCAGACAGGCGCGGATATGTACTGGCTTAAGCAGGGGGACACGTCTGGCACTGCAGGATCTGAGTCCCTGGCGGCGTAGTGTGTTACTGACGGTAGCCTTTGTTACGTTAGTCCCAGCTTTCTGCAGGTCATTCCCTAGGGCCCCCCGTGTCTTTCTAGGATTTTTGCTCACCATTCTTGTGATCATTTTGACCCCACGGGGTGAGATTTTGCATGGAGCCCCTGATCGAGGGAGATTATCAGTGGTCTTGTATGTCTTCCATTTTCTAATTGCTCCCACAGTTGATTTCTTCACACCAAGCTGCTTGCCTATTGCAGATTCAATCTTCCCAGCCTGGTGCAAGTCTACAATTTTGTTTCTGGTGTCCTTCCACAGCTCTTTGGTCTTCACCATAGTGGAGTTTGGAGTGTGACTGTTTGAGGTTGTGGACAGGTGTCTTTTATACTGATAACAATGTCAAACAGGAGCCATTACTACAGGTAATGAGTGGAGGACAGAGGAGCCTCTTACAGAAGAAGTTACAGGTCTGTGAGAGCCAGAAATCTTGCTTGTTTGTAGCTGACCAAATACTTATTTTCCACCATAATTTGCAAATAAATTCTTTAAAAAAATCAGACAATGCGATTTTCTGGATTTGTTTTCTCATTTTGTCTCTCATAGTTGAGGTCTACCTATGATGACAATTACAGGCCTCTCTCATCTTTTTAAGTGGGAGAACTTGCCCAATTGGTGGCTGACTAAATACTTTTTTTTCCCCACTGTATACAAGAATACAAACATGCCACAGTGTGAAATAAATATCCTTACAGGTTACCCAGGAGGGCCTGTCTTGGATGTGGAGATTGAGCTTACAATATGTGGAACCTCATCCTAATGTACACATGACTGAATCTACTCGCCCCCCTCCTGTATAACCTATATCCTATATACAGATGTAGCAGTTACCCCAAACATTTTAATTAAATTACTACATTGTCATATCTCATCGCAGAAGACAACAAAAACCAATGAAAACTCATTAGAGAAACATTTTTTAATGACTTTTTATTCATATTTGTTGTCTTCTGTGATAAGATATCTTGCTGCAGCAGTCTAACCAATTGCAGAAGTTATTATAACTCTGGTACATCGGTAAGTCAAGCTTGTAGACCTGTGTACCTTGTATTGAGTAGAGTAAAATTCTATTTTATCTTGCTCTGTATGTAGAGGCCTGATGTATATATTCGCTTATATGGTATTGAATAACAGATACGTTTTAATGCAATGTATTCACCCTAACTTAATACGAATTGATTTTGGTGGTGATTCTGACCTGTTTATTGGATTGGTATTTTTTATGCTAACATTAAAGGGAGTCTGCCAGCAGGAAAAATAGTATCTCATGAAAATTAGCTGAAAAGAGGCTTTAAGGGCGTTTCTTTTCCTGCAAAGACTCCGCTCTAGATAACCGACCCTAACTGTAGATAAAGTGTGACCAAGTGGAAGAAGTCACTCAAGCAATGGAGGAGGCAGCAGTTAGTGTCGATCATCTACAGCAGAGAGTCAAACACCAGCAGGAGAAGAAACACCTCTAAAGCCCTTCTCAGCTAATTTGCATTCTCATGATAATGGAGCCACAATGCAGAATAAAAAAAGCCATCTTTGGAAAATGTAAAAGCTGCTCTACATGGTGCAGTTATTTGTTTAATATTGATTTTCCTGCTGACAGACTTCCTTTAACCACTTCAGTACTTAAATTTCTCTGGTTCAGGACCAGACACATTTTTGGGTTTTTTCGTATATGTAGTTTTGAGGGCTATAACATTTTTATCATTTGGGTTATTCAATAAATTTTTGTGTCTTTTTTCGGTGACACATAAGACTTTAATTTTATGTTATTTTTTGATTTTTGCATGTTTTTTATATAGAAAAATATAAACAAAAATATAATCGTTTTGCTTTTTTTAATAGCACAAATGCTACTAAAAAAACTTTTTAAAATAGTTTTCCCTCTCTGTTACAGTAATTTTTATTTTGTATTGTGTCATTGGGGATGGGGCTAGAACCTGTGATGTGGGTATGGTATTTGCATATTATTTTTTTATTATTTAAATTATTTTACTTTAATTTTTTTAATTTTTCATTTATTTATTTTTTACATTATGTTCCCATAAAGTCATAATAGATCTTTGAGGCATCTAAATACAAATTTTTTGGTGTGGGGTGGTCAATGGTCAATATTGGCAATCCAACACCATATAGACCAGATACTGTACTTATTGCAGCAATTAATTTTTGTTAGGTATAGTAAGCGTTCTCTTCTTTTGTTTTGTGTATTATTTCCAGATCCCTTGAGGATTGCCCCTCCATCTTGGTGGGACATGAAACGCGTTGGAAAATGGATCTAATTTGATAGGGAGAGTTTTGGGACTGTCCTTGTTAGGACAGGAGTCATTGTGCGACATAGTTGAGAGATAGGGTATAATTATACCAGCCCTTCATCAGTAAGTCCTGTTGAGTCCCCAACATCTCTCAGTAGGTCTGGGTAAGACCGTTCCCTTTTTTTATCTAGAGCACGGTTTGTTTTGTGCACATGAACTGGTGATATTTTCTGACCGTCTTAAATATTTATTATTATAATTTACATTAAAGGTTACGTTTTATAGTTTCTTGGATCCTGTGCTTGTGACAATTGATTGTTGGATCATCAAGTTTGTTTGATAACCTAATTGTATGCTTTGGCGATGTGGGGTGGGGGCTTGATTTCCCCTGTAAATGGGGCTGATACCTATAGTCCTGTTACAGGAGGAATGTAGCCTTCTGCCCATGACTGCAGAACTGATCTGGGTCCTCTAGGACACAGCAGCTGTAACAGTCTCTGATGCCGAAAGGATCACTTGACCGCCGGGCTGTGTATACACCAATTGGGAAGTCATGGACTGTAATAAACCTTCCCTGCCTTCTCTAGAGGATCTCCGGCTGTAGCAACAGCCGGCTCCTCAGTTCTGCAGCCGCATGATTTAATGCAGTTGCTTAAAACTGCAAGGACGTATAGGTATGTCCTTGCAGAACAAGAGAGGGACCGCCCGGATGTACAGTATATAGTCTATGGGCGGTCCGGAACATATTATAGTAAGTTTTACATTGTCATTTGTACTGTATACAGATTGATTTACCTTATTGTTTAGCCAATGTATTTCTGAGGATAAAATATAAAACTGTTGTTCTTTTGGAAGTGTTTCATCAAATATTGCAATTTTTCTAGCATATGTCATAGTATCAGTGAGTGTATTATATCTATTCAGAATAGTTAGCGGTCTAGGGATTTCACCTTTCTCATTAAAACAGAAATTATTCAATTTGTCAAACTGTATACAGGATAGTTTCATGTAATTCTTCAGCTATGAAAAGATGAAAATTTACACTCAGGAATCAAATAGAAGCAGAAAGTCATGTAAGAATAATTTATCACATCCTGTACTACTCATATCCACCTATCACCCATAACATTAACCACTTCCCTCCACTACTCTGCCTTCTTAACTTCTAATCGCCAAGCCATTTTGGGAATAGAACTTAAAAAGTAATTGTAAATTGCAGTGCGAGGGGTTTCTCCTCTCTCCCCCTATCGCTCATGCCACAGTAGTGGGCAGCGAGTAGGGATAAATGTGGCAGCATTAACCCTTTAGATGCCATGATCAATAATGACCAAGTTACCAGGAACAGACAAGGGACAGGGAGTCCTAAGAGTGGTGAGAACTGAGAAGCATCAACACTGCTCATTCCCTAGGCCCCTACTGTGTGGGGCCTGGGTATTATTCTGTGTGCGGCCTGAGCTGGGGGAATAATACTGTGTGGGGCCTGGGAATTATTCTGTGTGCGGGCTGAGCTGGGGGAATAATACTGTGTGGGGCCTGGGCATTATTCTGTGTGCGGGCTGAGCTGGGGGAATAATACTGTGTGGGGCCTGGGCATTATTCTGTGTGCGGGCTGAGCTGGGGGAATAATACTGTGTGGGGCCTGGGCATTATTCTGTGTGCGGGCTGAGCTGGGGGAATAATACTGTGTGGGGCCTGGGCATTATTCTGTGTGCGGGCTGAGCTGGGGGAATTGTGGGCATTGCATTGTGTTTTGGATATGAGAGGGAATTATATTGTGTGGGGGATAAAGGTAAGAGGGCATTATACTGTGTGTGGGGAGACGAAAGGGGATATTATAAATTGTGAAAAATATTCTACTATGTAGAGCCAATGAGAGGGCAATATACCCTGTCCTCTCCCAATGAATTCGCCCCTCTGGAAAATTGTATTTACACCCCTGCCCTGTACTTATCTATTGCAGTCAGCAGTTTTGAAGGGCCAAATGTATGTGGAATATTATTATTATTATTATTATTATTATTATTATTATTATTATTATTATTATTATTATTATTATTATCATTATTATACTAAAATAGTGAAAATTACATTTATACAGTTATAATTTTAACAGAATGTTTTTGGATATTGATTTATAAAAAAAAATTGTATCCTATCCCAGGAGCAGGTGCTTCTATTACCTTATTTCTATACACATTCCATTTCATAATTTTTTCTTTTTCTCCATTGCATTGATGTTGGTGTAGATTATGCAATGTTTGAGCCGTCATCTCTACAGCTGTGATCACATGATGTAGATTTCCATCTAGAGAAAAATGAGATCTATTTGTAAAATGTTCCTCACCAGTACAATTCTGGAAAGGTTTAGATTTTGTGTGCTGAAATAAAGTATTTTTCAATGAGTTTTTTGACAAGCAAAAAAATGTGGTTATCCAGAGATCCTCCAGTATTGGATCATGTGGATGTGTGGATGGATGAAACCTCAAGAAATATTCAAGTAAATCACGCAGCAGTATCACTTCTGGGCTAAACACAAGAGAACAATTAATGGGCGCTCCATATGGAAAATAATCTATAAGATCTGAATCTTGTGACCAGGCAGCTAGAAAAATAAATGTTTTGTTCCTCACGGCTGAGTCTGTACGGTTTATGAAGAGTTTAATAACTGCATCATTTGTCCCACAGACTATAACAACCTCAGCCTTCCATGTCTTTATCACAGTTGTATTTAAAACATTGTTATTTTTCACTAAAACCACTAACTCAATACATATTCCGGATTTAGTGAGCTCATACCTAAGAAGGTGAAGCTCCCGTTCTCCAGATGCGATCATCCAAACCATCAGATGCGAAAATCCAAACCATGTTCCACCCAAAGTATGTGAGAAGCTTCACTAAAGCCACATATTGTATCTCATTATCCTGAGTGGTTCTAAAGAAGTGAGGATACAGTCGTCTGTCACTGAGTATCGGATCACTGGCCCCATAACTAATCTGAAAATCAATAAAAAGATAATTTACTGAATTATTCTAGTGAACTATATAATTTTTCAAAATATATATTTTTGATTATGGGCAAAATTAATAGGAATAAAGCTGCTTGGCCTGTTGGTTTTCATCCTCGTTTCCTCAAAGATTTTAGCTATGTGAATGTAAACCAATGTTTTTGATATTTAAGGATTTACTACAGTGCTTACAGGTAAGTTCCCAATAGACTGACAAGATGCTAATGTTATGTCTATATCTAAAAATAATACATTACAGGCCTCTGAGTTTTAGGCTAAGACCCCACGTAGCATCCCACAGCCAAAAAGTGCTGAAAGAATATTCCACAGAAAGTACGCAGAATTTTTTTAAATTGTAGCATGCCCACTGCGGATTTTTTTTTTCTGGGATGTGTGGATGAGATTAGCCAGAAATTATGGTGTGTACGCAACATGGGGCCCTGTCCTTAAAAGGTTTGCCCATTAACATAACCCTACTTAAGTTTGCAGCCAACCAAACGTTAAAGAGCGCGTTTCATCATCTCCTCCAACTCTGACTCTTTGGCTCCTTCAATAGGCATCGCCTCACTGATTCTGGCATTGTTAAAATTTTCTATTTATTTATTGTTTGTTTGTTTTTTAGTTGGAGTTGGTCATGAAAAGTTCTCTTTAAACACTTTTGGAAGACTAAGTGGCCTTCTATGAGCCCTGACCTAAATCCTATTGAGCATCTTTGGAAGGAGCTGAAACATGCCGTCTGGAAAAGGCACCCTTCACACCCGAGACAACTGGAGCAGTTTGCTCATGAGAAGTGGCCAAAATACCTGCTGAGAGGTGCAGAAGTCTCATTGACAGTTACAGGAATCGTTTGATTGCAGTGATTGCCTCAAAAGGTTGTGCAACAAAATATTACGTTTTTATATATTATTACTTTTGTCAGATTCAAGTTATTTCTGTGATCATTGTGGGTTTTTCTTTCATTAAACGAGAGGTACCAACAATTTTGTCCACGTGTGTATATGTTGTGTTCCTGCCTGATAATCTGTCCACCATAATGAAATCATGACTGGTTCTGACAAGTCTCAGACTATAGAAAGCAGGATCAGATGTTGCATCCATAGTATAAGAACAATATAGCTGTAACGTCTCTGCCTGTTTGGGTCTCTGCGCCACCCTCCGCTCGCACGCTGTGGCGAAGGAGGCGTGTTCAGTTTGATTCCTTGCGTAGGTTTCTTGTTGCTCAGTCTGAACACGGTCCTAGACAATGTAATGGATTTCCAGCCACACCCGTGTTCTGAGCATTTCCCTCTGGACCGCATATAGTTAATCTCAGTCTTGCCTGTGTGATTGACAGCCTGTCCACCAATCCAGTCTGGGGCTGGCTCAGACTTTCTATAAACAGGTTGTCAACCCTCACATGGTCGCCGGTTATTGCTCTGACTTTGCCTGCTCTCTTTGTGCCCTTGTTATTTACTGTGCTATTTCTCTGATCTTTGGCTTGCCTTGTGACTATTCTCTTGGATTGTGATTTTGTACTGCATTGCTTGTTTGTTACCGACCCCTTGGCTTGCTCACTCTGCTTCTGCATTGTGTTGTTTTGTCTTGTCCTGTTCGGTGTGTCACTTACCAAGTATAGGGCTCGCCTTCATGTTGTCCTTTTACCGTTTAGGGTAACTGAGGCAATAGGAAGGGACAGTGGCTGGGGTGAGATTAGGGCTCACTTGTCTCTGTCCTTCCTCCCAGACCGCTGCAGTAGTGTCAGGGTATTGCTACATCTGGCAAGACCCTAACAATAGCATCCATATTATGCCAATCTGAAAGCAACTTTAGTTTTCACATCACATAAGCTTAGGGAAATACAACTATTGATACGGGTTACTCTTAGTAGAGAGGAATAGAAAATGATATACCTATAAAATCCACTGCTAGATTTCCATGAAACATTGGTTGGTTTGTTCCTGCAGTTTTGCATATTACAGATATATGTGAATGTAGACATGTGTGGTATGAGCAAACTCACGTCTTACAATTGATTGCTTGCCTGTGTATTTTAGTCCAAATTTCACTTTATTTATTATATTTTTGCTTAGAATTATAGTTTACTGCATTTGAGGACGATGACCAAATACTGCATGACCAATGCTTCAATACTTAGATAGTACAAGACTTTGTTAATGTAGATGTTTGGGGCTTATATAGACTTTGCACATCTGGATCTATTATTTTTTATGCTTATTTTTCTGTGTACACTTCAGATGGGATGTGAGTTTTAGGTGCAAATCTAAAAACATTTTTCAAATTCTTGTTTGTTACAAAAGTCTTATGAAGGTGTTGCAGGTTTTGCACCTTTTATGTGCCAAACCCAGAAGTGGCTACAAAAGGAATAGGAAATATATAGGAAGTCTAATAATTCTCTCAATCCAATCCTGGCTTTGGCTCAAAAAACCACAGCAAAATCTGGAAAAAAAAGCTGTGTTTTCCCAACCTGGGGTCTTAACCTAAAGCTGAGGCCCCACACTGTGGAAACGTAGCTTTTTTTGTTTTGTTGCAGATTTTGTTGCATTTTTTGAGCCAAAGCCAGGAGTGGATTGAACAAAAGGTAGAAGTATGAGTACTTTTTTATAAATTTCACATTTCTTTTGTAGACATTCTTGACTTTGGCTCAAAAACACCACAACAAAATCTGCAAAAAAAAGCTGTGTTTTCCCTACCTGGGGTCTCAGCCTAAAGCAGGGTTTTTTTTGTCATCCATATTCGGTATTTTTATGAAGCTGTGCCATAGTCATAGGAAGTCGTAGCCATAGGTGAAATTCTGTAAATGAGCTGCACAGCTGTTCAACTTTTATTTTCAGAATGTCTGGCACATATAACTTTCTGCTTTGGTAACACTTTTAGCTATTAGCATTTAAATTTTTTCACATTATTTTGACACTTTGCTACAAAATTGCATAACGTTGTCATGTGTTTTTTTTTTTTTCAACTGTTTATTTTAAAAGTTATTGTCATACAGAGGGAATAGCAAATATACGAGAAACATAAGAGAACTGAAGGTAACTGAAACATAGGACAGACAGGGATTACCCAGCATTCTCAATAAATTACAGAGCCTTAAACAAACTGGCCAAAAATGGCCCCAAAAAAGCCAAGGAATCCAATAACAAACAGGGGCAGACAAGACAGGAGGACAGAAGGGTGACAGAAGGACATCCAGGAAGTAAGGGGCCACACAGCAGCCGGGTCAGAGAGGCCGGACCGCCCAAAACTCATCCCACGGTTTCCAGTTCAGGCAGAACCTCTCCTCCTCATTATTAAGAAGGGCCGTCAGGTACTCCAAGGAGCGCGCATCTTTAATCCTAGCATATAACTCCTCCAGGGCCGGGGGGGTGGATGCCACCAGTGTTTAGTAATCAGACATCTAGCGGAAGTAAGGAGGAGCAACAGGAGCTGGAGAGCGGGCCTGCGCAAAATATTAGGGGGGAGGTTGAGAAGGTAAGTCCTAGGGGACAGGGGACAGGGGAAGGCTAACACCCAGGACCCCTTCCAGGAGACTGTCATGTGTTTAAAGTAATGAGTTTGACAATGTGCCATATGTCTATTTTCAGAAAATATATTGGTATGGTCAGGTTAGTTTCTATTTTTATTTTAATAGTTTTTTTTATTAAATTTTTTTGTTTTTTGTTTTTTTATTTTATTTTTTTTAATCTTAACAGTTTTTAATTTAATTTTAATTATTTTTCATTTAATTATTATTTTTTTTTTTTGCAGGCATTAGCTTTCAGTCTCTGCTGTATAATAAAGTGGAGACTCATTGGGTATGAAGCAGAGTTGCCGCCATCTTTAAAGACCCAGCATCTGCTATACTATTATAGAGGATGTCAAGAAAGGGTTAAAGTTGTATATTATAACTTACTCTACATTCACATCAGCGTTGTTTGATCCATTCTTCTGGTCCATTACAGGACCAGAAAAACAGACAGCAATGAATCCCTAAAATTGCTATGAGAACAAGTAGGGCTTGCAGGACTTTTTCGTCCAGCAATTTCTGACGGACACTGGGGCGGAGACTCCGATGTAGCTATAACAATAGCCTTGTGTGTTTATTCCGCTCTAGTTTGCAAAGTTTTAATTGAACATGACAAACAAGATCTACATAAATCAGATTGCGGTAATAAATAATATAAAGCATTATTTATAATACTTCATATAAGCTTTGTGTTGGTTATTTACCTGTGTATATCCGTACACCCCCAAAAACTGAGCCATTGGTAAGGAAGTGAAAGAATGTAGGTCTCCAATAAAACCGGCTATAGCACCCCGGTCCATATAGGAATAATTTGGAGCAGTGACTGTGTGCCCGGAAATTATCTGCAGAATATCCTTCATAACTTTATTTACATTGCCACATGAATCGTACACATGATATCCGAGGGTTATGTTTGGCAAAATGTTAGGATCATTGTTCACCTTTTCAATAGCAAGTATAAATGTTAGGATAAGTCTGTATTCTCTAACGTGAGCTCTGCAGAAAAATATTGTCATTGATAAAAAAAATAGCAATTGTGTGATTTTATTATTATTAATATATTTTTTACAATACTGTACAATCTCAGATTTGTTACTCAATTTATAATCACAACACAATGTTAAGTATACTTGGGAGATCACCATTGTCTGAAGCTCGGGATACATTTTCCAACCAAGGAGTCCAGGTATTTGTTGATTTTTAACAGTTTTGAAAAGAAAAAGAAAAAAATATATAAAGAGCTAGAATTTATTGTCAATGGTAAGACTGAGAATCTCCATGCTATATAAAGAGAATTGATGTGTAAAGGACATGAACATTTTTATTTTTGAGCATTTTATCCAGGGCTGTTGAGTCAGAGTCAGAGTTGGTCATGGAGTTGGGATCAATTTTGGGTGGAGCTGGAGTAGAAATAAAGTTACCAACTGAAACTTCAGCTTCAAAATATAATGTTTAATTATTATTACTTATATTATACAATTATTGAAGTTGAAGAATTTATTAGATGTATTTTTTACATATTTACAATCAGTCAATCTCCAGCTTTTTACTGAATTAGAGGATTTTTATAGGCTTTGACTGACCATGGCTGTCAGTCTATTTGGGTCAAAATGGGAGCAAGAGTTGGATTTGGGCTGTGGAAAAATAGAGAAGTTGGAGCTGGTGGTCTGGTCTAATGACAGCCCTGAATGTATCTATAGTAAAATACCATATTACTGGTAAGTTCATGTTTGCCACTCCATTGCTCTTCTCTAACTTCCTGAATTCTTCAACAAGCTGGTGGGCGGCTTTGCCTGCTTGATGGACAGCACAATGAAGTACTTCACTAGATATAGACATTGCCTTTACCATGAGATATTATTTATTAAGATTCCTAGAAATCTAAAATAAATGCAGATTCCATAATATGTATACTAAATGTATATAACATTACAAAGTTTCTTACAATGCTCTGCTGGAATTTTAGACCATTCTTCTTTGGCAAATTTCTCCAGGTCCCTGAGATTTGAAGGGTGTCTTCTCCAAACTGCCATTTTGAGATCTCTCCACAGGTGTTCTATGGGATTCCGGTCTGGACTCATTGCTGGCCACTTTAGAAGTCTCCAGTGCTTTCTCTCAAACCATTTTCTAGTGCTTTTTGAAGTGTGTTTTGGGTCATTGTCCTGCTGGAAGACCCATGACCTCTGAGGGAGACCCAGCTTTCTCACACTGGGCCCTACATTATGCTGCAAAATTTGTTGGTAGTCTTCAGACTTCATAATGCCATGCACACGGTCAAGCAGTCCAGTGCCAGAGGCAGCAAAGCAACCCCAAAACATCAGGGAACCTCCGCCATGTTTGACTGTAGGGACTGTGTTCTTTTCTTTGAAGGCCTCTTTTTTTTTCCTGTAAACTCTATGTTGATGCCTTTTCCCAAAAAGCTCTACTTTTGTCTCATCTGACCAGAGAACATTCTTCCAAAAAGTTTTTGGCTTTCTCAGGTAAGTTTTGGCAAACTCCAGCCTGGCTTTTTTATGTCTCTGGGTCAGAAGTGGGGTCTTCCTGGGTATCCTACCATAGAGTCCCTTTTCATTCAGACGCCGACGGATAGTACGGGTTGACACTGTTGTACCCTCGGACTGCAGGGCAGCTAGAACTTGTTTGGATGTTAGTCGAGGTTCTTTAGCCACCATCCGCACAATCTTTCGTTGAAATCTCTCGTCAATTTTTCTTTTCCGTCCACATCTAGGGAGGTTAGCCACAGTGCCATGGGCTTTAAACTTCTTGATGACACTGCGCACGGTAGACACAGGAACATTCAGGTCTTTGGAGATGGACTTGTAGCCTTGAGATTGCTCATGCTTCCTTACAATTTTGCTTCTCAAGTCCTCAGTCAGTTCTTTGGTCTTCTTTCTTTTCTCCATGCTCAATGTGGTACACACAAGGACACAGGACAGAGGTTGAGTCAACTTTAATCCATTTCAACTGGCTGCAAGTGTGATTTAGTCATTGCCACCACCTGTTATGTGCCACAGGTAAGTAACAGGTGCTGTTAATTACACAAATTAGAGAAGCATCACCTGATTTTTCAAAGGGTGCCAATACTTTTGTCCACCCCCTTTTTTATGTTTGGTGTGGAATTATATCCAATTTGGCTTTTTGACAATTCTTTTTGTGGTTTTCCATTGAAGACAAATTAAATGAAGATATTATTACCAAAGCATTTGTGATTGCAATCATTTTCAGAAAGAAATTGAGTATTATCTGACAGAATTGCAGGGGTGCCAATACTTTTGGCCAGCACTGTATATGAAGAAGAGTAATCCATGTACCCATAGCACAACCTTGTCTCTGTTTACTAAAGATGATTCAAAGTTAAATATGCTATAGTGGAGAAGGAAATGAATTTCTTGTAGGATGACGTCCCTTTGGAGGCGGGGCACATTGGTTTCTTGGATTAATTGAAGTAATTTGCAACCACAATACAATTTTCAAGTGGGGTGTTTGATTACAATGCAGACATTTCTACCATGAGAAATTACCAATTTGCTGTAGGTAAGGAAGGGCCGTAGAGTGCCAAAAGTAATCTGATGATTTATGTAGAGTCTTCACATAGGAGGAGATCTTGAAAACTTTTGATTGTGTATGTAGGTCAATGAAACAGTCATTATTTGTCAATGAAATATATGACAGAGAACATGGTGGGTTGCTTTAAGATTTGTGAACTTGCAGTTGATGGTAAAAGAACAGAAGAGATGGTTCTGCCCTCTCCAGAAATGTATTTTCTTTTTCATGAGAAGTTGTATATTATTAACCATTAAATATATATTCATACTTTTTTTCATATAGGTGGATATAGGGTTAAAGGAAAGAACATGACATTTGGTGTAGTCTAACAATCGGTTAGTTCCTCAGTTTGGTCAATGGAGTTTTAAGCTTTCATGTCGATATTTGCTCTCAGTATCTGTTATAACATCTTCTCACTAAAAAGAAATCAATCTGTAAATCCAGCCCTGGTGACATTGATAGTTTATTACACTTGTTGTCACCTTTTAAACAGCACCCCCATTATAATGTTCTATACGATATTACCAGCTATCCAATATGAAAACTCAAATTTGACTAGATCAGTAAAAAAGTGACCAAATGTACATAGAAGAGAGATGACTATATTCATAGTAGAACTAGAAACTGGAGCCCTGAATCCCATGTTACTGACCATGTACCCAATGGCAACAATCATCATAGCGACACCAACATCATCCAAGTGATCACTGACAATTCAGCTTCTCACTTATCAGAACTTCACACTTCACTGTCCAAAGGTATCAATCAATCCATTGAGAGTGCCAAATGTAACCAATTGTATATTCCAACCAAGTGGACCAATAAACAAGACAATGGAAAACAATGTAAATTATTTTCAGATGCCAAGAACCCTCCCAATACTTTAGATCTAGACAATTATTTAACCACACTAACACATCAGACCAACAGCCCTCAGAGCTCCAGACTGCTAGTTTAATGTGCTTCATTCTGGTGATAGGCTGCCTTTAAATTGAAATTTCATGAGTAACATGAAGCATAAAGTCATATACAAGTTTGTGTCATCTGTAGTCTAAGAGTCTAGCTTGTCCACACACTGCAGGAAAATTATGTAGAGAATATTACTCTATGAAATGAAAGGCCTGGAATTTGCATCAAATCTACAGTATATCTGCAAAACCATGGGGACTAAGGTCAACACAGGTCCGAAATATATGACTTATACCACCGTAACACACAAAGAATAGAGCTGATTTATCTAATAAGGCGACATAGCCATAACCGTTACACTGAGGATATCATTTTATTGCATTTTTAGGTCATAGAAAGCCTAAGAAGTCTGTTTTTAAGATCTGAAATTTTATTAAAGTGGATTTCTGGGCTGAAGATATTGATGACCTTTCCTAAGGATAATTCATCAATATAAGATTGGTAGGGGTCCTTCACCCATCACCCCATCAATCATCTATTCACAGTAGTCACCAATACCTGAACATGCACAGACAATGAAGCTGAAATCAGACAGCACCAGACAGCATTCTCTGTGTGATGGCCTTGGCTGGGTTACTGCAGATGTCTCAGCTTGGCCTCTACACAGAGAAAGGAACAGTCTGAATCCGGCTCTATTCTCTGTGTATGTTACTATGGCAGTGACTGCTGTGAACAGATGGTCGGTGGGGGTACAGGGTGTAGGACTGATACTGATAACTTTTCTATGGATAGGTCACCAATAACTTCATCAAATATTCACTATGTCCATCATCAAGACAAACACAAGAATGTATGTATATATATATATATATATATATATATATATATATGTATATATAAAGATGAGTCTATGAGAAAGAAAAAATGACTTTGAAAATAATTCATATTACTATATCCCACACAGAGAACGGCACCCTATACAGTGTAACATTCACATAACTGAATGAATCACATAGAAAGCTATAGTGTATACAGTTCTCTATAGTAGAATTGGTTACATCATAGTCTATGGCAGATTTCCTTGTACTTACAATATGCAGGCTTCTCTGGAAATCATCTCCCCCGCATATCTCCACGGCATTATCCATGAATGTACAGAGAAGATTCCTCCTATAATAATGTCTCCATCTTGAGAATATTTATACTCAAATGTATAGTCCTTCATTGTGAGATGACATCCCGGTGCTGAGGTCTGTGACTGTGCAGAGCAGAACATCAGGCAGAAGACAAGTAACCAGCAGAGTCTGAAGAACAGGTCACACATCATGTAGCAGCAGCTCAGGTAGGTAGTAAGGAGTCGTCCGTCTGGTTCCAGTGACATGACAGACATAGACCCCGGATAAAATGATCAGGACTGCACTAACAATGACACGATGGGGCTTTATATCTGTTCTAAGGATTTACTTCTTTTTTTTTTGCATTGATATTTATAAAATAAAATAGTAACTAACACTAAAGGAAATATCCAATAAATATAACCACAGGTGAGAGTCTGTACGAGACAAAAACTTCAACATCTTATCTAAATTCATTATAGAAAAATATATCGTTCAATATATAAAAGTAGCAGCAGTCACATGATTCCAGGGCAACATATAGCAGTGCTTGATAAATGCAGCCGTATCTGTGAGATATATTGCTCCATATATAATATCAAAAGTTGACTGGTGTGTAATTGATATGTATAATGGTTTATATTAGTATATCTGAAGGGTTGGTGTCTGTAGCTGCTGTGTCTGGTATTGTGGTTTAGGATAGGACTTCAATATCAAAGTCCCCCCAAAAATTTCAACCCCCTGTATACTTTACTCTAATGGAGCAGCTGCTGCATGCTGGGCTTCTCTTCTATTTCATGGTCACTGTAGTTTTGCTTGACCCAAATGGGATTAAAGAGGATCTCCACTGACTCTAACTCTTTGCAGCCTTCATTAGGTGCCTCTCCAGTGTTACTGACACAGTTGGAATCTTTTCTGTGGCCCCACCTTTCCTGAGCAGTCAGTGCTGATATTTTCATCACCTTATATGCCCCCTGACAGTAGAGAGCCCAATATGCTTATTGGGTGCTGAGACTAACTGCATTAGGCTAGAGAAAAAAATCCAACTGCAACAGAATCAGTGGAGACTGTTAAAGGATGGAGAGTTGGAGATGGTGGAGATGGTAAAAGGACCTCTTTAAGGACACCCTTATCACTAAGGCAGAAGTCCCAAATGTCCTAAAGTATTTCAAAAGGATAAGTAGTGGAGACAAATAAATTTGTTCCATATCAAAAGTGAATCAACTGCTCTGAAAAGTCGTGTATATCACTCCGAGGTGTCCTAGGACTGTTTCCATCCTCTTTCAATGTCTTTGATGCCAAAACAGCTTTGTAAATGCCAATGTTACCAGAAAATATATGTCTATGAGTAAAGGGATTGTAGCCTATGGTAACAAGCAGCATGTAGAAACCATTAGCGATTAACATGGGCATTCTATGTTGGTAACTTGTTTTGCAGGTGTAAAAACATTATAAAAACTTAATAAATTTGGTATTAATAAGATTGTACAGATCTGAAGAATAAAGGTAACTTGTCAGTTTTACCACATAGTGGTAAAAATCCTGTAAGAAAATAATGCAGCTATGGAGCACTACTTGTACATGTGTCCTGGCTAATAGAATGACAAAGGGATAGAGGAGGAGGATGGTCTGGCTCACATGGTTGGTCAGTTAATTTTTTACATTTGTGCAGGTTATGGCACTTTATGTGCTGAAGGACAGTTCTAGGTCTTATATTTGTGCCTAAACATCCATGATTTATTCTCTGTCTGCAGAGCTTGCACACTCTGATGGTTAAAAAAAAAAGTAAAAAAAAAAAAAAAAAAAAAACACTTGGTAAAATGTAAAGAAAACAAGAATTCAATGATGTGAAAATCTCATATAACCATATTTTATTCACATTAGAACACATATCATAAGATGAAAGTTACGCAATAGAACACAGAACACATTTCAGAAGGTAAGAGTTACAGAATATAACAGAGATCACATATTAGAAGGTGAAAGTTACACAATATAAAATAGAACACTTATTAGTAGAAGAAAGTTACAGAATAGAACATACATCATATATCAGAAAAGATCACATATCAAAAGGTAAAAGTTACACAATATAAAATAGACCACATATCAGAAGGTGAAAGTTATACAATAGAATACAAAACACATATTAGAAGGTGTAAGTTACACTATAGAATATAGAACATATATCATAAGGTGTAAGTTACAGAATAGAACATAGAACACATATTAGAAGGTGAAAGTTACACTATA
Source organism: Leptodactylus fallax (assembly GCA_947044405.1). Taxonomy (NCBI): domain Eukaryota; kingdom Metazoa; phylum Chordata; class Amphibia; order Anura; family Leptodactylidae; genus Leptodactylus; species Leptodactylus fallax. Next base: position 1,619,056 of record CAMRHE010000378.1, read on the forward strand.
GAACATAGAACACATATCAGAAGGTAAAGTTAGACATTTCTTCATTTCATTTGAAAAAAAAAAAAAAAATCATTTAAAAATTGATGACAGCAACACATCTCAAGAATATTGGGACAGGGCCATGTCTATAATTTTCTGGCACCCCCTCTTCTTTTTACAACAGCTTGTAAACGTCTGGAAAGTGATTAAACCAATTGATGGAGTTTGGGAGAGGAATGGTGTCCCATTCTTATGTAATGTAGAATTCTAGCTGTTCTTGGGTCTTCTTTGCCAGATTTTTCATTTCATAATGTGCCAAATCTTTTCTACTGGTGAAATGTCTATACTGCAGGCGGCCATTTCACCACTTGGACTCTTCTTCCAAGCCATGCTGTTGGTATCAATGTAGTATGTGGTTTAGCATTGTCTTGCTGAAATTTACTAGATCTTGCCTGAAAGTAACATTGTCTAGATGGGATGATATATTGCTCTAAAACCTCTATATACTGCTCATATGTGTAAGCTGCCCGTGCCATAGGCACTAATGCCACCACGCCCCAGCAGAGATGCAGGCTTGTGAACTATGTGCTGATAACCAGCTGGATGGTTCTTTTCCTCTTGAAGCCACAGGACACGGCAAGGATTTTAAATTTTGATTCATGTGACCAGATATTTTTTTTATTCATCTATAATAGTTTTCCATTTTGCCTCAGTCCATTTCAAATGAGTTATAGTCCAGAGGAGATGGCTGCATTTCTGGATTGCATTGATATATGGCTTCTTCTTTGTATGATACAGCTTTAGATTGCATTTGTGGATTACACTTCAAACTATGTTTACAGACAATGATTTATGGAAGTATTCCTGAGTACATGCAGTAATTTGCATTATTATTCATGTTTGTTTCTAATGCAAGGCACTGGAGATCACACACATCCAATATTGACCGTCTGCCTTGCCTTGTCTCTTGTGCCCATGGATTTCTCCAGATTATCTTAATGTTTTGATAATATTATATACTGTAGATGGTGGCGTATTAAGTCTTTGCAATTTTACTTTGTCTGAAATTGTTCCACAATTTTTAGACCAGCGGTAAACAACATTTTTTGTATGGTTTGCCTATTTTTTTGAAAAATATCAAAGATGAAGTAGTCGGTGTATCGTGCATTAATTGTAAGGATGTTGGCCCCTACATAAAGGACATATAAGGCTATCCATAACCAAAGAAATTACTTAGTTGATTAGACTTACATTTCAATGTGATCCTTGTACCTGACTTTTTATGGACACACGATCCTTCTCTGCTAGATCTAACTTTCAGCTAAAACACAGGTCACATATTGGTCACATTAAGCCTGTTTTGTGGGAGACAGAAGATGACCCTGACACAGCCCAGTCTTTTTGTTAAATACTGTGCATGTTAATGCGGTCATGTGAATAGCACCCATTCACATTAGTGAAATTAATGCTGTGATGTGAATGTAGCCTTAGAATAGTCCATCAGGACTTTTAGCCTGAAAACCCCTATAAATTATATTTATTCAGCTATCTATTCCTCCCAACTTCCTCAGAGATATGAATGCTTGTCTTGGCCAAGCATGCGTGTTTTTGTTGTTGTTTTTTTATATACTAGGGAGACTCCTCTGGCAGTGGTTTGTCTTTAGCAATGGTTTGCTCTATGCAGCCTGTAATAGAACTGCCGGTGTTTTGCAATGCATTAGTGATCAAACTCTCTGGGTCCAAGACCCTTAGAAATTTTAATAATTACAACACAAAAAAGTTAAGAAAGTATAAAAAAAAAATGAAAAGGAAATAAAAATTCATATCACCCTTCTTTCCTTAGAAAAACATAATGTGAAACACATACACATTAGGTAGCCCTGTTTCCAAAAATTCTCGGTCTACAAACTTAAAAAAGTATTTTTCCAGTATGGTGAATGCTGTAGTGGGGAAAATAAAGGGAGGCATTTCAGGAAAAAAAAATCAAAATAGACAAACCACCATTTTTTTGCTGTTTGCCTCTCATAATTTTTTTTTTTATAAAAAGCAATCAAAGCAAAGACATTCTCCAAGATGGTATAACTAAAAAGTACATGTGGTCCCACAAGAAAGGAACTTTATTCTTCCCCGTACACAGAAATATGAAATGTTACAGGTGTCAGAATATGATGACTTGAATAATTTTATTTTTCTTTGCAAAGTTTTTTGGATTTTTTTTAAAGGGTTAAAACGTAAAAAGAAACTATATAAGTTTGGTATCGTCAGAATTGTATCAGCCCATAGAATACAGGCAACATGTCATTTTGCCTGCTCAGTGATCATCGTGAAATCAAAGCCAGTAAAAATGTTGCACAAACACAGTTTTTCTCAATTCTGAATTTTTTTCCAGCTTCCCAATACATCACATGGTAGTAAGTGGGACCATTACAAAGTACAATTTGTCCCGCAGAAAATATGCCCTAACGTGGCTCTGAGAATGGAAAAATAAAAAAGTTGTGGACTTTGGAATGTGGGGAATCAAAAATTAAATTGAAAAATCATAAAATTCCTGCTGGGCGTGGGGGATAAGGTGTGGCTCATAATAAAACTTGTTCGGCCCGAAGTTAATCTGGGATCTGAGCGACCCGAACCAGAAACAAAACAAATCCTGAGAGTTTTGCTCATCTCTACTTAGAAGAAACACTGATATTAATGTAACAAGGGAGAGAAGATGTCATCAATGTCATCGCCCTGTTTTGATAGAGGATGAGGAGGATCCAGGTCAGGGTCATTATGGTAGAGATACTGGGACTCCTGGGTGCGGAGGAAGACTCTCCCTTGGATGCAGCGCGGGTCCTTGGTATGTCACAGGCACAGCCAGAGGAGTAAGCTGACCCTTACATATATCAAGAAGAAGATGATCAGGATCAGGCAGGATCCTAGGTCCACATATACGCTGGCAAGCATGGCGGCTATATGCTCCGCTGCTTACACAGCAACAAGTGTATTAGTATCAAGCAGAGACATGAGTACTGGATGGCAGCGCTCTTAGACCCTTACTATAAAGACAAAATGGGGGAATTCTTCCCTGCTTCCCAAAGGGAAGAAAAAATAGAATATTATCAGGATACGCTGTATACCCAGTTTGCTGCAGCGTTTAGGGAGACCACTGTAACTGCAGTCACAAGTGTATTCAGGTGGTCTCTGCCCGCTCCCAGTCCACCTCACTCAGCCAGCGCTCCACCTCCTCTGCCAGTCACAAGTGTATTCAGGTGGTCTCTGCCCGCTCCCAGTCCACCTCACTCAGCCAGCGCTCCACCTCCTCTGCCAGTCACAAGTGTATTCAGGTGGTCTCTGCCCGCTCCCAGTCCACCTCACTCAGCCAGCGCTCCACCTCCTCTGCCAGTCACAAGTGTATTCAGGTGGTCTCTGCCCGCTCCCAGTCCACCTCACTCAGCCAGCGCTCCACCTCCTCTGCCAGTCACAAGTGTATTCAGGTGGTCTCTGCCCGCTCCCAGTCCACCTCACTCAGCCAGCGCTCCACCTCCTCTGCCAGTCACAAGTGTATTCAGGTGGTCTCTGCCCGCTCCCAGTCCACCTCACTCAGCCAGCGCTCCACCTCCTCTGCCAGTCACAAGTGTATTCAGGTGGTCTCTGCCCGCTCCCAGTCCACCTCACTCAGCCAGCGCTCCACCTCCTCTGCCAGTCACAAGTATATTCAGGTGGTCTCTGCCCGCTCCCAGTCCACCTCACTCAGCCAGCGCTCCACCTCCTCTGCCAGTCACAAGTGTATTCAGGTGGTCTCTGCCCGCTCCCAGTCCACCTCACTCAGCCAGAGCTCCACCTCCTCTGCCAGTCACAAGTGTATTCAGGTGGTCTCTGCCCGCTCCCAGTCCACCTCACTCAGCCAGCGCTCCACCTCCTCTGCCAGTCACAAGTGTATTCAGGTGGTCTCTGCCCAGTCCCAGTCCACCTCACTCAGCCAGCGCTCCACCTCTTCTGCAAGTGCCACAAGTGTCAGGAGGAGTGATACCAGCAGCAGCAGCCAGGCCCAGTACAGTGTTTGGAAGATAATGAACCAGACATTTTTCAGCTCGCAGCTCCACAACAGGCGACTGACGCCCACCGGCTGCACCAGCAGGTACAGTCACACCTATACTTCAGCAGATAATTCTGATATGAAATGAATAAGGCATCAATGAGGATTTTCAAGCTGATGCCTAAGGATAGTGATGTCACTGTCTCCCTTTATCATCATGTTCCATTTACTCTCTTAAAGCTGCTGCTGCTACTCCTAAATAGCTGCCACCACTCCTCATGTCCTGTGACCTGGTCTATCATATTATGCCCTGCCACAAACATTGCCACAGCTAACACCACTGTCACCACGCAACCAGACATGTCCTGCAGCCTAGCCCATCACAATCCACAATATCACACTGTTGTTGACCCTGTTGGCATAAACAAAAACACATCAACACCATTTTGATTTCCCTTCTGTTCCCAGAAAAAGATAATTTTTGATGGATTTTATTATTATTGTTTTATTATTTATTTTTTTTGTATTTTTTTTTTTTTGAAAAGCCAATTCTTCACAATTCATCACTTTTGTAATTGGCTCACAGCCAGAAATGTGAGTCTAAAAAAACACAGCAAGCATCTTTCCCCTATTAAAGGGTAATTTTTTAAAACACTTTAAATGTTAAAATGCATAAAAGTCTGTCAGCGCAGTGTATGGTTAAACTCTGAGTTGGTATCCTCTGCTTAACATTTGTTTTTAGACATAGACATACAGTGCCTTGCGAAAGTATTCGGCCCCCTTGAACTTTTCAAACTTTTGCCACATTTCAGGCTTCAAACATAAAGATATAACATTTTAATTTTTTGGTGAAGAATCAACAACAATTGGGACACAATTGTGAAGTGGAACGAAATTTATTAGTTATTTTAAACTTTTGTAAAAAATAAAAAACTGAAAAGTGGGGCGTGCAATATTATTTGGCCCCTTTACTTTCAGTGCAGCAAACTCACTCCAGAAGTTCAGTGAGGATCTCTGAATGATCCAATGTTGTCCTAAATGACTGATGATGATAAATATAATCCACCTGTGTGTACAAGTCTCCGTATAAATGCACCTGCTCTGTGATAGTCTCAGGGTTCTGTTTAAAGTGCAGAGAGCATCATGAAGACCAAGGAACACACCAGGCAGGTCCGTGATACTGTTGTGGAGAAGTTTAAAGCCGGATTTGGATACAAAAAGATTTCCCAAACTTTAAACATCCCAAGGAGCACTGTGCAAGTGATCATATTGAAATGGAAGGAGTATCAGACAAATCTACCAAGACCCATCCGTCCCTGTAAACTTTCATCTCAAACAAGGAGAAGTCTGATCAGAGATGCAGCCAAGAGGCCCATGATCACTCTGGATGAAATGCAGAGATCTACAGCTGAGGTGGGAGAGTCTGTCCATAGGACAACAATCAGTCGTACACTGCACAAATCTGGCCTTTATGCAAGAGTGGCAAGAAGAAAGCCATTTCTCAAAGATATCCATAAAAAGTCTCGTTTAAAGTTTGCCACAAGCCACCTGGGAGATGCACCAAACATGTGGAAGAAGGCGGTCTGGAGAGATGAAACCAAAATCCAACTTTTTGGCCACAATGCAAAACGATATGTTTGGCGTAAAAGCAACACAGCTCATCACCCTGAACACACCATCCCCACTGTCACACATGGTGGTGGCAGCATCATGGTTTGAGCCTGCTTTTCTTCAGCAGGGACAGGGAAGATGGTTAAAATTGATGGGAAGATGGATGGAGCCAAATACAGGACCATTCTAGAAGAAAACCTGTTGGAGTCTGCAAAAGACCTGAGACTGGGACGGAGATTTATCTTCCAACAAGACAATGATCCCAAACATAAAGCGAAATCTACAATGGAATGGTTCACAAATAAACGTATCCAGGTGTTAGAATGGCCAAGTCAAAGTCCAGACCTGAATCCAATCGAGAATCTGTGGAAAGAGCTGAAGACTTTGCAAGTAATTGCTGTTAAGCTGATCACTCTTTATAACATTCTGGAGTATATGCAAATTGCCATTAGAAAAACTGAAGCAGTAGACTTTGTAAAAATTAATATTTGTATCATTCTCAAAACTTTTGGCCATGACTGTACACTATGTTTTATAGATAGGTTCCTAGGAGCCCTAAGAATGTTCTACACTATGTATTATAGATAGGTTCCTAAGAATGTTCTACACTATGTTTTAAGCCATTTTAAGGTGTAGTTGTGAGACGGTGAAACAGTCACATTTGCCTTTAACCAATGAGATGTAACTATATATGTAGGAAATCTGATTTATGGTTTCAAACTAACAGTTGGACCATGTGACTTGAAGGAAAGTCTGGAGCAGCTATCTTGATGAGGGAGCTGGCTGTAGCAGACTGAGAGAACTGATGCTATCCACGTGGAGCATCTTTCTTCTGGGACCACCCAACTACTGTGGAAAGCAGCTACACCTGTCTGTACTGGATCCTGTTGAGAGAGGAGAGATTTGCCGAGACAACTTAGGAGCTGTGAGGAATCCAGTTGTAGAGAGAAGTGACCCTTCTCTACTACAGGCCCTCCCTCATTCAGTAACCGTGACCGGCTGTACATATAAAGAAGACCCGGGTCGGTAAGCATGCATGCCAAACTTTCTGGGACTGATATCTGGCCTGTAGTTAGTATAGTTAGGGCTGCTGTTTGTGACAGGCCGCAATACAAAGTTTTAGGAACATCACAGCTGCGGGACATTGGAATAAATCTCCACCCGTGATACCAACTCAGCAACAAACTCGTCCATTTGTTCTTTGACACTGTTATTTGTGGTTTGGGGATATTGTGAATAGTTTATAGGACTGTAAGCTGCTGTGCTATGCCATAAGCACGCTCGTGAGAGGCACCCCACATAATTGTTCCTGTGTTTCGAGGTTAGGTATATGGCGGCTGGCCTATCCGAGCACGCTGATAGGTAAAGTTACCTTGTACATTCATAGCACATATTTCCAGGCGACACGCTGTGTAGCACAGGGGCGTTGGCTCATACCTGTGTGTATGTAATTTTAAGTTATCTGAGTTGTTAGTACCTTTCATATACCTTTGGTTTCAGTAAAGTTCAGTTTTGGTTAAACTGGTGTTGGAGTCTCTTTCCTCGTTCGTGACTTCGCTGTATCCTGGAAAGACCACCTTGGTACACGGCTTACATAGTTTGTACCAAACTTGTTTGATCCAAAACCAATCTTGGACCTGAGCCACCTCTATCTAGCCCTTTTCTAGCTCTCTAGGGCAAAGAGCTGAAGTTATATCAAAGTGAAAGTGATAAGGATGGTAAGCAGTGGATATAAGCTCTTAGTTTAGCCATACATTTCACTGTCACTTGTTTATGCATTTAAAACACTCCAAAAATTATCCTGTTTTGGGAAAAGGTGGTTGCTCATGTTTTTTTTTTTTTTTTTACACAATTGGCTGTTATATTGGAAAAAGTAATGGGTTTATATAAAAATCAGCCCGTCCTGGGGATTTGTTACAGGGACATATTCTGAAGAACAATCTGTGGCATTTTTTAATATAATTTTGTTTTTTATGCCAACATTATGGCAGTAAAATGTGACAGACCAGGCCGCGGGATATGTCTGAGTGGTGGTAGCTGTGGCCACATGAGTGGCAGTGCAGTATAAAATGGCAGTTTTTCTGAAATGGTTAACATTTTTTTTTTTTTTTTAAGTTATGTAATCCTATTGCAATGTTGGTGATGTTTTTCCACGATGTAGTGATAACATGTGTGTCGTCTAGCTTGTGTATCACAAAATGGCTTTGTCTTCCTCTGCAGCATCATCCTATGTGACATCAGCACTGCAATCTCTCCACCTACCACTCCTGATTGGCTGCCCAGCTCCGCCCACTAACTGTACTGTGCATGTCAGATGATGACACACTGCACTCTGAAGTGAAGGAAGCTGGCTTCAGATGGGGGCAGTGTGACATCATCAGACATGTACAATACAGTTAGTACTGTGTGCTGAGGCAGAGAAGAAAGATGTAAGTCAGCTTACAAGGGTAGAGCTAAACAGCAGTTAGCAGCAGCAGATAGTGAAGCCCATTGATGGAAAGCCACTCCCCTAGAGCCCTTTATTGCTCATATGCATAGGGATAAAAGGAGGATTTTTACAAGAATGGAGAATAAAAAATACATCTTTGTAAACTGTGCTGACAGCCCTACAATGTACTGGGATAAGTTCATATCGTATTTTTGTGCTGACAGCAGAGGCGTAGCTAGGGGTTCAGCACAGGGAGGGCGAACATGTTCAAGTGGGCCCTCAACTTGGACATGTTCGTATACCGATACTATGAGTATACGGTGAGCGTATAGTGGTATATAGCAGCTCTACACAGGGCTCTGCAGACGATTTAGGTGAATACAGGGCAGTAACATTTAGTGACTTACCGGTGACGTCTCTGACTAATTGTTCACATTCCCCGTCTCTTTTATCTGGACTGCCATGACCACTTCTTCCAGTCTCTGTAAAGTTTGCAACACAGACATCTTTGGCTCCTCACTTTTCCAGGCACCTAACCCACATTATCCTCACCTGCACAAAGCCCCCATCCTGCTGCTACCCCAGTTATAAAATACAGTATATAATATAACCCCCATAATGAATAATACCCCCAAGTGCATCTTTAAATTAATGACTTCCCTGTGCACCCCCTTTAAATAGTGCCCCTTATTAATAATGTCCCAGGTATTTCCTAATTGAAAATTGAAAAAAAAAAACAAGGGAAAAAAAAATTATTGGGGTTCCAATACCTGGAACCCCCAGGATCAGCTGTTTGAATAAACCGTGGTACCTGTGTAAGCGCCGTGACCTCTTCTCTCTTTACATAGTGTCATTCATCTCATAGCGGCCATGTAATGTAACTACAGCCTCGTCCTATACACGTCTATGTGACAAGACTGTAATTATCGACCGGGCATTGGGGTAGATGATGCCATCATCCACCTTCTGCACAGGGCTCTGTCTCACCTGGAAAAACCAGGGAACACGGTGAGAATAATGTTCTTTGATTTCTCCAGTGCTTTTAACACCATACAGCCGGGGTTACTGAGAGACAAGCTGGGCCTTGCTGGAGTGGACCACCACCTCTCCAACTGGATCCTAGACTACCTCACAAATCGACCTCAATACGTGAGAGCCCAAGACTGTGTGTCAGGTACTGTGATCTGTAATACGGGGGCACCTCAGGGTACGGTTCTCGCCACTTTCCTCTTCACACTGTACACTGCAGATTTTAGGTGCAACTCATCCAGCTGCTACCTACAGAAGTATTCTGACGACTCTGCAATAGTAGGCCTCATCACAGACGATGATGACAGGGAGTACAGAGAACTGAACCGGTTTTTTGTGGACTGGTGCCACCAGAACCACCTGAAGATTAACGCGGGGAAGACCAAGGAGATGGTGGTGGACTTCCGTAAAGGCAGAGGCCCTCCAAAACCAGTGGACATCCTGGGGACGGGCATCGAGATTGTGAACACCTATAAGTACCTGGGTCTGCTCCTTAACAATAAGCTGGACTGGGCAGATCATATGGAGGTCCTGTACAGGAAGGGCCACAGCAGGCTCTACCTGCTTAGGAAGCTGAGAGCCTTTGGAATCCGGGGGGAACTTCTTAGGACTTTCTTCAACTCTGTAGTGGCATCAGCCATCTTCTTTGGAGTGGCCTGCTGGGGGAGCAGTATATCAACCAGGGACAGAAATAAACTTGACAAGCTGATTAGAAGGGCCAGCTCTGTCCTGGGGAGCCCCCTGGACCCAGTGCAGGTGGTGGGTGACAGAAGGATACTGTCCGTGGTGAGTTCCATGTAGAAGAAGAAGTCCCATCCCATGTATGAGACTGTGATTGCGCTGGGCAGTACTGTCAGTGACCGACTGCTCCACCCTAGGTGTGAGAAGGAGCGCTATCGGAAGTCTTTTCTCCCCACCGCGGTTAGGCTGTACAACCAACACCGACCTAAGCGGAGATCATTACATACAGAGAACTGAAATATCTCTCTGCCTGTTAAATCCCCCCCCCCCTGCTACGTCCTATCTGTCTGTCTGCTATTAATGTAATGCCTCTCACCTTGGAACATTCCTGTACATGTTGTATTTGTATTTGTATCTGCTTATCTTTGCTGCTGTAACACACTGAATTTCCCCACTGTGGGACTATTAAAGGACTATTATTATTATTATTATTATTATTATTACATCACACGGTCACTATAAACAGACAGCGTGTGATATAAACAAGCGCCATAGCCCCTTCATACAGCTGATCAGTGGGGAATCACTTATCTCTTATTGATGATTTATTCTGAGGATAGACCATCAATAAAAATGAGCTGGAAAACTCCTTAAGGCCCCATGTAGCATCCCGCAGCAAAAAACAGCTGTGGGACAAACCGCGGTGGCGACGCATCGCGGTTTTTCCTGCAGCACTTTGCACAGAAAGTTCACAGAGGCCTCTGCGGACTTTCTGCTTCAATTATATCTATAGGGAAACCGACGGCGTTTCCGTAGGTATAATTGACATGCTGTGATTTCCAAAACTGCGACTGTTTTGGAAATCGCAGTATACTATGAGTATACGGTGAGCGTATAGTGGTATATAGCAGCTCTACACAGGGCTCTGCAGACAATTTAGGTGAATACAGGGCAGTAACATTTTGTGACTTATCGGTGACGTCTCTGACTAATCGTTCACATTTCCCATCTCTTCCATCTGGACGGCCATGACCACTTCTTCCAGTCTCTGTAAAGTTTGCAACACAGACATCTTTGGCTCCTCACTTTTCCAGGCACCCGACCCACATTGTCCTCACCTGCACAAAGCCCCCATCCTGCTGCTACCCCAATTATAAAATATATAATATACCCCCCCATAATGAATAATACCCCCAAGTGCATCTTTAAATTAATAACTTCCCTGTGCACCCCCTTTAAATAGTTCCCCTTATTAATAATGTCCCAGGTATTTCCCAATTGAAAAGGGAAAAAAAAAACAAGGAAAAAAAAATTATTGGGGTTCCAATACCCGGGACCCCCAGGATCAGCTGTTTGAATGAACCGTGGTACCTGTGTAAGCGCCGTGACCCCTTCTCTGTTTACATAGTGTCATTCTTTTCATAGCGGCCATGTAATGTAACTACAGCCTCGTCCTATACACGTCTATGTGACAAGACTGGAATGACATCACACGGTCACTATAAACAGACAGTGTGTGATATAAACAGGCGCCATAGCCGCTTCATACAGCTGATCAGTGAGGAATCACTTATCTCTTATTGATGTTTTATTCTGAGGATAGACTATCAATAAAAATGAGCTGGGAAACTCCTTAAGGCTAAGGCCCCATGTAGCATCCCACAGCAAAAAACAGCTGTGGGAAAAACCGCGGCGGCGACGCATCACGCTTTTTCCTGCAGCACTTTGCACAGAAAGTTCACAGAGGTTTCCTCTGCGGACTTTCTGCTTCAATTATATCTATAGGGAAACTGCCGGCGTTTCCGTAGGTATAATTGACATGCTGCGATTTCCAAAACTGCGACTGTTTTGGAAATCGCAGCGTTTCGCTGCGCATATTTTACTGCAAAGTGGGGATGGGATGTGGGCCCTTGTGGCGAAAACCCACAGAAAAAAACTGTGGCATTCTAGCAAACCCCATCCACACATTGCAGAAAAATATGTGCAGCAGACGCACTGCGATTTCCAAAACCGTTGCGGTTTTGGAAATCGCATCATGTCAATTATACCTATGGAAACACTGGCGGTTTCCATATAGCTGTATTGAAAACAGAAAGTCCACAGGGGAAACCTCTGCAGACCTTCTGTGAAAAGCGCTGCGGGAAAAACCACAATGTTACCGCCATGGTTTTTCCTGCAGCCAGCTACGTGGGGCCTCAGTCTTAATAAAGCCCAAGTGCCACTTTCATTAAATTAATTGCTCCCTCATATTATGCCTCTGATTCCCCCTGACATAAATACTGCACCTCTAATGACCCCTTATATCAATGACCACCTCCTTATGTTCATAATACCTCCTAATATAAATGATGCCCCCTAATGTCTCCTTATATAAATAACCTACCCCTTGTATTAATAATACCCCCTAATAACCCTTATATAAAGGATCCCCCAATAACCCTTATATAAATGACCCCCCCCATCGTCATAATGCCCCCTAATGAATCCTCCCTTTATAGTTATATTTCCCCCCTCCTATCTACCCCTTATACTATTAATATACCCACAAAAAAAAAGTCATACTCACCTACGATGATGATGAACGAAGCCGCCGACGCTTCCTCCTGGTCCACGCACAGGATGTCTGTGTCTGAGCGCGGGCGGTGCGATGACGTCATAACATCGCGCCGCCCGCGCTCAGACACAGACGTCCTGCGCGTGGACAGGGAGGAAGCGCCGGCTGAGAAGCAGGCATCGGTCTGTGGTCTCGGCGTCTTGTAAACCGCAGGCCTGTATTGGCCAGGACGCATTGTAACTAGATCGGTGTCTGCAGACACCGATCTAGTTAGAAATAAAGGTCTGTATTAATGGCGGCCCCGGGGTGGGCCCCAAAGAGTCAGTGGGCCCGGGGCAGTCGCCCCCTCTGCCCCCCCCCCGCTAGCTACGCCTCTGGCTGACAGACTCCCTTAAATCTTTGCTGCTGAGAATGTAGGAGATCATGACATCATGCTCTGGTCTCTGGAGAATCCTGCCTCATGTTTACAGTCATTGTCTGGATAATTGTCCTGTGTGAATCATTTTGTGGAAGTCAGACCCAGATTTCAGCTCCACAATGTAAGGGCTTCTACACATGACAGTGAAGTTTTTGATGGATCTATCAGCTGGTAAAAAAGGATCTACGTGTTGTTTTTAACTGAAGCTTTGCTTCCGTTATGTTCCATTTTTCAGTTTTTTATGACCAAGTGTAACCCACTGTTCTATTTTTAACGGATGTTAAATGGACACCAATACGTTTTACATTAGTTAAAAACAGATCCTTAGATTTCTGTTGGGTCCTTGAGTCCATGAAAATGGACAAAGATAGAGCATATCAGTTTATTTGATGGTTGTTAAAAACGGTCATTCGAAAACATGGACATGCGAAAAGACACAATGAAATCTATGAAATGTATCTCCAAACAGCCGTGTGATGGACGTGGCAAAAACAGCCATTTTTCTCTGTCATGTGAATAAGGCCTTACTGATATTATTAGAAAATGGTTTCCCTGCACCACCACTCAATGTACTGATATTATAGTGTCAAAAAGAGCCCTTGCTTTAGGATTTATTAATATTATACTTTGGACCCGCACTTTATACCATCCTCGGGTACTTTACCTAGTTATGTTTTATTTTTGCATGGAAATGAATGTAAACAAATATAAATTGTGACCCCTCCCATAATTAATGTTTCCTACAAATAAAATGGCCATATATTGGCTTATATACACATAATTCTGTTATGTCCTATTTTGGATGTAAAGTAGGGGGGTCACTGGAGAGAGATGAGCAGATTTTACGTAGTGCCCAGCTAATCCCCTCTTCTACTCATCCTCCAACTAGGTGTGACTTCATTTACAGCCCAGTAGTAAATAATACTAGCCATCCTGCTGCAGGAGCACTGCAAAGAGTGGACGTCATTGCAGGTACGGCACAGACACAGTCTTCTGAGGCTGAACCAATGTGTAAATCTGTTGGACCCATCATATCAAGCCAGCCCACAAATACATAGGTTAGGGTCACCTAAATCAAATGGTGTTTTCCCCTTGTGAATTGTTGCCACAGTTGCTGAGACATCTCTTTTGTTAATATGCAAATTAGCTGTTTGGAGAATCTAAGGCATTGACACTTTTGGAGCAATGATAACACCCACATTGCTCCAAAAAGCTTGTTTGTATATTGAGAAAAAAAGAAAATCTTGACAATGGAGACCCCAATTCACAAAGGAAAACACTGTTTGATTCAGGTGACCCTAACCTATCTATCTGCGCCAGAGGGTTAATATGATGGGTTTTGGTGACTCCCTTTAAAGAAATATCAGTGGAGCGCAGCAATTACAACAAGTATATGTTACTTAATAAAATTAAAGACTAAAAATAATAATAAAAATTAATAAATTTACTCAGTGCATTAACACCTTTCAGTTGACTCGGTGATATAGTTCCTCTTCTTTATTACTTTGTTGTTACTTTACTGTATCTCTGATCCAGATGATCACTAAGGATGACTAGTAAGCAATCAGGCAATACATGTAGTCCCACCCCCATGTCATTACCTATACAAACCATGACAGCAGGGGAGGGGCTATGTGTATTGACCTGTCTGAAGAATCAACAGTACACATCTGTGTAGGGAAAATGAGGGAAAGAAAATTGATACAATATTACACTCACCAGGAAAATAATCAATATGTATACCCTGCAGTACAAAAAACTCTCAGATAGGGAGACAGACCCTCTTATCTAATATGGTGCTATGAAACAAAGGGTGTGCAATGTAAAGAGAGAAGGGGCACTGCATTTGCATGAGCACCACAGCCCCTTCAAACAGTTGACAGACAGGGGTCCCAGGCATCGGGTCCTCTAGTGATCTCTTACTGATGACCTTTCCTGGGGATAGATCATCAATAAAAATAAAGTGGAATACCCCTGTAATAAATAAGCTGACAACTGGGAATTACCATTCTCCTTTCCAACATGATGTGACTGTAGGGACAGACCACAACTGGTAACACAAGATTTTCATTGTCTTTCATTAGAGGAGTTTTACTGCTTCTGTCTGCCAATGTCTATCAGCCATTTATGAAGGAGTCGGAGTTGGATTTAGGCTGTAAAAAACTAGAAGAGTCAGGCTGGGAGTCAGTTTGGCCTACCAGCTCCACATCCCTGGTAATGACACAATACATTTCTTCCATTCACTGCCTGGCTTTGTCAGGTGTCCTTTCAATCCTCTACAACCTTTTTTTTCCACTTTAATAACTATTCGCAGATAATATATATTCACTACATGCAGGTCGGAAAACATTTTTTTTCCTTGTTTGTTGATTCTAAAAATTTCACAACTTATTTTCTTATCATACATGAAATTTCAAAAAAAAAAAAAAGTGCTTATGTCATATTTTTTAAATGTTTATTTATTTCCACTAAATAAGTTTTAAAGTGTAAAAACTCCCTTGAGGCAATGTATGTGTGTTCCCCAACATCTTTGGTCCTATTCAGGCCTCTTCCAACCTCTGAGGCATGTGATTAGGCCTCAGCAGATATGTGGGGCACGCCATTGTTTGTGAGGCCGCAAAAAGGACCGAAGAGGACTAAAAATGTTGGGAAATGTTCATCTGAGCCCAGAACAGGTGAGGGATGGTGAGTATCAGCATTTTTTATTTTACCGCACCCCCTGGGTCTGAAGAGGCCTCAGAGGACAATAAAATCACTTTTACTTCTGTTCAAAAGAAAACTAGACGTTGAACCTATTTAATATATGCAAAACTAATCTCGCGAGGTTCACCCATATCTAATGCTCTATGACTTAGTTTCCTCCACAATAATTTTTTGGGAGGTTCGATTGTGGTTTTAAAAGCAAAAAATAAAGTTTTGGAAAAAATATGCATCCAAGAACCCCAGCACAAGAAGTGAGAATGGCAAAGATCTCCACAACCACAATATACTTCCCCTTAGAGCTTAGATAGGCCGGGATCATGGCAATCCAGACACTACAGAAGAGCAGCATGCTGAAGGTGATGTACTTGGCCTCATTATAGATATCAGGTAATGTCCTCACCATGAAAGCCAGAACAAAACTCAAAGCCGCCAGAAACCCCAAATATCCCAACATGGAGTAGAAGGCCATGACTGAACCTTCATTACACTGAATGAGAATCTTTCCCTGATAAGTGTGAGAGTCAAATTCTACATAAGGAGGTGATGCACAAAGCCAAATAACACAAATGAGAAGTTGTACAGAAGAGCAACCTAAGACCACATAGTTGGACATTTTAGGAGAGACACACTTCCTCCAGAAACTGCCAGGTTTGGTGGCTTTGAAGGCAATGCAGACTGTGATAGTTTTGGCCAGAACAGAAGAGATACCAATAGAAAAAAAGATTCCGAATGAAATCTGTCTCAGCAAGCAGGTTATGTTGACTGGACAACCAATGAAAAAGAAGACACAGAGGAAGCTCAGCAAGATGGAGACCAGGAGAATGAAGCTCGTAGCCCGGTTGTTGGCTTTAACAACTGGAGTGTCCCAACAATAAGTGAAAATGCTGATTATAAACAGTGTTATAAAAGAAAAAATAAAATCGAGGATACAAATATTAGAGATATAACATCCTTCTCATAAGATAGAAACTCATAGGGTTTGGGAATACATTTCACTTTCTTCTCATCAGACCGCTCACTTTCAGGGCATTTGTCACAAATGTCATTGTCTAAAATTATAGAAAGAAAATAATATTGTGTTAGATTTTATGAAAAATTGTAAAACTTTTGTAAATGCAATAGAATCCTAACTATACAGAACTACAACAAATAATGTAACAACAATAGGAGTGTAATTATAATATTGTATTAACTATGTTTATAAAAAAGAGAGCATATATCCCAAAAATTACAGTGTTATTCAGAGGTAAAAATACCCACAATTTAAGGGGTAAATAAAGTTTCCCAATGTAGTAGGGTGCGAGAGGACACTGCAGCTCCAGCTCTATGTGACATCATCGACTCTACTCTACTCCTACTGTAGCTCCACAGCGTAGAGCGGAGTCGTTATGTGACCAAGAGTGAGATCTTCCGCATGGAAGGCAGAGGAACAAGACTTCTGGCCTCCCCAGCTGCACTTTGTAAAGGTAATCTTTGGGACTCTGGGGGCCTACTTATGTATTAGTTCTGCAGTCTATCCGCAATAAGCTTCATGATATACAGGACTGTCTTAGAAAATAACTACAGATCAGTGACAGGGACTGAGAGGACTTACAATAGCTGCATTATGGCTGCCAGCTTCCAGACCAGGACATTGAAGGTTCAGAGCAGATCCTTTGCCCGTTTTACCATACTAGACACTGTAGTAAGTTATTTGCAGGGAATGATATGTATCCTCATTTTTAGAGAGACTATATTTGTTATTGTCCTTAGTAATGCTATTGTTGTGCCTTCCTGTTGAAAGAGTAGAACAATTTGTTCCCCTTCAAACTGGTCACTTAGAGCCATTTATCTTGCCATTCTAGTAGAAAACATAAGAATGGACACATCTGGATTTGTGGTGTGCTAAGGTAACTTTGATCTTGGACCACAGTGCTGGGCTGAGTCTGGATAACAGGGGAGTATGTTTAGATGCTGACTTCCATCTCCTCTCTATATTTGGGTGAGAGCGCGCTCCTTGTGCCAGTGGCTAGATACAGTAGTAGTAGTAGGGGGAACAGTAGTTTTCACAAATCAGTGTTATTCAGGGAAAAATGTATATTTCATACTGTGTTATGGGTTATGTGCCTACCTAGTTATAAATAGAGATGGGTGAACCTCACAAGATTTGTTGTGGTGACTCAGGTTCCCGGTTTGTTTGCAGATGAACAATTTTGGTAAGAACCACATATTATATTGGCTTAAAACCATACTGTAGAATACTCTTAGGACTCCTAGGAACCAATCTATAAACCATAGTGTAGAATACTCTTAGGACTCCTAGGAACCAATCTATAAACCATACTGTAGAATACTCTTAGGACTCCTAGGAACCAATCTATAAACCATAGTGTAGAATACTCTTAGGACTCCTAGGAACCAATCTATAAACCATAGTGTAGAATACTCTTAGGACTCCTAGGAACCTATATATAAAACATAGTGTAGAACACTGTCAGGGCTTCTAGGAACCTATCTATAAACCATAGTGTAGAATACTCTTAGGGCTCCTAGGAACCTATCTATAAAACATAGTGTAGAATTCTCTTAGGGCTCCTAGGAACCTATCTATAAAACATAGTGTAGAATACTCTTAGGACTCCTAGGAACCTATATATAAAACATAGTGTAGAATACTCTTAGGGCTCCTAGGAACCGATCTATAAAACATAGTGTAGAATACTCTTAGGGCTCCTAGGAACCGATCTATAAAACATAGTGTAGAATTCTCTTAGGGCTCCTAGGAACCTATCTATAAAACATAGTGTAGAATACTCTTAGGACTCCTAGGAACCTATATATAAAACATAGTGTAGAATACTCTTAGGGCTCCTAGGAACCGATCTATAAAACATAGTGTAGAATACTCTTAGGGCTCCTAGGAACCGATCTATAAAACATAGTGTAGAATACTCTTAGGGCTCCTAAGAACCTATCTATAAAACATAGTGTAGAATTCTCTTAGGGCTCCTAGGAACCTATATATAAAACATAGTGTAGAATACTCTTAGGGCTCCTAGGAACCGATCTATAAAACATAGTGTAGAATACTGTCAGGGCTCCTAGGAACCGATCTATAAAACATAGTGTAGAACATTCTTAAAGGGGTTGTCCGGGGTAAAAACAAATTTATACATTAAACTAATCCCCCGTACACCTAGTTTATACATTACTTCATTTACAAAAAATGCATAATTACCATTATCATCAGGGCGGTCACGTGACTGCCCCAGGCACCTTTTCTGAGGATCCTGTGACGTTCCGTTTCGCCACTTCCGGAAACGGAACATCACATACAATATCCCTGTCCCCTCCACTCCTGTCCCCTCACTTCCCGTCCCCTCCCTATCATACTTACCTTGCTTCCTGCCAGAACCTCCTGTCATTCATCAATGCATGCGAAGTACCCACAGTACAGCTTCAAATGTGCATTGCCTAACTTTCTTCACAGGGGGATCGTAAGTACATCTATATATGTAAGACATGCAGGTGTTTGTTGTCTGTTGCATGTCTTATTTTCATTGGCTGAGCAAAACAAAAGGCTTTATTAAGGTGTTTGGTGGAAAACAGTAAACAGGGAGGGGAAGTGTGTGAGAAAGGGAGAGGGTCAGTGAGTGAGAGAGGGAGGAGAAATGAGGCATCATGGAACTTGTAAGAAACAAACCACAGGAATTTAGGGATGTAAACAAATGCAAAAGATGCCAGAAGCTCACTGATAACCCCAGAAATCACTCAAAACACTGCTAAAGGTATCTGGTTGCACTTATTAATCTATTAATAGCACTAGCAGACCTTTTTTGAAAAATGATTTTTTTTTCCCAGAAAACCCCTTTAAAACTCCTAGGAACCTATCTATAAAACATAGTGTAGAACACTCTTAGGGCTCCTAGGAACCTATATATAAAACATAGTGTAGAACACTCTTAGGGCTCCCAGGAACCTATCTATAAAACATAGTGTAGAACACTCTTAGGGCTCCCAGGAACCTATATATAAAACATAGTGTAGAACACTATTAGGGCTCCCAGGAACCTATCTATAAAACATAGTGTAGAATACTCTTAGGGCTCCTGGGAACCTATCTATAAAACATAATGTAGAATACTGTCAGGGCTCCCAGGAGCCTATCTATAAAACATAGTGTAGAATACTCTTAGGGCTCCTAGGAGCCTATCTATAAAACATAGTGTAGAACACTCTTGAAGATCCTAGAAACCTATGAATCCAACTTCTAGCACTCTAAGGCAAAAGTTATGTCAAAGTGAAAAGTGACATTATTATACTCTGGGGTCTCTTCCTACTCACCTTCTGTTATCTCTCCTGGGCTTTCTTGCGGCATCTGGCACTTGTTTTGTGACGTCCAGGGTCACAGCTGAGGCCTATGATTGGGCCACCATCAGTAACATGGAAGAGAGTCAGGTACCATAAGGAGGACCAGAAAGGTAACAGAAAGTGAGTATGAGTGTTTTTTTAATTTTTTCACCTACCCTGGGCCTTCACCTATTATACTCAGGTGTCCTAACATACCCTAGAGTATAATGTGGCGTCCATTTTAGTTCACCCGAGATGAATCTTCATTTGTTTGGTTTCATAAAATAACGAACAATTTGGAATATTAAGGACAAATCCAGCTTGTTATGAGTCTATTCACCCATCTCTATCTATAAAATGTCTTCTTGTTAAGGATTTTATTCAGTGTAGGGATTTGGTCATATTGATTTGTTGTGTAGTGTTTTTTTTGGAAGGCTGAGTAATGTCTATGTTGATTGCAATCCACAAGCCAGTATGCAGTGTATGTGGCTCCCAGGACTCACTAATGCATGGATAATTTATACGAAACATAACATCAAAGACATGTAGGTCATAATTCATATTTCATAGTCACTTATATGCATAAATATGATTGAGGAACCCTTATAAATGTCTGGTGTCTCCAGAATGGAATATGATTTGATCTCCATGTTTGGCATGCCTCGCAAAATAAATTATATCTCTCTGGATTTGTTGGATGTATTTAGCCAGCCCCAGTCACAGGTGGGAGGTTCCAGAAAGGGGGCAGGAATAGGGGTGCTACAAAAAGTAATGATGGAGAGAGATGTCTTGGTCAAATACTTGGACACACAGCCTAGAGGGTGGTCTGTTTTTTTTCCCACCCTGCTTTATAGCCAGGATTAAAAACAGGTCTGTTCTTTATTTTATTCCCTTCCTTTATGGTATCGCTTGCTTTTATTTGTCTTTTTATTACATCTTTTTTGTTAAGCACTGTACTTTTTTGTGCATATTAAAATTAAATTTAATAAGACTGTCCTTGGCTCTAAACACCCCTACAATTCCAAAGTTTGCTCAGACTGGACAACTTTTTGTTTTCCAGTGTGTACCAGTAGAGGGCGCAGGTGTGAGTTGTCTGGGTTTATTGGTGTCTTGTCTACCATAAGTGGTTGCTGGTGGTAGCAATTTGTGTGGATGTGCAGATTTTGGGGTTGCTTCACTCCTTTGTAGCCTAGTGTTGTAAGTGGGCACGGAAGTGAGTGTGAAATAAGAGTTCCTCTTTATCCCGGGGTCACATGTGCTTGTGTGGTGAGTGGTTGCATGGAATCCTGACGTGGGTACTGCCCAAGTGCAGCCCTGAGACTATGAAGTCTTATAGAGACCACATATGACTACATAGGACTATTTTGTTTTGTTTAAAGGAGTACTTTGCAGTGTCCAAATTGTAATGTTTTATCGGTAAAACTGATAAGGACTGTGTCTGTGTAAAGACTTGGTACTGTCAAGCATGTACCTTCTCTGAGAGACCTTCCCTAACTGCCAAGTTCCTCCTGTAGGATCCTGTTGTCTCCAATCTGAGTAAGAACTTGTTTCAGTTGATCTTTTGTGTCTACCTGCATTACTGCACATCAACAAGTGGGGCACTAAGCCAGAACTGACCTCCTTAGATAGCTATGATAAATTATAATTAACTATTTTGTTTGGCATGACCAGAGACAATAACATTTTTAAAATTGTCAATTTTTACAAATTTCTTTGGAATTTCAAAGTTCGGGGTTTTCTTTTTCTTTTTTTTGTTTTTAAAATAAACAATTAGTACAGCAACCAAAATGTATCACTAATATAAAGTACAATATAATATTGGTCTTACAGTCAAGATTTACAGAGATGGGTGCATGTAGTCGGGGGGCTAGCCCAAATAAATCTATAAGAATAAGTTATTGCACACTCCTCAGGATTGCTGGTGCGATAAGTCTTTTATCAACAAATCAGGAATTTGTGATATTCACAATGAACAATAATAGTGTCAAGCGATGTGATTGTTGTCTAGAGTCGCATCACTTGACACTCCCTAGGAGTGTCTTATAAGGTTTCTTACAGATAAAGTACAATATCTCAGAATTATTTGGCTAAGTAAAATATTCAGATTTGGAAAGCAGAGCTATATCATAAAGGACAAAACTGTCTACAGTGGTAAGTGGAAAAAATGTAATGTCCTATTAAAGAAAACTTCTTTCATGTGAATGCAACCCCGGGAATGATCTTGGTCCAACTCTCAAGATCTCCAGCAAACAATTGACTTTAATGGGGGAAGCCATGGAAATACTTGTAATGTAGTATTATATGATGGCTGAGTTAGCTATTGAAGTTGTATTTGTGAAGGGTTAATATTGCTGTTTAGTTTTTGTTCTTTGTTTTCTACTGTAAAAGGAGGTTAAAGAAAATATTGCATAAAATAATATAATAAAAACTTATAAAACCACCGACTAAACACCTAGAAGTAGAAATGTATCTGGTCATAGTCAATAGTACGTTGGCTTCTGACAAGACATGTATTATCCGATTTGATGAACACATGAAGGATTAGATATTGTACAATGTATATTCTGACCTGTTTTATTTGAAACTTCACCCTCAGAACAGGGGACACAGTTATAGCAGCAGACATGATGTCCTCCATTCGGAGCTTTTCGGTATCCTGGAGAACATGGCTTTTTACACCGAGACTACGGCCTCTTACACAGAGAGTAAAACAGAAACACACCTTAGAAATGTAATAAATTAATGGACTTTTCTATTTCTTCTAAAACTTCAGAAATTTTAATTGATGACTCTGTGTTTATAGTCTCAGATATTACCTTATTAATTCTGGCATTATTTTAGGAAAATGTCAATATTAATAAAGTTCCCATTATTTATATTATTTCTCCTCCTTTTCTATAGCAGCTTCTTCACTGCAGAACTAGTCAATAGAACTCAAAATGATGGGTAATTTATCACATTTTAGCTGCATTTTATCCAGTATATTTTTGCAAAAAAATGCTGCATTTGATTTTTTTGTTTTGGCGTTTTATACTTCTCTATTGATTTTGTGAAAGTGCAGTGTGCTCTGGATCTGCCATTTTTTCCGGCACTTTTCTTCTTTGTAGGGAGAAAATGCCAGAAAAAAAGGACCTGAAAATAAATGTTTTTTCTTACATTATGATTTTGTTGTTGTTGTTGTTGTTGTTTTTTAAAGCTATACTAACTGTACCAGCTGCCTTACCTAGAAATTTTGCAGGGAAAATATCAAATATCAATATCAAAAACTAGTTCTGCATATGGTAAAATCTTTCTTTCTGCTCTGCGCACCCAATACACAGTGTAACAGTGCGAATCTGGAAAAATGTATTTCTTAAGTGTGTTTTTTTTTTTTGAGCATACATACGGTTTTAAAGCTTGCATTGATCAAAAAAAAACAAAAAACCTGTTATTTAAGGTGGGGGACAAGGAAACAAGCATGCAGGGATTAGTAAGAATAAGAATGTGGGTGGCAACAGAAACAACCCTTCAGGTTTTGGTGGCACTGACTAGAGATGAGTGAATTGAAGCTGACAAAGTGGAATTTGATCCGAATTTCAGTAAATATTCGATTTGCATTGAATCTGGATTTCCTCATGCTTCATGGTAACGAATCGCATTTTTTCCTAAAATGACTTGCTGCACATGTTAGGACATGGGGCAAGGAACTCTGAGAATGTGGGATCACCATCCAGCCCTGATTGGCATTGTGGTAAAAGCTAAATACTATACTTGGTAAGGACCTTCTGACATCAAACGGTCACTTGACATTCACTAGTCATATGACTGGGAAGGCGTGTCTGCTTGTAAGAAGGTCCGTACACATGATAAAAAGTTGTATCCCGTGCAGTGGAGGAACATGGAGAGATGTGAGGTGCGTGGTGTAGTGTGGGGGGTGGGAGAGATGTCAGGTGCAGGGTGTAGTGTGGGAGGGAGAGATGTGGGGTGCACAGTGGACTGTGGGGTGCACGGTGAACTGTGGGGGGTAGTTTTGGGGTGCATGGTGAACTTGGGGGTAGTGTGGGGTGGGGATTTAGAGCTGTGTTACTGTGTGGGATCTAGCGAGACACCGACGCTGGATACTTTGCGCTAGGCCACGTTGCTATGGTAATGTGTAAACTATTGGATAGCATAGCGTCCTTAGCAGCTACAGGATGCCGTGCTACCTGATGTTGTCTCGCTAGACACCGAGGCTGGATACTTCGCGCTAGGCCACGTTGCTATGGTAACGTGTAAACTATCAGGTAGCGTGGCGTCCTTAGCAGCTACACCACTTTACAGGATCTCTGCAGCCAGGAAATAGCTGTTTTTTAAGGTGATTCTCCACGAATTAATTTTAATCGAATCATTTGGGAAAATTCGGCAAAGCTGCCGAATCGAATTTTTGAAAAATTCGCTATGCTCTAGCACTGATAGTAGCCAAAGAATTGTTGCTCTCCCTAAAAATGAAGATTTGATTACTTAGCTTGCTCATCTAAGGCCGACAGTGTGTACGGGCCCATAGAAAAGAATGGGTCAGTGTGCTATCTGTGAAATACACGGATAGCACACTGATCACGGCCACGGTCGTCTGCAAGGGGCCTAAGTCACATGAGAATATTGCATCTGAGAGAGATGGGATCTTGAGTCAGGCTTTTGTATGTTCCTCATCCTAAATAACACATATTTTATCGCACGGCCTTTCTGAACTTATCTCATTCATCTTCTTCACTGAAACAGATCACTGGTAGTCATGTGGCACCTGCAGAGAATTTCTCCTACTTTAGACAGTCTTCCTCTTTTTGATGATCTGAATGAGAACAGTCAGCACTGTGTGCAAGTAGAGAAGGAAGACATGACTGATGGTGGGGGTAGTAGAGGTAGGAGGTGTGGTACTACTACTATAGGTAGTCGTTCTTGTAAGGGAGATCTGGAGGGGAAAATCATAAGGCTGTGCAGGAATCCCATGCCCATGGTGTGTCACAAAAAAGCTGGGAATGACAATGGTGATAGTAACGATTCAACACCAACACCAAAAAGGCCTGCATGGGGCAGGCCTATGGGAAGATTGGTAGTGCCGGCATCGGCGGTGGTAGTGGCAGATATGTTTCCACTGCTGTTAATGCTGTCAGCAGTAACTACATGCACTCATCTCCTGTATGGGAATTTTTTTCTACATTGCCAAACAATAAATCCATGGCAGTTTGCAACATTTGCAAGCAGTTTTTGCAAGCAGAAATCTTATTTGGTAAAATATACTTGACAGTGACACTGACGGTGAAAGTGAGCAAAACTTTTCTACTCCTCCCCGTGATCTTCCTTGCAGGCAGACCACATCTACACCTAGCACATGGTTGTCGATATTATCATCACCAACTGTTTCTCCTCTTTCTCACCAACGTGAGTCATCCATAAGGAAATGTGTTTACAAAAACAACAATATGCGCCCGGTCATCCGCTGGTTCTCCAACTTAACTCGCACCTGGTCAAGCTGTTGGCAGTGTAGTCTCTGCCGTACAACTTACTGGATTCCAATGTATTTTGCAAATTGATTGCATGCACTCAACCTCGATGCCTCCATTAATTCTCTAGGAAAGCTATCCTGTTTTATATTGCCATGTGTTGGAAAATGTAGGCCTTTCCTTGAATATGTCAGTTTGGGAAAAGGTGCACACCAGTGTCAACACAAGGAGCAGCAATCATGGACAAGTAAAATACATGACTTTAACATACCACTGGGTCACTGTTTTAAGGCACAGCAGCCACAGTCCAGAAATTCAACGAGGCTAGGTGCTATTTCCACTCCGATTGTGAAAGCCCAGTTCAAACACCATGCAGGGTCCATCCACCTCCTCTGGATCCTCCTCTCTGGACCATTATCCAGACCAAAGGGACAATGTGTTATTTTGTGATATCTATGCCATTGGAGGTTGATGAGGGAAATGTGTCTGCTTCTCAAGCTCTTTAGACTGGCCACCAAATTTTTCATCAGGGACGACTGCAGGGATGACTGCTGCATCAGTGATGTGATTAATCTATTGTATATCTTACAGGAAACCCTTACTCTCAGGCAACAAGGGGTGAAAGAGGAGGAACAGTCTATAACTCTTAGTCAAGTTCATTGCCCTGGGTTTATGGAGGAGGATGAGGATCTGGGTCAAGGTCATGATCGTGGAGGAACTGAGACTCCTAGACTGCATGAGGAGGAGGAGGAAGACTCTCACTTGGATGCAGATGGAGCCCTTGACATGTCACAGGCACAGCCGGGGAGGAGACTGACCCTTATTTCTTCCAAGGTGATGAATAATGATGATGAGGACCATGCTGGCCAAGAACATCAACCATGGCAGGTCCCTCGGTCCATGTACATGTTGGCAAGAATGGAAGGTTTTATTCTCTGATTCTTACACAGCAACAAACATATTAGCATCAAGCAGAGGGATGAGTACTGGATGGCAGCGCTCTTAGACTCTCAATATAAAGCCAAAACAAAATGTCAGGGGAATTCTTCTCTGCTTCCCAAAGGGAAGAAAAATTGCAATTTTATCATTATAAGATGTATATCTAGATTAACGCAGCATTTAGGGAAACCACTGCAACTGCCAGTCGCACGTGTACCCATGTGGCCTCTGCCCACTCCCAGTCCACCTCACTAAGCCAGTGCTCTACCTCTTCTGCCAATGCCAAAGTTCCAAGTGTCAGGAGTAAAATCAGCAACCAGTACAGTATCTGGAACAAGATGAACCAGAAATTTTTCACCTTGCAGCGCCAAACAGAGCCACAACAGATAACTTTAGCCCACCGACTCCACCCGCAGGTACAGTCATACCTAGAGTGCATCTAGTGTATATTCCAGCAGATAACTCTGACCTCATGTAATTCAGGGCCAGTAGGTTAGAGCAGTAGAAGGAGTTGGCCCATTTTACAATGGAAGTTTTGTCTTGTCTAGCCTCAAGAATAATGGCCGAGAGAGTTCACTGCTGCCAGCACTATTGTAACACCTAAAAGAACAAAACTGTCTGCATGAAAACAATTACTTCAGTCAAAATAAATCAGGCACGGATCTGTGAGGATTTTCACACACACACCTTGGGTTGATGCCTCCGAATAGTGGTGTCACCATCTCCCTTTATCATTATCCTCCATTTACTGTACTGCTTTTGTTGCTGGCTGCTACTTATAAACAGTTATCACCACTGACGCCATTCAGCCAGACATGACCTGTTCCATCATAAGTTCCTAGGAGCTCTTAGAGTGTTCTACACTATGTTTTATAGATAGGTTCCTAGGAGTCCTGACAGTATTCTACACTATGTTTTATAGATAGGTTCCTAGGAGCCCTAAGAGTATTCTACACTGTGTTTTATATATAGGTTCATAGGAACCCTAAGAGTATTCTACACTATGTTTTATAGATAGGTTCCTAGGAGTCCTAAGAGTGTTCTACACTATGTTTTATAGATAGGTTTCTAGGAGCTCTTAGAGTGTTCTACACTATGTTTTATAGATAGGTTCCTAGGAGTCCTAAGAGTATTCTACACTATGTTTTATAGATAGGTTCCTAGGAGCCCTAAAAGGATTCTTTACTATGTTTTATAGATAGGTTCCTAGGAGCCCTAAAAGGATTCTACACTATGTTTTATAGATAGGTTCCTAGGAGTCCTAAGAGTATTCTACACTATGTTTTATAGATAGGTTCCTAGGAGCCCTAAGAGTATTCTACACTGTGTTTTATATATAGGTTCATAGGAACCCTAAGAGTATTCTACACTATGTTTTATAGATACTGTAGGTCCCCATGCAGACCCGAACAATGGAGAGCAGAATACTGGTGTGAACCTAGCATCAGGGCTTGTTTTTTACCCTGTCATTTTGTAGTGGTTAATGGCAGCATTATGGGTAACATATATCTCATTTACTAGGAGCCCTAAGCGTGTCCTACATTATGCTTTATAGATAGGTTCCTAGGAGCCCTAAGAAAGTTCTACACTATGATTTATAGATAGGTTCCTAGGAGCCCTGACAGTATTCTATACTATGTTTTATAGATAGGTTCCTAGGAGCCCTAAAAGGATTCTTTACTATGTTTTATAGATAGGTTCCTAGGAGCCCTAAGAGTATTCTACACTATGTTTTATAGATAGGTTCCTAGGAGCCCTAAAAGGATTCTACACTATGTTTTATAGATAGGTTCCTAGGAGTCCTAAGAGTATTCTACACTATGTTTTATAGATATGTTCCTAGGAGCCCTAAGACTGTTCTACACTATGTTTTATAGATAGGTTCCTAGAAGCCCTAAAAGGATTCTACACTATGTTTTATAGATAGGTTCCTAGAAGCCCTGACAATTTTCTACATTATGTTTTAAGCCAATTTAAGTTGTGGTTCGTACCAGACTTATTTGACCCATAGCTCAGTTACACATGACTGCTTTTGACTAATTTCTGAAAACTGTGTCCAGTTGAGAAAAACAGTTCACATGTTTACCACATTTTCTGGTCAGAACTAACCTTCTGAGTCTAGTTCATAAGAGCTGTGTCCGGAACAGTAAATGTGGCCAATACATGTAGCATTTTTACAACCCCAGACATAGCTACCTTAAATGTCCATTAGAATTATAGCAAACTTTATCTCATACTTGCCAACTTGTGTCATGCCCCCTTTATGTGATTTGACAGCACAGCAGGAGGTCACCTCCCAGACCTATCAGAAAAAGTAGGCAAGTGTTCCTTATCCTGACACTGATAATTTGCTGCAGTGTAATAACTAATTATAAAACCCAATGAAAGCATTGAAAAGCCAGACACGTATTCCGCAAGAATGAGAACTATAATCCTTTATATTTCCTACTCCTTTTAAATCCATTTAGCTTTGGGTCAACGGAACCAAAACTTGCAACAAAAACTCAACTTGTATCTGTAGGCTTTGTCAAGATAAAGCTTAAGATCTAAATTTATGTACCATAGTGAGAATTGTACTAGATGTAACAAGAAAAACGTTTCAGAAATTATGGAGTTATTAAAATTAAAAGAAAAAAAGTGAAATAAAAAGTAATAATGAATGATTTTGCATAAGATAACTCTATAGATATGTCCTTCCTTCCTTCCCTTTCCTCTTAGTTCAAAATATCCTGATATGTGTGGCACAAAGTGAGCAGCCCTTTAAATAAGCATGAGTTTGTGATACTTTGTCCTCAGATGTCTATCCTCTATGTCGGTGCTGCCACCCAGTGGTTATACTGTAGAATTGCGCCTGTCTAAGGTTTTGCTATCATATGACATTGTACATGAAAAATTAGATCTATGGTAATGGAGGACACATCTGTATAATTTTCAGAAAGACAAAATGACTTTGACTATATCTATATATGATATATGGCAATTATTAGCTCACCACCAATAAATATTTTATGGTCAAGAACATTTCAATAGATGCTTTGAGAACTTGCAAGCTGTATATGCAATAAATAGTTTATCACGTGTAATCTAATTAATATTTAGTTACTTTGTCATTTTTCCATATAATTTGTTCATGATCAATAAGTTGCAAATCATCAATCATTTCATTATAGAGGTGAAATGTCTTATTTATTTTGATCGCACCAGTGCCGCGATTAATCCACAAAACCACAAATGTTACAGTCCACCCAGTCGGCACATTACCTCTGTCATTAAAGTGAATCCGACTTCCAGTACTATCGATATAGTTAACAGCTTTCACATACTTATTCAACTGGCAAAAACAATAAAGTGTGACAAGACGCTGAGCAATAAATCTCATGAGAATCATTATTCAAGCATATAAAGAAACACAACACTATGGCACTGTACAGGATGCATACAGTACATATGATATTTAACCACAAAATATTATCTTTATTATTATTATTATTTTTTTTTTTTTACTGCACAAGCCGTCTTTAAATATATATACGTTACTGATAGCATTTCTGCTCAATTTTTTGCCAAAGGTTTTTTAGTGTTTTTCTTATCTAATAGTAGTTATAATTAGAGATGAGCGAATCAAAGCTGCAGAAGGGGAATTTGATCCGAATTTCAGGAAATCTTCGATTCGCCTCGATTCTGGATTTCCTCACAGTTCGATGCATCGAATGACATTTTTTTTTATAAAATGGCCACTGCACATGTTAGGACAAGGGGCAAGGGACTCTGGGAATGCGGAATCACCCACAATGCCAAGCGTGCAGCTAAGCAGCAGACAGCTGGCCCTGTGATGTCACAGCCCTATAAAAACACTTTAGGCCATTTTAGGTACAGTCATTCCACATCTCTCTTACTGTAGGGACAAACATCAGCGGGAGCTAGGGAAAGACTTAGAAAACATAGAAGTTCAGGGAAAGAGGATGAGCCTTAGAACTGTAAGGAAAGGATAGGGAGGAATTGAGAGAAGAATTAAGGGTGGTTGCAGGCTCATTTACAGCAAGAATTTTAATACACATTGCATAACTCACTGCCATTATACTGCTGCTCATTACTCATATCTGTGTCTTCAAGGTGGAACACAACAAGACTTTTGCAGTGCAGTATAGGAAAAAACAGTGAATTATCATTCACTAATATCTGCACTTATCTGTAATAAACGCCTTTAACGTGGGTGTGATGAACCGACCCTCAGTTTTATATCTTTCTTGGAAGTGTGTTTTACTTGCTTAGGTCAGTCCTTCCCCCACTTGGAATGCGGTGCTTTAGTTGAGTCCACATTGCTGGACGATACGCTTCACTGGTTTTATGTGTGTTCATTGGAGATGGCTTGCTATAGCCAGGCACTTTTATTATACCTGGCCAGATGGGATGGGGGATAGCAAGCCTTAACTTCACCCTTCTCTCCGAGGGTTCTGCAAAGGTGGGAGAAGGGGGGCTGCCTGGGTGCAAGGGGTGGGTGGAGCACTAGCCATATGCTGTGGGCAGACCTGGATTCTGGGGTCATTCAGCAAAGAGGCAGTAAGGAGCTCTGATCTGGGAGAAGATGAGAGGGCCTGCCCTACTGAGGAATGCTTTGAAGGCCTAGTTCTGGACAGCATGTAGAAGGATTGTTTTATGCAACTTGCTTAAGCTTGCGCCCTAGGCCCAAAACTCTGCTGTGGCCTAGAGAAACGGACTACAAGTCTATTGTGCTGAGCATGGAAGAGAGACAGCTAGGACAAAGCTGTGTGCTCAGGTATCTTTTCTAAACTTTTATTTCCCTTTTACTTTGTTTTGTATGGTATCATCGCACTTTTGCTTGTATGTTTATGCTTGATCATATTAATATTGTATATTTCTGTATATGCTATTAATTCATACCGACCCACTTGGGTTATTAAATATATACAATTTATATCGCTCATTTCGTTTTATCCTATGACCCGGTCTACTCACGGTGTGTGAGTGGGAGGTTAAGAAAGAAGTTTGATCGCAGGCGTGCCAGGCGGCTGGGCGAGGCGATATTCTTCACAGTGGTGGCAGCGTGGTGGGATATTAGGGTAACAGTGTGTGGGTGTGGTATCACGCAGACACTGGGGATTGCGGCAATCCTATGGAACGAGCGCGGTATGAGATCAAGCTTAAAATACGGTGAAAGTTTGGTACAGTACTGTTCCCTCCCTTCTTCTTTTTTCTGTCCTATCTTTTATTTGGCAACGGCTTCCAGTGGATGGCTGGTGGGACCAGAAGCATAACCAAACGTCTGCAGGACTTGGTTGCTGCTGAACTCCAGGAGATGGCAGATATGGAAGCTACCATAGCCATGCAGGAGGCGGAGCAAAGTCCTGAGAGGCTGGCACCAGAAAACATCACCATGCCAGATGGTTCCGCAGGTGCCCGGACCCCAGAGGTAACTGTGCCTGGAGGGACCAGTAACCCCAGTTCTGTGGGGGTAACGGACTTATACTTGCAAATGGCCTTACAGCAGATAGACGCCAGTGACTATAGCACCCGTCTGCAGGTGATTCTCCAGTACCGAGAAGCTGCAGAGCGCCGGGTGGAGAGAGAGGCCGCTGCTGCTGCAGAGTGCCGGGTGGAGAGAGAGGCCGCTGCTGCTGCTGCAGAGCGCCGGGTGGAGAGAGAGGCCGCTGCTGCTGCTGCAGAGCGCCGGGCGGAAAGAGAGGCCGCTGCTGCAGAGCGTCGGGCGGAGTTGGAGCATCAGCTTGAGCTAAAAAAGCTGGAACTTTGCCAGCAGGCGCAACCTTCCCCTGCACCAACTCCAGGAGCCCGAGCACTAAAGTTCCGATCCGAGGACTTTCCAATCTTGGAAGATAACGGGGACTTGGACTCGTTTTTGCAGGGATTTGAGCGGGTGTGTAAGCAGCATCATATTCCCCAGGCAGAATGGGTCCGTTACCTGTCTCCCCGGCTGAAGGGAAAAGGCCTGGATGTTTCCACGAGCTTACCAGTGGACGCGGACTATGAGACCATCAAAGCGGCGCTGATCCGGAGATACCGGCTCACGCCGGAGGTGTACCGCAAAAGTTCCGGAATATCCAGCGGGGTCCCACAGAGAGCTATGCGGATGTTCTGCACCACTTACAGGTTACATTCTGGCAGTGGATCAAAGGACTTACTGTCACCACGTTTGAGGGAATTGGGGATCTTATGATAAAGGAACAATTTCTACAGGTGTGCCCTCTGGAGGTCCGCCAGTTCGTGTGTGATCGGAAACCCACAACAGCAGACAATGCTGCAGAGATTGCTGACGACTATGTGTCCACCAGGGAGCAAGGGATCAAGAGAGGAGCCACACTGCAGAGACCCCCAAGCGGGAAGGAGGGGCAAAGTTGGAGTTCACCACAGCCTGCGGTCTCCAAGTGGGGTAAGACAAACTCTGTCCCAGGTGCCCCCTCTACTTCCCCTGTCCCAAGAACTCTGGGCGCCCCGGGTATCCCCTCCAAATCCCAAGGAGAGGCCCGGCGGTGTCATGCCTGTAACCAGCCAGGACATTTCAAGGCGGAGTGCCCCAACCGCTCTAAGAACCCCCCTGTTTCCCCAGCCACGGCAGCTGGCCCATCTGTATACTTGGTGGGGAGGGAGGGGTTGCAATCCAATGCCAACAGTCAACAGGTCATTGTGGGGGGTAAAGTGGTCATGGGATTTCGGGACACTGGGGCGCAGATTACTCTGGTGCAACCTGACTTGGTCCCTGCGGACAGTATTATCCCTGGAAAAACTCTGACCCTGAAGGGTATTGGACAAGAACGCGTAACTGTGCCCATGGCTTGCGTCCATTTGGACTGGGGTGCGGGAAAAGGGATGCGTGATGTGGGGCTATTGTCTGATCTGCCTGCCAATGTACTATTGGGAAGAGATTTGGGGCCCTTGGTGTCCCAATACGGGGTGGGAGCAGCCCCACCTCGCTGTGACAAAATGTCTGTACTGAAGGATGATTTTAATGAGGTGTTGAAGCCTGTCACACAGGCAGAGGGAGGGGTTAGCCTTTTGTCTTCCCTTGCTGTGCGTCCAGCTAAAGTAATCAGTGAGCATGTGAATGAGACATTGTGGAATGCTGACCTGGCTGTAGCCCCGCCCACATCTGCGGGTGATGAGAGCCCCCTCAGTGTGACCCTGGCTCAGCCATTCCCCCATGCAGTTCACTGTGAATCAATGAATGAATGCAATGTCAATGTAATTGCTAATTCTTGCCTTGCAGGTTTACAGGGTAGCTCTTCTGAGATGCTGGGGGCAACCCCAACTGAGGACAATGTGCCAGGTGGTCAGGTGGGTCACGGGGATCTCGGGGCCGATCCGGATGAGGGATGGACTGCTGGTGTTGCGGTGGTAACCCGCAGCCAGAGTGCTAGAGGGGTGGAAGGTGCTCCGACCCCTGAGCCGTTCCCTCTGTCACCCGGAGATGGCACTGAGGCCGCCGTGACTAACCTCCCCACACTGGAGCCGGAGGAGCCCGGCGGGTATGTGACATGCACATCTCTTCTGTCTGGTTCCAGTCAGGAGTTCAGGGACGCTGTCCAAGCTGACCGCAGTCTGGATGCATTGAAGGAGCGTGCTGGTCAACCTCCCTTGGAGTCGGACAAGGACCGCGTGTACTGGGAGCAAGGGAGGTTGTACCGGGAAACGATCCCCACAAAGGGAAAAGAAAGTCGGCTCAGGGAGAAACATTTAGTGGTACCCCAACCCTACCGGGTGGAGTTGTTGCGGATTGCTCATGATATTCCACTGGCAGGCCACCTGGGGATCGCTAAGACCAAGGCTCGCCTCAGCCACTTATTCTACTGGCGTAAGATGGGGACAGATGTAGCTAAATACTGCCGTTCATGTGACACTTGTCAGAGGATGGGCAAGGCGGGGCAAGGCTCCAAAGCACCCATGATACCTATGCCCATCATAACCGAACCTTTCCAGCGGGTGGCTGTGGATCTCATTGGACCCCTGTCCATTCCCAGTCGCACCGGGAAACGTTTCATATTAACGGTAGTAGACTACGCTACTAGGTACCCGGAAGCTGTCGCTCTGTCTTCCACCCGGGCTGATGTAGTGGCCAAGGCTCTGGTAGGCATCTTCTCCCGTGTTGGATTTCCCAGAGAGATGCTCACAGACCAAGGTACCCAGTTCACGTCTGCCTTGATGCAAGGCCTGTGTAAGGTAACAGAGGTGCAACATCTGGTGTCCAGCCCGTATCACCCACAGACCAATGGCCTGTGTGAACGGTTCAATGGCACCCTGGAGCAGATGCTCAGGATGTTAGTCGAGTCCCACGGGCGCGACTGGGAGCCTTATCTCCCGCACCTGCTGTTCGCTTACCGGGAGGTGCCGCAAGCCTCAACAGGGTTCTTCCCCTTTGAGCTCTTGTACGGGAGACATGTACGTGGGCCCCTAACTCTTGTGAAAGAGTCCTGGGAAGGAGAAACAGCCATCCAAGGTGTGCCAGTCGTGCCCATGGCCCAAGTGCAGACGGCATAGGGTGCTGGAGGTGGGACCCAAGAAGGGGGTGTGTCAAATGTATTACCTGTCAATGTATTGTGGAGGGATGGTTTGGGGAAGCATAATCTTAGTCATTTGCCCAAGGTATCACCATCACCCACCCAAGTACAGGAGGAACAGGGTGTAGGCCCAAAGGGGCAAGGCGTCTGGGAGGGAGGACAGGGTCCAAACATACCTGTGCCAGAACCAGAGGTGCCCCTAGGTTTGGAAGCAAAGGGGGAGGTGCAGAATCCCCTAGAACTCTCCCAACTAGCTGCTAGTGTGGGAGAGACCCTGAGAGACTGCCGGGAAGGGGTCTCTAAACTGGTATCACAAGGGCCTGGGGTTGCGAGTGTGGATCTGCGGGATGCCAGCACTCAGCACGAGGTCCCAGTGCAGGCCGGGGGTAGCCAGGTGGGCGGAGACTGCCGGGATGGGGTCTCAGCACCGGTACCACAAGGGTCTGGGGTTGCGAGTGTGGATCTGCGGGATGCCAGCACTCACAACGAGGTCCCAGTGCAGGCCGGGGGTAGCCAGGTGGGCGGAAACTGCCGGGATGGGGTCTCAGCACCGGTACCACAAGGGCCTGGGGTTGCGAGTGTGGATCTGCGGGATGCCAGCACTCACAACGAGGTCCCAGTGCAGGCCAGGGGTAGCCAGGTGGGCGGAGACTGCCAGGATGGGGTCTCAGCACCGGTACCACAAGGGCCTGGGGTTGTGAGTGTGGGTCTGAGGGACGCCAGCACTCGGGAGAGGGACCCAGAGCAAGCAGGAGGTAGCCAGGTCTACTTAATTCAGAGCCTGAACCTTAGAAGAGTCTCCATTCAGACAGGAGAGGAAGAGGGTATCAGTACGCCAGGAATATGGTCAGGGACCAGCGCAGGTCCCGGCGGGGTGAGGCCGCCAAGGTGTCTGCGGAAGGCGATCTTAGGATCGTCCTTCCTCCTGACACGCTCTAAAAGGGGGAGGTGTGATGAACCGACCCTCAGTTTTATATCTTTCTTGGAAGTGTGTTTTACTTGCTTAGGTCAGTCCTTCCCCCACTTGGAATGCGGTGCTTTAGTTGAGTCCACATTGCTGGACGATACGCTTCACTGGTTTTATGTGTGTTCATTGGAGATGGCTTGCCATAGCCAGGCACTTTTATTATCCCTGGCCAGATGGGATGGGGGATAGCAAGCCTTAACTTCACCCTTCTCTCCGAGGGTTCTGCAAAGGTGGGAGAAGGGGGGCTGCCTGGGTGCAAGGGGTGGGTGGAGCACTAGCCATATGCTGTGGGCAGACCTGGATTCTGGGGTCATTCAGCAAAGAGGCAGTAAGGAGCTCTGATCTGGGAGAAGATGAGAGGGCCTGCCCTACTGAGGAATGCTTTGAGGGCCTAGTTCTGGACAGCATGTAGAAGGATTGTTTTATGCAACTTGCTTAAGCTTGCGCCCTAGGCCCAAAACTCTGCTGTGGCCTAGAGAAACGGACTACAAGTCTATTGTGCTGAGCATGGAAGAGAGACAGCTAGGACAAAGCTGTGTGCTCAGGTATCTTTTCTAAACTTTTATTTCCCTTTTACTTTGTTTTGTATGGTATCATCGCACTTTTGCTTGTATGTTTATGCTTGATCATATTAATATTGTATATTTCTGTATATGCTATTAATTCATACCGACCCACTTGGGTTATTAAATATATAAAATTTATATCGCTCATTTCGTTTTATCCCATGACCCGGTCTACTCACGGTGTGTGAGTAGGAGGTTAAGAAAGAAGTTTGATCGCAGGCGTGCCAGGCGGCTGGGCGAGGCGATATTCTTCACAGTGGGGAAAGACATAACGACCATATTCGCCATTTTGTTACCAGTATAAAGTTGCAGGCCATTTTTCAATACAGTATTGTCAATAATAATTCAACAATTCTTAGCGGTTATCACTTATTTAAAGGTGTTTATTAGTGTGGAAACCCATAAGGAGGAACATATTCACAATTTTGTTACCAGTATAAAGTTGCAGGCCATTTATCAATACAGTATTGTCAATAATTCAATAATTTTTAGCCACAAATCTCTGCCTTTATAACACTTTTTTTTATAGGTGTTCATTAGTGGGGAAATAAATAAAGGGCATATTTGCCATTCTCTTCAAATTAGAAAATAACAAGCCTTTTTGCCGTTTGCCCCTTTTTTCATCGAACAGTATGTCAGACAGAGAAGCAAGAGGCCATGCACAGGGGAGGACCACAAGCCTAAGTGTTTCTGGCACAGGCATAGGTCACAGCAGAGTAAGGGGGCGTGGCAGCTATGGTCAGTTACAGAGGCCTTGGCGCCCAGTGTCAAGCAGTGGTCATGTCTTGACCAGCAACCCAACGGTTGTAGACCGGTTGACTCAGTCATCCAATTCATCCCAAGTCACATCAGACACCCCCAGCTAAGAGTCGGTGGGTTCGTCAGACAAAACCCTTAGTTGGCATGACCCGGCAGCAGGCCCTCACCTGTCTTCAACCTGCCTCTGTCCTTTTCTGTTCCCTCAACTAGAGAAGTACTCTATGCTGTGGGCTCAGATCCACTATACAGTGAAGAGGAGGTACTAGAGGACAGTCAGCAGCTACTGCTCAGCTAAGATCTGTAGGCGGGTAGTAGCGATGAGGAGAGTGACGTGTGAGCTGGTGATGAGGACGACATCAGTGACCTGCAAACAGTAGTAGATGATGATGTAGCCGATCGTAATTGGGAGCCGGGTGACGAAGGGGCTTCATCGTTATCAGAAGAAGAGGGTTTCAGCTTGCGCATGAGGCAGCGGGGGGAGTCAGCAGGGTGGCAGCAGAGTGAGGTCAGGAGCTAAACGTACCCGGTGTAGACCAAGCACTTCGCAGCAGCCTACCTGCCCATAAAGCAGTGGTGCAGGGGCTCACGGAGGCTGTAGCGGTAGCAATCAGCTAGTGCAGAGTGTTGGGGGTAAAATCACCTACTCGGCGGTGTGGAAGTTTTTTGTAAAGCCTCCGGGGGAGGTGAACATGGCCATATGTTCAATCTGTGGGAAGAAGTTGAAGAGTGGCCAGGGTGCCAATGTTGGCACCACAGCCCTGCATCAATATATGCATTATCACCATAAAGTGGCCTGGGAGAGCTGTGGCTCCAGTGTGGTGGTCCAGCCTTCCGCAGCAACCGCTGCAGCACACAGTGGCACGCACCCCATTTCAGGCAGTCAAGGCTCCACCACCTCAGCTGAAGAAAGCTGTGTGTCCTTCCCATCATCTGCTGGTCATGATGCTCCTGCTCCTCCTCCTCCTAGTCAGTTATTGCATCAGCAATCGATCACAGAATCTACAGTCAGGGACAAAAGTTTTGAGAATGATACAAATATTAATTTTTACAAAGTCTTCTGCTTCAGTTTTTCTAATGGCAATTTGCATATACTCCAGAATGTTATAAAGAGTGATCAGCTTAACAGCAATTACTTGCAAAGTCAATATTTGCCTAGTAAATGAACTTTATCCCCCAAAACACATTTCAACATCATTGCAGCCCTGCCTTAAAAGGACCACCTAACATCGTTTCAGTGATTGCTCCATTAACACAGGTGTGGGTGTTGATGAGGACAGGGCTGGAGATCAATCTGTCATGATTAAGTAAGAATGACACCACTGGACACTTTAAAAGGAGGCTGGTGCTTGCCATCATTGTTTCTCTTCTGTTAACCATGGTTATCTCTAAAGAAATACGTGCAGTCATCATTGCACTGCACAAAAATGGCCTAACTGGGAAGAGTATTGCAGCTAGAAAGATTGCACCTCAGTCAACAATCTATCGCATCATCAAGAACTTCAAGGAGAGAGGTTCCATTGGTGCCAAAAAGGCTCCAGGGCGCCCAAGAAAGACCAGCAAGCGGCAGGGCCGTCTCTTAAAAGTGTTTCAGCTGCGGGATCGGGCTACCAGCAGTGCAGAGCTTGCTGAGGAATGGCAGCAGGCAGGTGTGAGTGCATCTGCACGCACTGTGAGGCGGAGACTCTTGGAGCAAGGCCTGGTCTCAAGGAGGGCAGCAAAGAAGCCACTTCTCTCCAGAAAAAACATCAGGGACAGACTGATATTCTGCAAAAGGTACAGGGAGTGGACTGCTGAGGACTGGGGTAAAGTCATTTTCTCTGATGAATCCCCTTTTCGATTGTTTGGAACATCTGGAAAACAGCTTATTCGGAGAAGAAGAGGTGAGCGCTACCACCAGTCTTGTCTTATGCCAACTGTAAAGCATCCTGAAACCATTCATGTGTGGGGTTGCTTCTCAGCCAAGGGAATCGGCTCTCTCACAGTCTTGCCTAAAAACACAGCCATGAATAAAGAATGGTACCAGAATGTCCTCCAAGAGCAACTTCTCCCAACCGTCCAAGAGCAGTTTGGCGCTCAACAATGCCTTTTCCAGCATGATGGAGCACCTTGCCATAAAGCAAAGGTGATAACTAAATGGCTCAGGGAACAAAACATAGAGATTTTGGGTCCATGGCCTGGAAACTCCCCAGATCTTAATCCCATTGAGAACTTGTGGTCAATCATCAAGAGACGGGTAGACAAACAAAAACCAACAAATTCAGACAAAATTAAAGCATTGATTGTGCAAGAATGGACTGCTATCAGTCAGGATTTGGTCCAGAAGTTGATTGAGAGCATGCCAGGGAGAATTGCAGAGGTCCTGAAGAAGAAGGGTCAACACTGCAAATATTGACTTGCTGCATTAACTCATTCTAACTGTCAATATAAGCTTCTGTTACTCATAATATGAATGCAATTATATTTCTGTATGTGATAAAAACATCTGACAAACACACATAAAAACCAGAGGGCAGCAGATCATGTGAAAATAGAATATTTGTGTCATTCTCAAAACTTTTGGCCATGACTGTATATCTAAGAGACAACAGTATGCGTGCACTCATCCAACAGTGCAGAAGCTGAACATGCTCCTGTCCAAATTGCTGGTGCTGCAGTCACTCTCTTTCCACTTGGTGGACTCTGCACCTTTCAGAGAACTGATGGCTTGTGCCGAGCCGAGTTGTAGAGTCCCAAGCTGTCATTTCTTTGCCAAGAAGGCAGTACCAGCCCTGCACAAATATGTAGAAGAGAAGGTGGGCTAGTCCTTGAGCCTGTCGGTGTCTGCCAAAGTGCAAGGCAGTGCCAACGTGTGGATCTGTAACTACAGTCAAGGACAATATATGTCATTTATGGCCCACTGGGTTAATATGGTGCCTGCCCAGACACACCAGCAACTTGGACAGGTGATGCAGCTTGTGCCTCCACGTTCTCACACCATTTGTCCTGCAACAATATCCACCTCATCCTCCACTGTCTCCTCAGCTTCCACTGCAGGGATAATTCACAGTGCTCCTCTAGAATACCACATGTGCAGGGCACAGCGGTGTGACGCTGTTCTACACCTCGTTTGCCTGGGCACACGAAGTCACACAGGGGAGGAACTGCCCCGTGTCCTTAATCAAGAAATCAAATCATGGCTTTCTCCAAGAGAACTTAAAATCGGAACAATGATGACCAACAACGGGAAGAACATGGTGTTGGTGCTGCGTCAAGGAGGGCTGAGCCATGCGCCCTGCATGGCGCACGTGTTCAATCTGGTTGTCAAGCGTTTCCTTAAGTGTTCCACCCATCTGCAAGACATCCGATGCATGCTGACTTTCTTGTGCAGTGACAGCCGAATTGTCACCATTCAGCAGAGGGATGACTACTGGCTCTCCACCATGTTAGACCCTCACTACTGGGGAAAAATGGGGGCTTTTTTTACACCCGAGGAGGACAAACTGAACTACTATAGAGACATGCTATGTAGCAAGTTGGCCGCTGCCTATCTGCGCCATCGTCCATCCTCTTGCATGTCCGACCGGGGAGGCCCTGAGCACTCAAATTGCACTGGCATGGCAGCTGTGGGGGGGGGTGGGGTGGCAGGAGCACTATCGACACCATCAACAGCAGCCTGAGCCTAGAGTCGCTGATGAGCAGCTTTCTTCAGCCGCATAGTGAAGAAGCTGCTCATCAGCATCTAGACACAGAGCAGAACTTGAACTAGCAGGTGGTGGCATACTTAGAGTGCACCCTGCCACCCGTCATCGAAGATCTGCTGGACTACTGGGCAGCCAAACTGGATTTGTGGTTGCAACTGGCCGAGTTTGCCCTGGAAAAGCTATCCTGACCGGCCAGTAGTGTGGCATCAGAGCAGGTGTTTAGTGCGGCGGGGGCCATAGTTGCCCCAAGGAGAACTTGACTGTCCACCCAAAATTTGGAGAGGCTGACCTTTGGAAAGGTGAATCAGGAGTGGATCAGCCAGGATTTCCACCCACCAATGCCTGATGCAGCAGATTAAATGATCCATGCTGCCACCTTGTCACTCTGCCACTGATTCACTGTATGCCTCCTAAAGCTGTTGCTACCTACCCATTATATCACCTTGCCACTCTGTGGCCTACTGACGCTGCTGCCACCTCCGCACTCTGCCACTGGGTGACTGTATGGCCTCCTAACACTGCTGTAACTCCCTCACTGCCACTGGGTCACTATATGGCCTCATAAGGCTGCTGACACCCAATGTCACTGGGTCACTGTATGTCCTCCTCATGCATATCCCACTGGGTCACTCTGCATCCTCCTCATGCTGCTGCCACTGTGTCACTGTAGGCCCTCCTCATGCCGCAGCCACTGGGTCACTGTATGCCCTCCTCATGCCGCTGCCACTGGGTCACTGTATGCCCTCCTCATGCCGCAGCCACTGGGTCACTGTATGCCCTCCTCATGCCGCTGCCACTGGGTCACTGTATGGCCTAATCATGCCACTGCTACTGGGTCATTGTATGGCCTCCTCATGCCACTTCTACTGAGTCACTGAATGGCCTCCTCATGCCGCAGCCACTGGGTCACTGTATGGCCTATTGTATGGCCTCCTCATGCCACTGCCATTGGGTCACTGTATGGCCTTCTCATGTTGCTGTCACAGGGTCACTGTATGCCCTCCTCATGCTGCTGCCACTGGGTCACTGTATGACCTCCTCATGTTGCTGTCACAAGGTCACTGTATGCCCTCCTCATGCCGCTGCCACTGGGTCACTGTATGGCCTCCTCATGTTGCTGTCACAGGGTCACTGTATGCCCTCCTCATGCTGCTGCCACTGGGTCACTGTATGCCCTCCTCATGCCGCTGCCACTGGGTCACTGTATGGCCTCCTCATGCCACTGCCACTGGGTCATCGTATGGCCTCCTCATGCCACTGCCACTGGGTCACTGTATGCCCTCCTCATGTCGTTGCCACCCGGGCACTGTATGGCCTCCTCATGCCACTTCCACTGGGTCACTGTATGGCCTCCTTAAGCCACTTCCACTGGGTCATTGTATGGCCTCCTCATGCTGCTGCCACTGGGTCATTGTATGGCCTTCTCATGCTGCTTCCACTGAGTCACTGAATGGCCTCCTCATGCTGCTGCCACTGGGTCACCGTATGCCCTCCACATGCCACTGGGTCATTGTATGGCCTCCTCATGCCGCAGCCACTGGGTCATTGTATGGCCTCCTCATTCCGCAGCCACTGGGTCACTGTATGACCTCCTCATGTTGCTGTCACAGAGTCACCATATGCCCTCCTCATGCCGCTGCCACTGTGTCACTGTATGGCCTCCTCATGCCACTGCCACTGGGTCACTGTATGCCCTCCTCATGTCGCTGCCACCCGATCACTGTATTGCCTCCTCATGCCACTTCCACTGGGTCACTGTATGGCCTCCTTATGCCGCTTCCACTAGGTCACTGTATGTCCTCCTCATGCCGCTGCCACTGGGTCACTGTATGGCCTCCTCATGCTGCTTCCACCTCCACATTATGTCGCCTTGCCACTCTTTGGCATCTATGTGGAATCGACAGACCACAGTGTAAAAGGAGTGCGCTCTTTCACGCTACAGTAGGATGTTGGGCCTCTGCATGGTTCTTTCTACCTGGCACTAACATGGACCTGTAAGGCTGAGTTCACACTTGAGTTAGTTGGTCAGTTTTGGCCCCATAACTGGCCAAATAAGTGAAGTGTGCAGTTGTTCTAAGAGTGACGCCTGTCATGTGCATGTCATACTGACTCACAATATTGTTTCATTACCACAGTAGGCTTCCTCTGCGTGTTATTGCAAGACACAGTGTTCTACCCCACTATACAGGCTCTCTGAAACCAGGAAATTGGTGTTTTTTATCGATATTCACCGCAAATTAATTCAGATTAAAGCAATTTTTTTTTTTAACTTTGAATCGAACTGCAGAATCAAACTATTGAGAAATTCGCTCATCTCTAGTTATAATCAGTTGTTTTAGATGTATATATTATCTATTTATCTATATTAGAGATGAGCGAATTTTTTCAAAACCCCTTCCCCTAATAGTACGGCGCTACCTGGTAGATCCTGCCTTGAATGGAGACTGTCCGCCTATGCGTCTGCATGAGCTGACAGCCTCCTATACAATGGAATACACGTGTATTGCAGTGTTTAACTATTGAAGCAGTGATCAGAATATCGCTGCTTTAATCCCCTAGGGGGACAAAAAGAAAAAAAATGTAAAAAAAAAAAAAAAGACTCCCCCACTCTAGAGCTGGTGTTATTAGTATACTCTAGGGTCTCCTCAGACCTCAGAGTATAATAATCAGAGGCCCAGGCAAAATGATTGAAAATAACAAACACTTATACTCACCTTACCTCTCCTCGTCCTGGGAATTTGGCTGTCTGCACCACCCTCCTTGCTCCTCATCTTCCTTGCGAATGAGGTCCTGCACCCCAGATGTCACTGCTGGGCAGTGTTCGGGAAAATACTTTGGGAAAGTATTTTAAATACAAAATACAAAATACTTATGACTGAAGTATTTTAAATACAAATATTAAATACTTTCATCCCGAAGTATTTTTAAATACACATACTAAATACTACTTCAAAAGTATTTTAAAATACTAAAATACTTGAAAAATTTAAACAAAAAATTTAATAAAAACAAAAAATGGAACAATTGAACATAGGCTAAATGGAAAAAGAACTTTAAGTGCATTTCCAAAACTCGAAAAGTTATTATACATTATTTAAGTTATGTGCTTGTTTGCATTCAGAAGAACAAGGATTTCAAATGTTTTGTCCGACAGGCGGTTTCTTCTCATTGAGAGAATTATTCCTGCTCGAGAAAATAAGCGTTCGACTGGAGCTGATGAGGGTAACGCACTGTTTAGTCGGATGAATACATATTTGACGCGAGGGAATTTGTTCAGAACGTGAATTTGACTGCTTGTTTTCTCCTCTAAATATCTGAGGCACTCGAGCTTCGCGATTGGCCCAGGTCCTTGTGGTCCACTGTCAGAGGAGTTTCCATCGTCCGAATCACTGAAGTCGAAGAACGGTGATGAATTGATGTTTGTGCGTTGTTTTTTCTTCGGATTTCCATAATTCTCCCGTTCCTCACGTTGTTTTTTTCCTTTTTCTTCGTTTCTTTCGGCCTCCAATCGTTACACGTCTGCAATAAAGCAGTCCCTCGCCCTGTCCCGGTGTTCTTCTGGAATCCATTTCAATTTGAAGGATGGGTGAGATACGGCCGAAACAACGAACAGACGACTGTCATCGTTGAACGTAAGAAATTGCGAGAAGCGCGTGTTCAAATTCAAAAGTAGTGCTTCGACTAGAAATTTGCTTTGAGTTTGCTTTGTTTTTTGTGTGAGCAATTTCTTCTGAATTTGCAAGATGGTTGGCATGAGCATCCCCAGGAACGACTCCTTTTCTGATTGTAATAGGTCCAAACCCCTTG
The DNA here is from genome assembly GCA_947044405.1 of Leptodactylus fallax. NCBI lineage: Eukaryota > Metazoa > Chordata > Amphibia > Anura > Leptodactylidae > Leptodactylus > Leptodactylus fallax. The sequence continues at coordinate 1,663,511 of CAMRHE010000378.1, forward strand.
CAACTGGCTCCATAATGGATTTATACTGGTGTAGAAACTCCAATTCACCGGGCTTGAAAGCCGGAAGTTTCAAGGCTGTCGTTATTTCGTGTAATTTGGGCTCCATGTTTTCAGAAATCAAACGACAGACAGCGTCATACATTGAGTTCCATCTCGTCTCACCGGGCGGTTTTAGGGAAAATCCAGTGATGGAGTGTATGAAGTCTGAGGTCTTGGTACTGCGAGATGCCAAATTCCAGAGTTTTGTGCATTTGGCAAAAGTGGCCCGGTACAGTTTTTTGTACTGACCTGATCCTGTAGTGCTTGTAAAAGCGTTCTTGACGTCGGTTGTGGCAAGCAAGTTCAAGGTGTGGCTCTGGCACCTTAAGTGCTGAGGCAGGATAATGGCGTCACCTAAGTCACCTTCATCCAGGGCATCGTTGGTGCTGTCATTGTCCGTTTCTTTATGCTGAAGAATTTCCTTAATGTCCAGCCTTTGTAAGTCGTCATCCTCGATACGGCCACTATCTTCATTTTCCGAATCGACGTCTTCAGAGGCACAGAAATCAGAACACCATGGATTTTCTTCACCAAATTCGTTGAACGCCTTAACGAAATTGCTGCCGTTGCCAGTGACGGTGTATGAAATTTTGTCGACTCTTAAACCGAACTTCTCATGCGTGTGGTATAAAGCTGCAGCAACTTCTTTGTAAGAATGTTCCCCGACGAGCCTTTTGCAGGAAATGGCGATTGATTTTCGTTCCAAATCGTTGGAGATCCAATGAGCAGTGACGCCGAAGTAACTTTTCCGGTTACTCTACCATAAATCGGCTGTAGTCCAAACGCTGTCAGCACTTTTCAACATGCTCTGCATCGTGCTTACCAGCTCGGTGTATTTTTTTTCTATCCGGTCTTTCAGTGTTTTGGTGCTAATCACGTGTTTTCCTGGTGCTAAGCCTTCAACTAAGTTCTTTAAAGTCTGCTTCTCCACTGTGTAAAGAGGAAGGCCTTCGGAAACAATAAAGTTAATTACAAGATTGTCCACTTCTTTCTGGGTTATTGCGTGATGCATCTTTCGTTCTTTCATCAAAGTCCATGGTGTCTGGACTTTAGCTGAGGTCAAATCGTAACGTGCTTGAGGCTGTTGGGTCTGGTCACCTTTGCGCTGTCTGCCTTTTGATTCCTTATACTTTTCGTACTTCTGAACGAGGCTTGGAAGGACATTCTTGAAAAAAAAAAAAAACATTAAAGTTGTGCTAACTATTGCAAAATCGCTAATTATTTTAAATATTTTTAATGAAACAAAACTTCACAAGGGTTTTTTAAGTGTAGTCTATGGTAATTTTTGCATTATTGCATTTATGGTCCATTTATAGATTTCTCCCGCATATTTTTTTTTTAGTTTTTTTTTTATGGTAATATAATGTAAAAAGCGTAATATATAGGTTTTAAAAATTTGCTTCGGGGTTGGGGATTGTAAAATAAAAACCAAACCATGATGTAATTAAATAACTTACCCTTAAGTGCTTAAGGAAGTTGGACGTTGAGTTTATTTGACTCGTGATTAACTTGTTTGGACAGGCCTTGCAGTAAGCAGACACTTTTTGTCCTGCCCCTGCCGCTTTGGATTTAGTCTTGTTAATTTTGAAAAAAGTTCCATCCAAAATTGCAGGGAGATGTGGGTCTTCGAGATCTGAATCATTGTCGGTTGCGTCCCCTTCACTGGTATTATGATTTTCCTCCATTTTTGGAGTATAAGCCAACTTTTTCAGCACATTTTTCATGCTATAAAAGCCCCACTCGGCTTATACACGAGTCAGGGTCCACGGAGCACCGAAAACTGGAAGGACATGGAAGGGGGAGGTCTTCTAGTGCTATTGCTCTGTGATTTTCTTGACATTAGGACTGTGATGTCATCAAAGGTCCTGTAGCCACTGGTATGTAACATCTGCAGATAAGATTGAGTCTAAATCCTAGTAGCTCCACCCACACCAGAGTATGATCACATGGTCATGACGTCATCAGAGGTCCTTTAGCCCGCTAAGATTAGCATCTACCCTGCAGATAAGTCAGTGGCCAGGATTCATTGTGTCCTATAGAAGATGTCTGTCACATGGAGGAGAGGATGCTACAGTAAAGTGAAACATACAGGTACCTTCCTTTAGTTACTATGCCTATTAATGTCAGGCATTTGGGGATATTAATTTAGTTTCAGTAACTCCATGTGCTTCACATTGCTAGCAGTTAACCCCATCATGTCCCTCATATTAACCCCTGTGTGCCCTATATAAGGTTACTAATATGTGAGACACATGGGGGTACTAATAAAGGACCTTAATTATGAAGATACCTAATTATTACCTCCATGTCTCTCACATATCAGTAACTCTTATTTGAGGCACACAGGGGGTTAATGTGAGGGACATGATGGGGTTAACTGCTATTACTATGAGGCACATGGAATTACTAAGCTGTAATGCACATGACCAGACTTTTTATCTGCAATGGTGGATTTCCCCCCCCTCGGCTTATACTCGAGACAATACATTTTCCCATTTTTTTGTGGTAAAATTAGGGGCCTCGGCTTATATCCGGGTCGGTTTATACTCTAGTATATACGGTCATTTTACGGAATGGATTACGCGATCAGGATGATTAAAAACTAAAAATAAATCACGCTTCACTACTAGGCAGACTTGCTTTGCTGGAACGCGCTGGAATTTTCCCTCCTCTCGTCGCACCTCGCACGAGATACGAGAAACGATAGTGATGACATGACTCGCGCTGTTGTTTTTTTTTTTTTAAGTGCGGTGAGGCGGGTTATTTAAATTACAACATTTGTTTTGAATTTAGAAAGTAATTAAAATACGTAAAATACTTCCTAAAAGTATTTTAAATACAAATACAAAATACTGAATAAAAAAGTATTTTAATTTTAAAATACAAAAACCTGACAAGTATTTTAAATACTATTTTAATTACTTGTATTTTAAATACTCCCGAACACTGCTGCTGGGGCCTGTGATTGGGCCTCAGCGGTCATGTGGGGGCGCGATGATGTCATTACGCTGGCGCGCTCCACGTGACTATCACAGGCCTGGGGAGCAAGACCTCAGTCACCGGCCGGAAGAGCTCCGGAGTTAATGCTGAGCCCAGGACAGCGTTAGTAAGTATCAGTATTTATTATTTTTAATCACCACGAGGGGAGCCGAGGGGGACATGTAGCATGGTGGAACCTTCGATCGGTGCTGTGTAATTTGTTACCACGAAGTGTGAGGAAATCCGGATTTGATCAAGTCGAATATTACCTGAAATTCAGATCGAATTCCACTTTGTCAGCTTTGATTCGCTCATCTCTAATCTATATATATATCTATATAGATATATATCGATAGAATAATTTGTTTTATCTCTCTCTCTCTCTCGCTAAATTTCAGGTCCTTTTTTTCTTTATTTTAAATTTTGACATTTTTACATATATATATATATATATATATTTTTTATTTTATTTAGGCTTACTTGTATAGCGCCGTCATATTCCGCAGCGCTTTACAAGTCACTGTCCCATATAGGGCTCACAATCTACATACTTGTGTTGAAGCACAACGTACACCTCAAACTTTCAAGTTTTAAAAAATAAAGATTCTATACACATGTAAAAACACAGCACATATTCAAAATGTCCCAAAGAATGTATTCAGCAGAAGAGGACCCTGAAACTGATACAGTTAGTGAGGAAGAAGAGCAAAATGCCCCATTCCTTTATTTTTCCTCCTCCCTCCTCTCATCATCATCCAGTGATGAGCGACCCCAAAGGAGGCGGCCCAGAACAATTGCTGAAGCTACTCCTGAAACTACTGATCCAATGTGGACCCCACCCCCTGAAAATTATGAGCCTCAGCTTCCTGACTTTGTGGGCAGGTCAGGAATCCAATTTGAGACTGAAAGCTTTAGAGATATTAGCGGTCTTAGTGAAGGACATGGGATGTCAGTACCTGTGATGTCCCGCATCCTTTCCTTAGGCTGCTGACTTCTGGCAAAAGAAGACAGCGGAACAGCAGGTGCACGCTGGAAGACACTGGAACACCAGGGGTAGGTGAGTATGTTTTTTTACACACCATTCCCTGAGGTAGTCAAGAGTTGCAGAGATTATCAAATGTGGCTGTCCTAAGCTGTTTGCATAGGTCCCATAGATGTAATTAGGAGCTACAAAAATAAGGTAGCACAGTGAGTCGAGGTGTTTCCATAACTTCTTGAGTGGGAACAAAGTGGATCTCTGTGGTAAGCCATTTCTGTAACTCCTGGATACCTCTATGGGACTTGTGGAAACAGCGCAGAACAGCTGCATACGGCTATTTCCATAACTTCCATGTACTATTTATTGTGCTTACTTTTATTTTCCTTACTTGTATAATGTAAAGAAATTCTGCAGCGCTATACTGGCATTGTCAGTCATTGCCCCATATAGGGCTCACAATCTAATTTCCCTATCAGTATGTCTATGAAGTGTGGGAGAATACTGGAGTTCCCTGGCATAAAATAAAATAAAATATTCTGGACAACCCCCTTTAAGGAGAGCTCTTGCAATACACCGTAAGGAGTAATGCAAAAAATTGTTAGCAAAGAGTAACTCGACACTGAAGTGGTGACTGCTTGTGCATAATCTTATTTACTGCCTATGACATCATCACTGTGACCTCATCACCCACTGCTTTTGAATAGTTCATGAGTTGTCAGCTGATGATGGCAAAAGCTGACCTTCATCACAGTTCATGTGATCCTTCTCTTTTCAGTGACATAAGTGCTATAGCAGCCATAGCAGCTGCAACGGGGCCCACAACCATTTTTTTTTTTTTTCCAATAGGCCATTACCTACTAGAGTAATCCCAGCAGATAACGGGCCCTATTTACTTACTGATCCCCGTTTCTGCTCTTGGCCATCTCCACTTCCCCTTCTGCCCTCCATATCACTTTAGTGGGGCCCCCTGGAAGGAAGAAGGGGAGCGGCAATTGGTAAATAAGGCCAGAGGCAAGAGTATTTTTTGGGAAAACCCCAACAAATACAGCTATTATTATACTCTGGGGTCTCTTCAGACCCAAGAATATAATGATCAGAGGCCCAGGAGAGGTGACAAACATAAAAACCATTGTTACTCACTTGTGTGGTGCAACTCTATGCTGTTTTTGGCCTCTGTAGTGACATCATGTGGGCCAGGCATCATTATGTGTTGCAACGCCACTGAAACCCACCTCTATGACATCATGGAAGATGGCCAAAAAACAGCAGGGAGTCGTGCCAGAGTGCAGGAGACATAAATTACACTGGTTTTTATGTTTTTACCTCCCCCGGGCCACCAATCATTATACGCTGAGGTCTGAAGAGACCAGAGTATAATAATAGCAGTACTTGTTGGGATTCATTTGTTGGGTGGTGTACCCCAAAAATTTTGGGTTCTATTGAACCCGAAACTTTTGCAATATTTGCAACAAACACCATAGGGGCCACAATGGGACATAGTAATGTGTGGAGGGTACGCTATATAACATTATACTGTGTGGAGGGGCCACAATAGGACCTTATACTGTGTGGAGACCTGGAAAGGGGGCGATAGTCTAAAGTTTGCTATGGGGCCCAGCCTTTGCTAGTTATGCCCCTGCCTCTCTTTGCTCCTGATGCTTCCCAATCACAAGGTTTTGGTTTCATTAGAAACCAATTTTTTTGAGAAATTTAGATCAAATTGGTTCACCCATTACCCATCTAAATTTAAGCATTGTTTTTGTACTTAAATAATCATTTAACCCCTTAACGACCCTGGACGTACTATCATATCCCTGGGTGGAGGTAGTTAGCACACACGGACTGACAGCTAACACCCTGCTCCATAACCCCCAGTTGAAGCTGGGCTCTAATCGGGGATTTTAACCCCTTGGATGTCGCGGTCATGTTTGTTTGTACAAGGGGTTCCGCCATGTATATGACCCCCTCGGCACCCCGCGTGTCAAGATCAAGGGGTGCCGATATCTATTTTATGATGCCCGGGGTCTGTCCAGTGACCCCAGGCTGCTAGGAGCCCTCAATATCTGGTTGATCCAGCCGAAAAGTAGGAAGTCAGCCTATGTGTGTACATAGGCTGACTTCCTCTATAGAGTGCAATACACATGTATACTCATGTATTGCAGTCTATAGTACTAAACCAGCAATCAGTGCATCGCTGGTTCAGGTGTCTTCGCGGGACAAATAAAAAAAAAAAAAAAGTGTGTGAAAAAAATTAATTAATGAATAAAACCCCAAAAATGCCCATTTCCTATATAAAATAAATTATATTAAAAAAAAACTAAAAATGAATAAAAATAATTCATATTTAGTATCAACGTGTCCGTAACAACCCGTACAATTAAACTGAAACATTATTTAACCTACACAATGAACGTCGGAAAGAAAAAAAGAGAAAAAAAATGCCGGAAGTAATAATTTTTGCCCATTTCGCCTGACAAAAAATGCTATAAAAAGTATCAAAGCTATCAAAAATCATACATACCCCAAAACAGTACCAATAAAAATCACAGATCATCCCGCAAAAAATAAGCCCTCAACCAACTCTGTCAACCGAAAAATAAAAATGTTACGCATCTCAAAAGATGATGATGCACAAATAATTGATTTACACACGTGGACAAAATTGTTGGTACCCCTCGTTTAATGAAAGAAAAACCCTCAATGGTCACAGAAATAACTTGAATCTGGCAAAAGTAATTTGCCAAACACATGTTGACAAGCCACAAAGCTTCTGGGAGAATGTCCTATGGACAGATAAGACAAAAATCGAAATTTTTGGCAAGGCACATCAGCTCTCTGTTCACAGATGGAAAAATGAAGCATATCTTGAAAAGAACACTGTCCCTACTGTGAAACATGGAGGAGGCTCTGTTATGTTCTGGGGCTTCTTTGCTGCATCTGGCACAGGGTGTCTTGAATCTGTGCAGGGTACAATGAAATCTCAAGACTATCAAGGGATTCTAGAGAGAAATGTGCTGCCCAGTGTCAGAAAGCTTGGTCTCAGTCGCAGGTCATGGGTCTTGCAACAGGATAATGACCCAAAACACACAGCTAAAAACACCCAAGAATGGCTAAGAGGAAAACATTGGACTATTCTGAAGTGGCCTTCTATGAGCCCTGACCTAAATCCTATTGAGCATCTTTGGAAGTTGCTGAAACATGCCGTCTGGAAAAGGCACCCGTCAAACCCGAGACAACTGGAGCAGTTTGCTCATGAGGAGTGGCCAAAATACCTGTTGGGAGCTGCAGAAGTCTCATTGACAGTTACAGGAATCGTTTGATTGCAGTGATTGCCTCAAAAGGTTGTGCAACAAAATATTAAGTTAAGGGAACCCTCATTTCTGTCCAGGCCCGTTTCATGAGTTTTCTTTTTTAAAAATTTCTGATGAAGCATGGTTGAAAAGCAATGTCTGACTTTCATTTGGTCGTTTTCATAGAATTTTTATATATTATTACTTTTGTCAGATTCAAGTTATTTCTGTGACCATTGTGGGTTTTTCTTTCATTAAACGAGGGGTACCAACAATTTTGTCCACGTGTGTATGTCTCCAAATGGGTTTCTGTTCTGCAGAATTAGTAACGCATAAAAAATAATATAAATGAGGTATCGCCATAATCGTAACGACCCGCAGAATAAAGGTAACATGTTACTTATGCTGTACGCTGCATGGCAAAAAAAATATAAGGTAAAAAGCAATGCCAGAATTGCTGTTTTTTTTTAATCCACCAAGAAAGAGTTAATAAAATTTACTCAATAAGTTATTGGCACACAAAAATGGTGTAATTACAAAATGCATCTCATCCCGCAAAAAAATAGCCCTCATATGGCTACATCACCAGGAAAATAAAGAAAATATAGTTTGTACAATGTGAAGACAAAAACCCCCCAAATCGTCAAATCATTAGAACAAAACTGGCTGTGTCAGGAAGGGAATGTATAACCTGCGCGAGCTTATATCAGGGTACAAACCAGATTTAGAGCTTAGAAGGTAAAAGACACCAGAAGTGACCCCCCAATCATAGGAACTACTGGGGATATAGTAAGGAATTTGAGGCTCCCAATGTACTCCGCACAGTTTTCATATTCACTCTTCACCGTTGTGCAGTCACGTCTGGAATGTTAATGCTAACTACACCCCCTGATAAATTCTTTGAGGGGTGCAATTTTCTAATTGGGTTCAGTCCTTAGGGGATTCTACTTTACTGGCATGGTAGAGACTCTGCAAACATGACATGGCGTCCAGAAACCAAACATCTAAATTTGCTCTTCAAAAGCCACATAGCGCCCTTTCCCTTCTGTGCCCTGCTGTGTGCCCAAACTTCAGTTTATGTCCACATGTATGACACTGGTGCACACAGGATAATGCACTTAATGTCATATGTGGGTATAAACTGCTGTTTGGACACAGAAGGGAAGGAGAGCTATTTTGGTTTCTGGTGCACAGATTTAGAAGGTTTTATTTTTGGCACCATGACACTTTTGCAGAGCTCTTGAAATGCCAGTAAAGTGGAATCCCCTGACATGTGACCACATTTTGGAAACTACACCCCTGAAGAAATTTATCCAGGGGTGGGTGAGCATTTTTAACCCCCAAATGTTGCATTAATTTATTTTCCAGAAATGAATACAGAGATGATGATGAAAGGTGAAAATGACAATTTTTCCAGGAATACGTCATTTCAGTGCATAATATGTTGTGCCCAGCTTGTATCATATATGAACACTCCAAAAGCTGTTGTTCCCGGAATACCCACTTACCAGTGTGAGTCTCTACTGATACAAGCTGGCCACAATATATTGGGCACTGAAATGGAGTATCTCTAGGAAAAATGGCAATTTTCATTATCAAGCGCTGCATTCATTTCTAGAAATTAAATTAATGCAACACTCAAGGGTTAAAAATGCTCGCTATATCACTTGATAAATCCCTTCAGGGATGTAGTTTCCAAAGTCTGCAGATTCCACTTTACTGGCAATTCAGGGGCTCTGCAAAAGTGGCATGGTGTCCAAAAACCAAAATAGCGCTCCTTCCCTTTTGTGCCCGGCTGTGCCCAAACAGCAGTTAACACCCACATATGGCGTTGTTAAGTACGTTATCCTGGGTACACCAGTGTCATACATGTGGGCATAAAATGGCGTTTGGGCGCACAGCAGGGCACAGATGTGAAGGAGCGCTATGTATCTTTTGGACCGCAGATTTAGATTGTTGAATTTTGGATACCATGTCACATTTCCAGAGACCCTAAAATTGCCCCTACAAAATGGGGTCACTTCTTGAGGAATTCCAATCCAGGGCTCTGCAAAAACAACTTGACATCCAAAAAGTCCCACTAAATCTATACCCCAAAAATTAAAAAGCGCAGTGCTCCTTCCTTTCTGAGCCCTGCTGTGTGCCCAAGCAGCAGTTTACACCCACATATATAACTTTTTTGTACCCAGGATAGCCCACCATTTTTAGGATTGTATGTCTCTAATGACACAAAGTAGGTACAACATATTGGGCACTGAAATGGCATAGTTCTTTAAAAAAATCAATTTTCACATCCAATTGGAAGCACTCTTAGGCTCAAAATTATAATACCCCTTGATAAATTCTTGAGGGGTGTAGTTTCTACAATGGGGTCACTTTTGAGGGTTTCCATTGTACTGGTACTTTAGAGGCTCTGCAAATGGGACATGGCACCTGAAAACTATACCAGCAAAATCTGCCCTCCTAAAGCCAAATAGCGCTCTTTCCATTCTGAGCCTCATCATGTACCCATACAGCAAATATAGTGCCCACATATAGGGCATTTCTGTGTTCAGAAGAAATTGTGTTAGAAACTGTGGTGTGATTTTTCTTCTTTATCCCCTTGTAAAAATTAAAAATATGGTGCTAAATGGACGATTTATTGGAAAGTAATTTTTGATTTTTACAACTCAATGCTAATAGAATCTTTGAAACAGCTGTAGGGTCAACATACTCCCTATACCCCTTGATATGTTCTGTAAGGGGTGTAGTTTCTAAAACGGAGTCACTTTTGGGGGGTTTCCATTTTATTGGTACTTTAGGGGCTCTGCAAATGAGACATGGCACCTGAAAACTATTCCAGCATAATCTGCTTTTCTAAAACCCAATGTCGCTCCTTCCCTTCCCTGCACTGCCATTCGCCCAAACATCAGTTTACACCCACATGTGGGGTATTTCTGTGCTCAAGAGAAATTGCATAACAAACTATGAGATGTATTTTCTCCTTTAACCCTTTGTGAATGTGTTAATTTTAGGGCTAAATTAATGTATTAGTGGAAAAAAATGAAATGTCTAAATTGCCTATTGAAGGCTACCAAGCTTGTCTGGCATTCATTTGTATGACAGGCTGCTTTATGCCAGCATTTTGCAATACATTGCAATGTATTAGCATTGTAATGCCTTGCATTAGTGATCAGACCCCCTGATGTTCAAGACCTCTAGGGGGTCTAATAAATACAGCATTTATAAAAAAAAAAAAAAAAAAAAAAAAAAAAAAATATATATATATATATATATATATATATATAAAACATTTAAAAAAATTAAAAATTCAAATCACTCCCTTTTCCCTATAATATTATATAAAAGTAGAAAATTACTGTGAACACTAAAACATTAGGTATCCCTGTGTCTGAAAACGCCTGCTCTACAAACTTACGAAACCATTTTTCCCATATGATGAATGATGTAGCGGGAAAAAAATCTAAGAACCGAACAGTACTTTCTCACTGTTTCGCCTGTGATAAAAATTTGAATAAAAAGTTATCAAAGCATTAGACATTCCCCAAAATGGTATAACTAAAACATACACTTGGCCTATGTATCATGTATCCCCATACACAGAAATCTATAAAGTTACGGATGTCAGTATATAGCGACTTTAATTTATTTATTTTTTTTTACAAAGTTTTGCATTTTTGTTAAAGGGTTAAAATTTAAATAAAACTATATAAATTTGTTTTACTGAAATATAAAATACAAGCAACATATAATTTTAGCTGCACAGTGACCGCTGTAAAAAGTCTGTAAGAATGTCGCACAAATACATTTTTTCTCCAATTCCACCCATTTTGAATTTTTCCAGCTGCTCAGTACATTGTACAGAGTAATAAATGGTACCATTATGAAATACAATTTGTCCTGCAAACATTAAGCCCTCATATGGATCTGTGAACGGAAAAATAAAACAAGTTATGGGGTTTGGAAGTCGGGGAGTCAAAAACGAAAATCTAAAAAAAAAAAAAAAATACATTCGACAGGAATGGGTTAAAGACCCAGTAAAAAGGTGGAAAAGTGCAGTAACATCTATAAAACACTATAAAACATCATTATAGCAATCAGATATTACAATAAGGAGTGTCCTTGTGGGGCATTATACTATCATGGAGGGGGTTTATGACAAAGGAAGCAAAAACAAGGTAAAACTTTGTTTGTCCCAAATCATATAATAATGATGAAATTAGGAAAGATACAGAACAGATGGAAGATGACTGGAGGGTAGAGCCTAATAGAGGGTAAAATACAGGAACATCTTATAGTACTCTGATGTCTAACATGGCCTGATATGACATTTGGGTCTCTTTAGTGTTATGTGAGATACCTGTTGTAGAGGTCTCTGTGCTCTGTAACCTTATCAGTTACATTATTACGCTTCATCAGACAAGACATTGCTCTGATAATACATTTGTCTTTATGACATGGAGACGAGAGCCAATTGTATACAATGTATACTACACAGACCAAAGGTACCTCTGAAGAGTGGATCCGAGCAGGGCCCCCTGTTAGCCCCCACTGATAAAATATTTATAACTAATCCTAAGGATAGGCCATAAATAGAGATGAGCGAATTTCTCAAAAGTTCGATTTGGCAGTTCGATTCGAAGTTTCAAAAAATTTGCTTCGATCTGAATTACTTCGTGGCGAATAAACAGCTATTTCCAGGCTGCAGAGAGCCGGGGTGGGCGTCTAAAATGGCAGAAGCCCTTGGATGCCGTGGTCATGTTTCTCTCTCTATCTCTTTCTATCTCTTCAGCACGGACAACTTTTATTCATGTGGAAGTATCTGCTAACAAGCAAAGACACGCCTACCCAATCACATCACTAGAGAACATCTTGTGACCGTCTGATGTCACAAAGGTCCTTACTAAATATTTGTTACCGTGAAGCATCAGGAAATCTGGAAATCAGGAAATCTGGAATCGATTTGGAAGTGGAATTCCACTTCTACAGAATCGATTTGCTCATCTCTAGCCATAAATAAAAAGAAAACATGACCAACCCCTTTAACATTACATTATGATAATGTTCCAAAATTAGGAAATTTAAAAACAAACGAATAAATTTGGTGCAGAAGTCGGATTGTGTCATGATAAGACTTAATATTTCCTTCACCTTTCCCTGTGTTACAGATATGTTATTGTCTCGTGTCATAGAAAGAAGTTATTATAGTAAGATCTGGGCCGCTGCTTTATCCTTTACCGACTTTGACTTTGTTGTTTATTTTAATATATAACAATTGTTAGGATGAGATTTCAGGTAATGATACTATGGAGACACAACTTACCTGTACAAACTTATATAAGCTGAGGAATTGTATCAAGGCGCTGTTTAGATGGAAACCGGGTTTAGTCACAAATGCAGCCACTTCACCATGACCTGAGCAGGAGTAATTCGGGATCTCGTCGCCATTTCCAGACATTATCTGAATAGCAGATTTTATGGCTTTTAATGGATTTCCACAAGTATCAAATATGTGATAGCCAAGAGTAATATTGGGCAGAAGGTTTTCATTCTTGTTAATCTCATCAATAGCAAATATGAAGAACAAGATGGTTTTATATTGTTTAATGGAAATGCTGAAATATTTCCAATATGATAAATGTGAGAAGAACAATCCTTTATATTCTATCTCTAGTAAGAGGAAAGCCTAAGCTGGAGCGCTTCATCTTACACTAATCCTACAATATATGGTGTTGCATAGTTGATTGACTTAGCCTAAATCTACAAAAGGCAGGCAATGGTCCTAAGGCAACAGTCACATGGGCGAAACATTGCATGGAAAATATATCATGCACATAGGCTAAGGCTCCATATCACACAGCCATATGTCCTGCCATACAGTAAGTTGTCTTCACGCTGCACTACAGATGTTACCTTCTTTACCTTGGATGGGATAACTTGCTGCATCCTGATAGCTCAAAAAATAAAATAAAGTCACAGAAAATCATTAAAAATCAGGTTGAAGCTGGCTGCGCATGGTTATATAACTTGCTAAGAGGCAGGTTACACTTCATCTACATCTGTATATTGTACTAAGCAAAAGTTTTACAGATGTGACAAAATGCTAAAAAATAAGAATTCTGGTAAAATAGAAGGGTTAATAGTTTATTTTGTCAATGAACAAAATGAAATGTAAATCCCATCAATATTTGGTGTGACCTTTGCCCTTTGCCTTCTATCAATTCTTCTCAGTTTTTGAAGGCCATATCATCACTTCCAGGACTCCTCCTCCAAAGGGCGCTCACACCAAACATTGATGAGATTTACATTTCTCTTTTTTTTCAATAACTTTGCATTTTGTAGATTGGCAAAAATAAAGTAGTAACACAACTATATAGCAAAAGTTTTATGCAGTTTTGTAAAAAAAATACTACATAGTTGTTATAGCTATAGTACATGTGTGGGGAAATCAGTATATAATGTATTTGGTTATATAAATCTACACAAAGGCTTCAGAATCAGAACTAAACAAAAATAGAACATGACCTATATATTGGCAGTCCATGACAATGGACCATCACAATATTGTTCATGTGAATAGCCCAGATTCACCGACACATGTGTAAGTATAGACTTAGATTTAATTTATAACCAGTTTTCTGGAGTGAGTTACTATAAATGTATGGGGCTGAGGCATCCTCACCCCGGCCTTTACTTTTGCTTTGAGAAAAAGGAGTGAGCGAGGCACTGAATGAACAATGTGCTCCATCTTTGCCGCAAGAAAGGTTGGTGTGCCAAAGAAGTGCTACATTAAAGAAAGTTGTAAATGAAGTAGACAGACAAACTTACCTTACACAAGTGAAAAATAAGCAACTACCTCTGGGATCAAATGAATTTAGTAGACTATCAAAATACACAGAGATCAGTCCTCCGATAATGATGTCTCCTTTCTGATAATATTCATACTCAAATAAAGGCCTTAGCTTTGTCATTCCAGACATCGGGATTGTTTGTCCATAAAATGCTCCAGGTAGAAGGATTATAAGTATATTCCAGACATGGTGAGGAGGAGACCATATCATGTCTTACACAAGGTTCTCTCCTGCAGTGTAGATGCTGACAGCTCGGCAGAATATCAGCAATGGAAAAACATGAGTGTGAACTGCTGCTTATAAAGGTTACAGAGAGTGATTTAGATCCACGGACTGAGCAGGAGAATTGGGAGATGAGGGAATAGAAGTCTCAGTAAAGATCCGAGTAAATGTGTAAATATCTCAAGATTGTTTTTACCTTCTTACTTTACAATAGTTTAACTGTTACATAGACTTTCCTGTGATAATTTCAATTTACCATTGTTAAAGTGACTTTTTGCTTTTCTTTTTTTTTTCTATTTTATAGGGAGAGTTTTTGGACATTTTTATAATATACTTTATTATTATTATTATTCTATTAGTACATATTTTTATTAGAAAACAAGTTCTAAGATTCTCCCAAGCAAAGCTCTGACTAAGCATTGTTAGGGAGATCCGTCCTGTATTCACCTTGTATTACCAGTATATACAAATATAGCAGTTGCCAGGGAGGTCACTTCACATAGCTTTTATACCACCTAGATAAGTGGTTCTGGTTTCATTTGAAAGCATAGAGTCTCAACTTCAAGCCGGGGCCGACATAAACACATGCAGTTCTTTCAACTACTGTATATCAGTACAGTTCAGTTGAAATGCATGGTAGAGCAGGAAGCATCCGGCTTCCTGCTCTGCCATTCTGTAAGCCATATGCCACTTAAGGGCTGCTGGTTTACAAGGCACCGGGACCACAGACCAAGATGTTTGAAGGGGCCATGGTGCACGTGCAGGAACAGTGACCCGTACTCTGTTTATATTGTATGTTGTTTGTTTTATATTGACCATGTGATAGGACGATCGTGATCGTTTATAGGACGATGCTGTATATCCATTACATGGCCACTATGAAATGAACGATACAATGTAAAGAGAGAAGGGGCCACTGCACTTGCACAAGTGCTGTGATCCCTTTCAAGCAACTAATCAGCAGGGTCCCGGGTGTCGGATCACGGCTGATATATTTTGTTTTAATTGGAAAAGAAGCCAAAGATGTCTCTGTTGCAAACTTTACAGAGACAAGTCAGAGCTGGAAGAAGTTGTCATGGCATTCCAGGTAGAAGAGACTGGAAATATGAACGATTACAGTCAGAGGTGTCATCTGTAGGTCACAAAATGTTTCCTGTGCCGTATTCACCTAAATTGTCAGCAGAGCCTGTATTTACCACTATATGGTTATTGTATAGTGATAATATCGGTATACCTGAGTTGGGGACCCACTTGGATGTATTTGCTTTCCCCCCTCCACGTGTTGAACCCCTAGCTATGCTTCTACTACAACCTGATACTTTGTAGTCACAACAGGGGGAAAAGTTCCCATGTAAAAGTAAAGCTTTCCCATGCCTTTAGATCTTTCTCCTGAAACTCTGTGTATTTCATTTCCTGTAAAAAATAGTCTGACTGTACCTGAAGACCTGTGTATTGAGCCTAGCATGTGTCTAAGAAGCAGGACCTAGAGGAGCTCAGCACGAACCTTTCTGAGAACTGAGAAATCACTGTGTGTTGCCTCAGGACCGCTGCTCTCACAAAAAGAAGATTGTTGAACATTTAGAGTGTGTAACTTCTAACATTGATCTTTGCTACAACTGGGCAACTTGTGTTAACTAATTTGTGGGTGAACAAGTGTTAAAAGCTCTGGTGACAATGATTTTGTAGAAGTGAGTGTGCTTTCTTTTGACTCCACCTTTGCAAGTTAACAAGTAATGCTGACCTGAATGTCCTATCAATGGGTAGGTCAGTGTGGAGTGAAGGATGAAGAGGTGTACTTGGCCCATAGTACAAGTACTTGAGGTGTAAGTTGACCTAGTCCCTCATGCTTACAATATGTGCAGAAACATCAATGTTCAGAATGAAGGAGGAAGGCACAGAAAGAAGCTCTGCTGCCCCTTTAAGCCTTGGGCTTGGACTGCCAGTGAAGTTGATTAGATTACAGAAGGGGGCACAAAGTACTGTGAGATTGGGCCCGGAGGTCAGGGGACTACATTGAGGTGGTTTCTATTCACCTGATGAGGTGTCAACAACTGTGGTGTGACTACTAAGTGCTACCTTAGGGGGCTCGATGGGCCACTGCTTTTTTTTTTTTTTTTTAATAAGCCGATACCTACTGAGTAACCCGAGCAGGTAATGTGCCCTATTTACCTACTGATCCCCGTTCCTGCTCACAGCTGCCTCAGCTTTCCCTTCTGCCAGGGGGCCCTGTGCGTCCCATATCATGTCGCTGACACTGATCAATGTCAGTACGTCGCTGACAGTGACATCATGTAGGACCCATGGAGCTGCCTAGAGGGCAGAAGAGGAAGCAGAGGTAGTCGTGAGCTGGAGCAGGGATCGGTAACTAAGGCCGTGGGCCCACGGCAAGAGTATGTGTTAAGCAAACCCCGTGAGATTCATCTCGACAGTTTCGTCTGGTGGTTCCTTTCAGGCTGAATACGTCCAAACTGAAAATTCTATTATTATACTCTGAGGTTTCTTCAGTCCCCGGAGTATAATGATCAGAGGCACAAGGGAAGTGAGCGTACATAAAAACCAGTGTTATTTACATCTCCTGGGCTCGGCAGCTACTAACTGCTCTCTTCTGTCAATTTTAGTGATGTCACTGACATCATGGGGTGAGGCCGGCGTCACAATGAAAAATGATGCTGGCGTAACCCACATCTGTGACATCACTGAAGAAGGCCGAAGACACAGGAAGTCGTGCCGAAGCTCAGGAGATGAGAGTAACATTGTTTTATATGTTTGACATCTTACCTGGGCATCCGATCATTATATTTGGTGGTCTGAATAGATCCCATAGCATATTAATAGTTTGTGTGTGGAAAACCCCCAAAATTTTGGGTTCTGCAGAACCTGAAATTTTTTCTATATTTGCAACGAACACCTTAAGGGCCACTGTGCGAGATCATACTGTGTGGAGGCCGCTGTGGGATATTATACTGTGTGACAGGGCTGCTATGGGACAATATACTGTGTGGAGGGGCCAACAGGGGGCATTATACTGTGTGGAGGGGCCTATATGGGACATTATTCTATATGGACGGGCCATTGAGGGACATTATACTGCATGAAGAGGCTGCTATATGACATTATACTGTGTGGAGGGGCTGCTATGGGACAATATACCAAGTGTAGGGGTCACTATAGGAAATTATACTGTATAAAGGGACGGATATGGGACATTATACTGTGTGCAGGGGCTGCTATGGAATATTATACTGTGTAGAGGCAGGTATTGCACATTATACTGTGTAGAGGCTACTCTGGGACATTGCATTATCTGTAGGGGCCACAATGTGACATTATGCTGTGTGGAGGGGCCACTATGGGACATTACACTGTATTGAGGGGTCGCTATAGGACATTATACTTTGTGAAGAAGCTGCTAAGGGACATTATTTTGTATGGAGAGGCCATTGTGGAACATTATACTGTGTGGAGGGACCACTATGGGACAGTATACTGTATGGAGGGGTCACTATGGGATATTATACTGTGTGGAAGGGCCAATGTGAGACATTATACTGTGTGCAGGGGCCACTATGGGGCATTATACTGTGTGGAGGTGATTCTATTTGACATTATACAGTTGGATATGATCACTACAGTACATAATACTGTATGAAGGGGCCACAATGGGACATTGAAGAAGCCCCGAAGGGACATTATTATGTGTGGAGAGGCCATTGTGGGACATTATACTGTGTGGAGGGGCCACTATGGGACATTATACTGTATGGAGGGTCCAATATGTAACATTACACTGTGTGCAGGTGCCACTGTGAGACATTATACTGTGGGAAGGGGCCACTATGGAACAAAATACTTTGTGAAGGAGCCGCTATGGGACATTATACTGTATAGAGGGGCAACTATGGGACATTATACTGTGTGGAGGGGCCGCTATTGGACATTATTCTGTGTGGATGGGCCGCTATGGAACAATATACTCTACCAGGGTCCACTTTGGGACATTATACTGTGTGGATGGGCCACTGTGAGACATTATACAGTGGGATAGGGCCATTATAGGACATAGTACTGTGTGATGGGGCCACAATGGGCCATTTTACTGTGTGAAGAGGCCGCCATAGGACATTTTGATTGGAGGAGCCTCTATGGGACATGAGTTGCACAACTTCTCTAGAATGCTCTACTGTGGACAATTAGATTAATTCCCAATTTCTACAGCTTCAAGGGTAAACTAAAGACACATCTTTTCAGACAGACCTATCACAATTCCTAATGTAAACCCTTCTGAAGTTAGAATCCCTAAAACAAACCCTCCCCTGTTCACGCTCCTGCATTACCTCACAGGATATTATGCCGTATCGGACTGTAACTTTATATGTCCAAGCACCACTGGTGACGTCTCATACAGCTTATATATGTGTAATGACAGTAACCTCTATCACAAAAATGGCAGGACCACTATACAAGCAATGCTACCTCCGATGCTGCCCCTGCTACCTCCTGTGTCACCCCCTCTACCTCATAGATTGTAAGCTCTTGGGAGCAGGGCCCTCAGTCCCAGTGTGTGAATTGACTATTTCTTTGTAATGTATCTTTTTTGTCTGTACTTGAACCCTAAAATTTGTAAAGTGCTGCGGAATATGTTGGCTATATAAATAAAGTGAATAGGCCACTGTGAGACATTACACTGTGTGCATGGGCTGCTATGAGTCATTATTATTTGTGGAGAGGCCGCTATGGTACATTATACTGTGTGTAGGGACCACTATGTGACATTATACTGTCTGGAAGGGCCACTATGGGACAACATACTGTGAGACATTATTGGACATAATACTGTGTGGAGAGGCCAACATAGGACATTTTACTGTGCTCAGGGGCCACTGTGAGATATTATACTGTGGGAATGGGCCACTATGGGACATAATACATTGTGAAGGGGCTGCTATAGAAGATTATACTATGTGCAGCGGCTGCTATGGAACTTTATACTGTGTGGATGGGCCACCATAGCACATTGCACTGTGTGGAGGAGCCACTATGGGACATTATACTGTGTGTTAGGGACAGTATGAGACATTATACTGTGTGGAGGAGCCACTATAGGACATTATACTGTGTGGATAGGCCACTGTGAGACATTATACTGTGTGCACGGGCCGCTATGAGTCATTCAGAATAGCTACAGTGGGGAAAAAAAGTATTTAGTCAGCCACCAATTGTGCAAGTTCTCCCACTTATGAAGATGAGGCCGGCCTGTAATTGTCATCATAGGTAGACCTCAACTATGAGAGACAAAATGAGAAAACAAATCCAGAAAATCACATTGTCTGATTTTTTAAGAATTTATTTGCAAATTATGGTGGAAAATAAGTATTTGCATGAATTAAGGGCTGTATAAAGTAAAGCTCTAGTCTGTGTGCTGCGTACCTTGCTCAGGAGTGGGTGTGTTGGATGCACAAGACGCCCTTTGTGTGGCGTACATTCCCTGCCATGCATCTCCTATACATTACAGTAAGGACAGTACAAGGTGGGAGTATAAGCAGAAGAAAACTAAATGTCCCAGCATGTCCACGTGTTATGATACATGTTCTGACTCAATAGCTTGGCTGCAAGTGTGAGGTTGTGAGAGTGTCCTGTAGTCTCTATGCTAACCAGCAATTTACACCAAGATATTTATCAGATAGTGTTCAACTCAACTGAGGAGGCGTAGATAAGATTCCAGATGCTTTAATCCAGGTAAATCTTGTGTAGGGAACTGCCATTTCTACTAGTATATAATGTATCTGGCTTCTTTGCCCCTGCAGTTTGGCTTCAGAGACCCCAGGCATTTAGTGCAAGTTTTGTTTTGTAAATACAGTGAGTCAGACACATGTGAGGCAGAGCTGCTGGGGGGAGAGATGTGAGCAGAGCTGCTGAGACAGACATGTTATGTCTGGGGGAGTCTAAGAGCCACTTGTTCCTCTTTACTTCACAGTATATAGTTAGGTATGTGTTACCCCCTATATACTCACAGGACCTAGCTAGTAACCGTAGTTAGGGATCCATATATATATACAGTTCAGGGCAGTGATAGGTTAGGCTTCCGAAGGCCAACTAGCTAGTTAGAGGCCCGGTGGCACTAGTAGTTTAGCTGGCAGGTTAAGGACTCAGTGTTAGGGTAGTCAGGCCTGCATCTACTGCCGTCACCGTCGCCCTGTTTGCTGCCTGTGAAGAATCTCACCATCATCATCATCATCTCCTGATCGGCTGTCTGTCATCTCCTGGAAGAATCCGAGGATCCACAGTCATCCACAGGGGCCCCTGCATCTCTTCTGTTGCCTGGAGGTATTGTGCACTGGACTCTTGCTATATATCTATATATATACCCGGGTATATAACCTAAGACGGTTGAGGACTTGCTGGTTGTTGTAGTATTGCTGTGTTCTGAGTATATTTTATGTATGTATTATTACCCTGTTGATTCTTATAAAGCTACTGTTATAACCTTATGTGGTATCTGTATGTATTCTTCAGACTGTGAGATTAGTACAGTGATCCTTGTTAAGGCTACTAACTGTACTTCATGGGTAAGTCCCAGGAAGAGATCCTCCCTGTAATACAGAGGCTCTATCCTGGGTGGAGGCACTGATATATTATATATTATATATATTTCATATATGTTCCCACTCTTCCCTTCAGCGAAGGCTTCAGGTCCCATTATACACACAGGTCAGCGCCAGAGTCTGTTGCGGGAGGGATAATACTCATACCCCCCCCCCAAATAGGGCTACATTTGGAGGCACTGCTGAGATTTAGAAGTGGGAATAGTCATTGATATGGAGAAGCGATATAGCTCAGAGGGGAACCTCCCACTAGCTACTACATGGGATTACCGACCGCCTGTTCCTCCCCTGGTTCAGGTAAAGGAAGAACCCCGCTCAGCCAGTTACCCCCCCCAGTATGGCCGTCGCTAGCAGTTCCTCTAGTGACAGTGCTATTAGCACTTTAGCCAGGCTGACTGAAATGTTAGCTCAGGGCCTGCAGGCCACTCACTACAAGAAACTAAACGTATTCTCTGGTAATGTCCCAGTACCACAAGGGGAGGAAAACTTTGAGATATGGAAAGAACATACTCTCCAATGCCTGAAGGAATGGTCTTGCTCTGAAGAAGGCAAGCGGCAGCGTATCAGTGAAAGTTTGCGGTCTCCTGCTGCAGAATTGATCCGCTTGTACAGAGACTCTCATGAAGGAGTGAGTGCATTGGACTATATACAAGTACTGTCTGATCACTTTGAGCCATACTATGACCTTGCCCAGATGGTTGCTGATTACCGAATGGTTCGTCAAAAAGAAGGGGAAAATGTCTCTACTTTTATTAACCGTTTACAGCTACTTCTTTCACGTCTGGTGTACCACGCAGCTATATCTACTTCAGAGGTAGACGCTATGAGAACCAGTCAGTTGGTGAGAGGGTTACAACCTCATCATCCTCTTGCTCAAGTACTCAAGGTCTTACTATCTGATAGAGTCCTTCCATTTCCTGACTTAATGAAGTTAGTGAAGAAACAAGAAGCTGACATTAGTTTTAGTACCCCTAAGAAAGCGAAAAGCATCTCTAAAGAAGATGTTGTTCCTAATTCAAACAAGGACAAACCAGCGGAGCGGTCAGAACTTAGACAGTCCGCCACTCCACCCACTGCCACTCAATGGAGGAAGGATGCTAGAACCTGTTATAAATGTGGTCAGACGGGCCATACTGCCAGACAGTGTACGGAGGACAGTGAGGGATTGGGACACAGTGCTGTCTTCTCTATTCAGAATCAAAGACACCGAAGGAAGGCGGGCCGAGTAAAGACCAGAGGCACTATCGCGGGCTCCAGGTCCGTTGTCAAAGTCACTGTCAATGGTCATGCCGCTCCTGCCCTGTTTGATACAGGATCTCAAGTGACCCTGATTTATCGCTCGTTCTACCAAAAGTATCTGAGGGATATACCTCTTCAGTCTACGGGACAAATGAAATTGTGGGGGCTTAATTCAGGATCATATCCTGTAGATGGCAGCCTACAAGTAGTTATAGCTGTCCCTGAATTAGAAGATCAGAGTGTCGCTCCCATGAAGATTACGGCTCTTGTCTGTCCTGATACAGGGGATTCTTGTGCAGCTCCTGTGATACTTGGCGCTAATTGTCCCGCAGTGCATTATGCTTTTCAGAAGTTTCTTGGAAGAGATTGGAACACTGCAGCTCAGCCGGTGAATATATCTTCTGATCTTAGAGAACTCTGTGATGCCCTGTCTACTGGCTATCGACATGGAATGGTATATCATATCGTTGAGAGAACCGTGGAAGTTCCTGCCGGCGGGGAGAGAGTTCTGAGAGTAGCCTCCAGCATTGCTCCCGATTTGCTTGAAGGGGGGAGTTATGTCCTTATGGAAACCCCTGAAGAAATGATTAACCAGAATGGCTGGATGGTGATCCCAGAGAGAAAGGACTGGAGAAATAAAGTGGAGTTATCTACCTGTGTGACAGTGAGGAACTGTTCACCGCATCCGATCGTAATTGGACCATACCAGAATGTGGCCCACTGCTACCCTGTGCTTGGAGTAAATCCATACGCTGAAGTGTGCAGGATTCAAATCCGAGATGCAATCCCTAATCTCAATCTTGACTTGAGTGATCCACATTTACCAGAGGCCTGGAATCAGCGACTGACACAGAAGTTGTCTGAATTATCGGAAGTGTTCTCCATGGATGATATGGATGTAGGTTGTGCTAAAAGTGCTCAACACACTTTCCGATTGACCGATTCTACTCCCTTCCGGGAGCGACCACGGAGAGTTGCTCCAAAGGATGTTGATGAGTTAAGACAGACTCTACAGCAAATGAAAGGTCAGGGGATCATTGTGGACAGTAAGAGCCCCTATGCCTCACCTATTGTGGTGGTAAGAAAAAAATCTGGAGCAATTCGCCTATGTGTGGATTACAGAACTCTGAACCGGAGAACCTTACCTGATCAGTATACACTGCCGAGAATTGAAGAAGCTCTGGAAGCTCTGAATGGAAACTGTTGGTTCACAGTGCTGGACCTAAGATCGGGATACTATCAAGTCCCAATGGCACCTGAGGATCAGGAAAAGACAGCCTTCATATGCCCCTTGGGTTTCTTTCAGTTCACTCGTATGCCGCAAGGTACAAAAGGTGCGCCAGCAACGTTCCAAAGGTTGATGGAAAGAGTGTTAGGTGATTTAGTGCCCCGGGAATGCCTTGTATATCTTGATGACATTATTGTGTTTGGAAAGACGCTGGAAGAACATGAAGAACGACTCATGAGAGTACTCCATCGCTTAAAAGAAGAGGGGCTGAAGTTGTCGGCTGACAAATGCAAATTTTGTAGATCTTCGGTCACTTATGTAGGTCATATTGTTTCTGCTGAAGGAGTTGCTACCGATCCTGGTAAGATTGAAGCTGTGGTGAATTGGCCCCGACCGCAAAATATTACGGAGTTGCAATCTTTCTTGGGGTTTTGTGGATTCTATCGACGATTTGTGGAAGGATATTCAAAAATTGCTCGAGCCCTCCTCGACCTGTTGAAGAGTGATGCAGGAGATCCGGGAAAGAAGAAAGGGTCTTCCAAAAGCCTTTTTGGCGATAGGTGGACTGCGGATTGTGAAGAAGCATTTAAGTTGTTGAAGAAGAAATTGACAGAAGCTCCCGTTCTGGCTTATGCTGATGCACAGAAGCCATATGTGCTACATGTAGATGCCAGCTTTGAAGGATTAGGTGGCGTGCTGCACCAAGAATACCCGGCCGGGTTACGGCCCATAGCTTTCATAAGTCGAAGTCTTTCTCCCAGCGAGAAAAATTATCCAGTACATAAATTGGAGTTTTTGGCGCTCAAGTGTGCCATTGTTGATAAATTACATGACTATTTATACGGAGCCACGTTTGAAGTAAGAACAGACAACAATCCACTGACATACGTTTTGTCAACCGCTAAGCTCGATGCTACAGGACATCGCTGGTTGGCAGCTTTATCCAACTACCAATTCACACTCAAGTATAAATCGGGGCCTAAGAACATTGGGGCAGATGCTCTATCAAGACGGCCTGGATTACCTAGTCCGGAAGTAGTGGATGAATGGGAAGAAGTGCCAAGTCCTGGAGTAGGAGCTTTGTGTGCCATGGCTGCTGTAGTTGAAGACCGAGTAGCCTTTTCTGAAACTCGGCTTATTGACTCTATTGGGGGAGGTCCCGAAGCTGTACCAGACATGTTTGCCTACCCTGCCGCTTTAGGATCCTTTGAGAGTTGTTCTATATCTTCAAAGCGAATGATCTGGAGTCAAAAGACTGATCCTTTAATTGGACCTCTTTATCAAGCAGTGAGTTCTCAAGACAGAGAAATGTTAAAGACATCCCTACCCTCTGAATGCAGTCAACTTCTACGAGATTGGGAGAAGTTTGAAATAGACAATGGCCTACTTTATCGTGTGGTGCTGTATCATGATCACCCTGGAAGGCGCCAACTAGTTATTCCAAGCTGCTTTCAGAAGATGATTTTCCGAAGTCTGCATGATTATCATGGTCATTTGGGACCTGAGAAGACTTATGGCCTAATACAAGACCGATTCTACTGGCCCAAAATGAGAGATACCGTGACTCGTCTGTGTAGGTGCTGTCGCAGATGTTTGCAGAGGAAGACTGTCCCGGTTCGAGCGGCCTTCATGGGACACTTGAAGAGTTCGGGCCCCATGGATCTTGTCTGCATAGACTTCCTTTGTATTGACAACGACTCCAGAGGA
This sequence comes from Leptodactylus fallax, assembly GCA_947044405.1. Classification (NCBI taxonomy): domain Eukaryota; kingdom Metazoa; phylum Chordata; class Amphibia; order Anura; family Leptodactylidae; genus Leptodactylus; species Leptodactylus fallax. Next base: position 1,688,647 of record CAMRHE010000378.1, read on the forward strand.
TTTGGAAATGTATTGGTGGTGACTGATCACTTCACACGATATGCTCAAGCCTTTCCGACTAAGGATCAAAAAGCAGTCACTGTTGCAAGAGTGCTTTGGGAAAAGTATTTTATCCATTATGGCTTACCACACCGGTTGCATTCTGATCAAGGCCGGGATTTTGAGAGTAACCTGATCAAAGAGTTACTTCAGTTGTTGAACATCCGCAAAAGTCGGACGACGCCTTACCATCCAGAGGGAGATGCCCTTCCTGAAAGATTTAACAGGACTTTACTTGATATGTTTGGTACCTTACGAATTGAGGATAAGCGATCCTGGAGTCGAAAAGTGGAGGCTATGGTGCGTGCCTATAATAGTACAAGGCACGAGAGCACAGGATATTCACCATACTTTCTGATGTTTGGAAGAGAGCCTAGGCTACCTATTGACATCTTGTTGGGAGTCTCTACCGATGGTATCAGTCATCGAGATCATTACCGATACGTGGCACGTTTGAAAGAAACGCTTAAGAGTGCTTATCAGCTGGCTGAGGAAAATGCGGCCAAAGTGAATGAAGGAAATAAAAGGAGATTTGATCTTCGAGTAAGATACCGAGAATTGAACCCTGGGGACCATGTTCTGCTACGGAATTTGGGAGCATCTGCAAAACATAAGCTGGCTGATCGATGGCGGAGTGAACTCTTTACAGTGGTAGATCGGTTGCCTGGAATACCAGTCTACAAGATAAAAGGACGGGACGGGAGGATCAGGACTTGGCATAGAAATCATTTGTTGCCTGTACCTCAGATTGATGGTATGGATATCTCCAATGATGGCTCGGCCTGCGATTCTCCACAGTCCTTAGCCGATATTCCACCTGACCTTCCTGAAACTCCTGAGAGTGATTGGACTGTGGCTCCTGAAGTTCCTAGATCACCAGTATCTTCTCCTTCAGGGAGACCTATGAACCCTCAAACTCCAGAATTCGTACCTAGATCTGTGTCTACAGATGAGCAGGGATCTAGCTCTCCTACGCCACCAGCACCATCCCCTCCCATGGCAGACAACCCTAGTTTAGGGCCTGGACATGCTAGTTTACCTCAGAGAGAGGTACGGAGAGGAGAGAGAATTAGACACCCTCCACCTATGCTGACATATGATAGTTTGGGGGACCCCAGATTTACTACTCAGCCTCATTTATACCATGCTTGGGTGGGTGCAGTGTCCACTTTGGTCAATATGTTACCAATTTTCGCTCCTGCTGGCATGTATACCTATTAACCTGTTGTGACTCTGTAAATGCAAAAGCAACCATATTGATATTGTCATTGGTAATGTTGACTGTATACTATGACTTTGTATGTCTTTGACGTGACGTAAAGATTTCACCAGAGGGAGAGTGTAGGGAACTGCCATTTCTACTAGTATATAATGTATCTAGCTTCTTTGCCCCTGCAGTTTGGCTTCAGAGACCCCAGGCATTTAGTGCAAGTTTTGTTTTGTAAATACAGTGAGTCAGACACATGTGAGGCAGAGCTGCTGGGGGGAGAGATGTGAGCAGAGCTGCTGAGACAGACATGTTATGTCTGGGGGAGTCTAAGAGCCACTTGTTCCTCTTTACTTCACAGTATATAGTTAGGTATGTGTTACCCCCTATATACTCACAGGACCTAGCTAGTAACCGTAGTTAGGGATCCATATATATATACAGTTCAGGGCAGTGATAGGTTAGGCTTCCGAAGGCCAACTAGCTAGTTAGAGGCCCGGTGGCACTAGTAGTTTAGCTGGCAGGTTAAGGACTCAGTGTTAGGGTAGTCAGGCCTGCATCTACTGCCGTCACCGTCGCCCTGTTTGCTGCCTGTGAAGAATCTCACCATCATCATCATCATCTCCTGATCGGCTGTCTGTCATCTCCTGGAAGAATCCGAGGATCCACAGTCATCCACAGGGGCCCCTGCATCTCTTCTGTTGCCTGGAGGTATTGTGCACTGGACTCTTGCTATATATCTATATATATACCCGGGTATATAACCTAAGACGGTTGAGGACTTGCTGGTTGTTGTAGTATTGCTGTGTTCTGAGTATATTTTATGTATGTATTATTACCCTGTTGATTCTTATAAAGCTACTGTTATAACCTTATGTGGTATCTGTATGTATTCTTCAGACTGTGAGATTAGTACAGTGATCCTTGTTAAGGCTACTAACTGTACTTCATGGGTAAGTCCCAGGAAGAGATCCTCCCTGTAATACAGAGGCTCTATCCTGGGTGGAGGCACTGATATATTTCATATATGTTCCCACTCTTCCCTTCAGCGAAGGCTTCAGGTCCCATTATACACACAGGTCAGCGCCAGAGTCTGTTGCGGGAGGGATAATACTCATACCCCCCCCAAATAGGGCTACATTTGTAAAACCTCATACAGCAGTAGGTGAAAAATGATGAAATACCAGGAGCTGAGCAGACATGTTGCTTACAAAGAAGTGAAACTAAACTGAGAGAGAGAGAGAGAGGAGGAGCTACAGCATCACAGCTAAGGATACAGAGAGAGAGAGGGGACAAACTACAAAGACAAACAGTATCACAGATACATGTCAGTGAATTAAACCAAATCCTGGGACATGACACTCCCCGCCTGAAATCTTTAGATTTCACTGAAAACAAACATTAAATGTCCTGAGATGTCCATAAGGTCCTCTTCAAACCTGAAAAACAAAAAAGAAACATGCACAACAAACAATAATCAACAGTTAGTCCAAATAAACCAATCTTCAGGTCGGGAAGCCGCAATTTGCCAACACCTCCACCGACCCACACTGTAATCCACAAGAACACATTTTTAGTTCATGGAAGGAAGCTCCCCGCCATGAGCTGTGAATGGTGTCCTTATCTTCTTTTATGTGACGTCTCCTCTTGGAAGAAGAAGCACCAGTTCATTAATTGGGCGGAAGAAAACTCGCACTGAGCCTCCCTTGGTTACCTTGACCTCCACTTTCCGAGTCTTCCCATCATCACTAGGGACAACTTTAGTGATGAGACCCATAGGCCATTCATTCCGATGGGCTTCTTTATCCCTTAGAAGGACGAGGTCACCCACCTGGAGATTAGGTTTTGAGGTCTGCCATTTGTGACGGCTCTGTAGCATGTGGAGGTACTCTGTTTTCCAGGGGTGCCAGAACACATTGGACAGGTGTTGAACTTGTTTCCATTGGCGTCTGTAAATGTCACTGTGATCTAAGGTACGTGGAGAGGTAGCAGCAGTACCAATTTTCTGAGTAAGAAGCGTTGCTGGGGTTAAGATAATTGGAGATTCAGGGTCTGAAGATACTGGGACAAGTGGCCTTGCATTGATTATCGCAGACACTTCAGCAAGAAAGGTTATTAACGTCTCATGGGTAAGCAGTGTCGACTTGTGGTCCATCAACATAGAGTCAAGGATTCTGCGTGTGATCCCAATCATATGTTCCCAGGAACCTCCCATATGGGATGAATGTGGAGGGTTAAACGTCCAAGTGCACCCATTGTTGGATAAGAAGTTGTCTAACTGCAGTTCTTTGCAGGCTCCAACGAAGTTAGTGCCACAGTCAGACCTCAGTTGTTTGGCAGGTCCACGAATGGAGAAGAATCTTCGGAGGGCGTTGATAAAGCAAGATGAATCCATAGATTCAATTACTTCAATGTGTACTGCTCGAATGCTGAGACAGGTGAACAGCACAGCCCACCGTTTACTGTTTGCAGCTCCACCACGGGTTCTTCGTGTGATAACTGACCATGGACCAAAGACGTCCAACCCAACGTAAGTAAAGGGCGGATCAGTACTTAGACGGTCTGGAGGAAGGTTTGCCATTTGCTGCTGTTGGTGTCTTCCCCTTAACTTGTGGCACTTAACACATTTATGGATCACAGAGGAGATGTGTCTCTTCATTCCCACAATCCAGAAACCGGCTGACCTGATGGCACCTTCAGTAAAATGTCTTCCTTGGTGCTGTACCTTCTCGTGGTAATGTCGGATCAGCAGAGCAGAAATGTAATGTCCACCTGGAATGATCACTGGGTTCTGTTCCTTGCTACACAAGTCAGACTTTCCAATCCGGCCGCCCACTCTCAATAATTCGTGGTGGTCGATTACGGGGTTTAGTTTGTAAAGTGCACTGTTCCTGGACAGATCGATGCTCCGTGAGATACTGTCAATCTCTTGATGATATACCTCTTGTTGAACACTCCAGATGATAACTTGCTCAGCGTGTTCAATGTCCGCTGCGGTAGGGTGTTTCATACACATATGCCAGCCATGACACTCCGTTGATCTGTCCTTCGCAAAGCACTGAGCGATGTGAAACAGTCGGGCAACAGCTCTCACAATGGATGACCAGGTTGAGAAACGTTCAAAGCGATGTGGCTCCAGCTTCGCCTTTGGAATCACAGAAGTGTAGAGTGTGGAGGTCATAGGCCTGATTTCCTTGTCAGACTCGAGATCCACTAAATCGTAGACAGCATTGTTAGGAGTCAAGCAGGGATCTTCATACAGGAAACTTGGAGGCGACAGCCACATATGGTCTAAAAGGTGCGCTGTCTGTGCAGGCCTTGTACCACGGTCAGCTGGGTTAAGTTGTGTGGAGGCGTAATGCCACTGATCAGGGGCAGAGAAACTTCGGATACGTTCCACTCTGTTTCCAACATACACATAAAATTGTCTTGTTTGATTGTGTATATAACCAAGGACAACTCTGCTATCAGTGTAGAATGTAAATGAATCAATGGCAATGTCCATTTCATCTCTTATTGCTTCAGCAATTTCTACTGCAAGCACAGCTGCACAAAGTTCGAGTCGCGGAATGGAGTGTGCAGGTTTTGGGGTCAGTTTGGCCTTACCAAGAACAAATCCACAGTGTAACTCATGATTGGCTCCTAATTCTTCTTGAACCTTGTTGAACCTATTCTTCAACAGATTTGATCACACACCAGCTCCTCCCACCCCAGTATGTCCTTCAGCTCCCCCCACCACAATGACTTCTCCCTATGCGGCCACTTCCCAACAGACCAGTAAATCCAGAATTCCATCTTTATCTGGCCACAGTCTGACCTTCACACGGGCCCAGGTGAGGAAGGAGATGAAAAAGATCAAGGCGAGGAAAGCCGCAGGGCCAGATGACATCAGTGCAAGGCTAATTAAGACTTGCGGGGACCAGCTGTGTGGTATAATTACATATATGTATAATATGAGCCTGAGGCAGGAAATAGTCCCTGAATTATGGAAATCTTCTTGTGAGGTACCAGTTCCAAAGAAACCCCACCCTATGGACCTCAACGACTACAGACCTGTAGCACTGACATCCCACCTGATGAAGATCTTGGAGAGATTGGTTCTCACACATCTCCGCCCTCTAGTGAGCCCCGCTATGGACCCACTCCAGTTTGCTTATCGGCCGGGCATTGGGGTAGATGATGCCATCATCCATCTTCTGCACAGGGCTCTGTCTCACCTGGAGAAACCAGGGAACACGGTGAGAATAATGTTCTTTGACTTCTCCAGTGCTTTTAACACCATACAGCCCAGGTTACTGAGAGACAAGCTGGGCCTTGCTGGAGTGGACCACCACCTCTCCAACTGGATCCTAGACTACCTCACAAATCGACCTCAATACGTGAGAGCCCGAGACTGTGTGTCAGGTACCGTGATCTGTAATACGGGGGCACCTCAGGGTACGGTTCTCGCCCCTTTCCTCTTCACACTGTACACTGCAGATTTTAGGTGCAACTCATCCAGCTGCTACCTACAGAAGTATTCTGACGACTCTGCAATAGTGGGTCTCATCACAGATGATGATGACAGGGAGTACAGAGAACTGAACCAGCATTTTGTGGACTGGTGCCACCGGAACCACCTGAAGATTAACGCGGGGAAGACCAAGGAGATGGTGGTGGACTTCCGCAAAGGCAGAAGCCCTCCTAAACCAGTGGACATCCTGGGGACGGGCATCGAGATTGTGAACACCTATAAGTACCTGGGTTTGCTCCTTAATAATAAGCTGGACTGGGCAGATCATATGGAGGCCCTGTACAGGAAGGGCCACAGCAGGCTCTACCTGCTTAGGAAACTGAGAGCCTTTGGAATCCTGGGGGCACTTCTTAGAACTTTCTTCAACTCAGTAGTGGCATCAGCCATCTTCTTTGGAGTGGCCTGCTGGGGGAGCAGTATATCAACCAGGGACAGAAATAAACTTGACAAGCTGATTAGAAGGGCCAGCTCTGTCCTGGGGAGCCCACTGGACCCAGTGCAGGTGGTGGGTGACAGAAGGATACTGTCCGTGGTGAGCTCCATGCAGAAGAAGAAGTCCCATCCCATGCATGAGACTGTGATCGCGCTGAGCAGTACTGTCAGTGACCGACTGCTCCACCCTAGGTGTGAGAAGAAGCGCTATCGGAAGTCTTTCCTCCCCACCGCGGTTAGGCTGTACAACCAACACCGACCTAAGCGGAGATCATTACACACAGAGAACTGAAATATCTCTCTGCCTGTTAAATCCCCCCCCCCCCCTCTGCTACGCCCTATCTGTCTGTCTGCTATTAATGTAATGCCTCTCACCTTGGAACATTCCTGTACATGTTGTATTTGTATTTGTATCTGCTTATCTTATCTTATCTTTGCTGCTGTAACACACTGAATTTCCCCATTGTGGGACTATTAAAGGATTATTATTATTATTATTATTATTATTATTATTATTATTATTAATATCCTCAGATAGGCCACTGCAGCTATAGCTCCACTGATGCATCAGAGAAGATGTGGATTTCCTTTCTTACTGCCGCTGAAAGGGAGCTGGGTACATAACAACGTGGAACCTGGAGTTGTTCCAATACTTGCAAAGAAGTTTTCCATTTTTCCCACCTTTGTTGTTTCTCAGCAGGCAGTGGAGTGTCCCAGTCCATGTTCTCAGTGGTAAGCTGTCTTAGTAGTAGCTTGCCTTGAATGGTGATGGGAGCAATGAAACCAAGAGGATCATAAATGCTGTTCACAACAGATAAAACTCCTCGTTTTGTGAAAGGTTTGTCACAAGAAGACACTTGGAATGTGAATGTGTCTTGTTCAGTGTTCCATAGCAATCCTAGGCTGCGTTGCATAAGAGGAGTATCAGAACTGAGATCAAGATCCTTCAAGTTGATTGCATGATCATCAGAGGGAAATGCCTTCATTACCTCCATATTGTTGGAGATGATCTTGTGAAGTCTGAGGTTAGCTATAGACAGCATTTCCTGTGTTCTAGAGAGGAGATCGATCACTTCTTCACTTGCAGGTAAGGATTTAAGACCATCATCAACATAGAAGTTCCTCTCAACAAACTGACGAGCATCAGAGCCATACTCTTTCTCACCTTCTTGGGCGGTCCTTCTCAGTCCATAGATCACTACTGCAGGAGATGGGCTATTGCCAAAGACATGTACCTTCATCCGGTAATCTATGACTTCATTGTTGACATCATTGTCCTTATGCCATAGGAACCTGAGATAGTTTCTGTCATCATCCTTAACAATGAAGCAATGAAACATCTGTTGGATGTCGGCCATCACTGCAACTGGTTCCTGTCTGAAACAGATTAAGACTCCTATGAGGCTGTTGTTTAAGTTAGGACCAGTGAGGAGCAGGTTGTTGAGAGAGGCGCCTTCATACTGAGCGCTAGAATCGAACACGACCCTGATTTGGTCAGGTTTGCGAGGGTGATACACGCCAAATGATGGAAGGTACCAGCATTCTTCTCCTTCCTTTAGTGGAGGTGCAGGTTCTGCATGATCTCTCTCAAATACCTTCTGCATGAAACCTACAAAGTGTTTCTCCATCTCTGGTTTCCTCTTGAGGGCACGTTTTAAAGAGGAAAATCTAGAAACTGCTTGCTTCAGATTGTTTGGTAGTTTTGATCTCGGGGAGCGGAAAGGTAAAGGTGCTACCCAGCTGTTGGAATCATCTTGAATGAATTCCTTGTCCATAAGTTTGAGAAATTCTTTATCAGCTACAGCCGGTGCCAGCTTGTTGTCATCACTTGTTGTATTGAACACTGTTAATCCAAGGGTGTCGTCCCCAGGCAGGAAAGTATTCACGTTGTCTCGGTGATTATGTAGCCACTTACTATTGCTTATCTTCTCTTTCACTTGGAAGTGATGTGGACATGGCTGAAAACAAGTGCTGCGACCATTTGGTAACATATGCGTCTTAAATGAAGAAATATTGGTGGGCCTTTTCATCCTACCTATGCAGACGTTGCCAATGATAACCCATCCTAGATCGAGGCGCTGGGCAAATGGTGCATCATGCGGTCCATTAATTTGCTGGCGTATTTTGTGCAGTCTGAGAATGTCTCTACCTAGCAGAACTAGAATGTCTGCATTTTTGTCAAGGGATGGTATTTCACTGGCTATAGCCCTTAGATGAGGGTGCTGGAAAGCCGCCTCTGGTGTGGGTATCTCTTCTCTGTTTGATGGTATCTGGTTGCACTCAACAAGTGTGGGCAAAGGCATCTCCAGATTGCCCTTGAGAGAAGCTATTACAAGACCACTGGCCCTTCTTCCAGAAACCTCTGATATGCCACTACAAGTCCCCAAGGTATACGGATAAGTATCACCCTTTAAGTTAAACAGATCAAAGAGTTCTGACCTTGCAAGTGAGTGGTTGCTCTGGTCGTCCAAGATGGCGTACACCCTCAGAGCCCTTTCTGGTTGGCCCTTGGGGTATATATTGACTAGGCATATCCTTGCACAGGACTTGTCACAAAGGTCTTCTCCGCAGACTTCTGTACATGAGGAAGATACTGTGGTAGTATTTGCTGCTTGATCTGTGTTCTCCCCGCCATGCTTAGTTGGGGAAGGGGAACCTCTAGGTGGTGTGGCACTAGGCTGGGATCGATGAAGAGCTCATGGTTCTCACTGACACACTCTATACACTTAATAGCAATTTTACAGTCTCTAGCAACATGTTCAGTAGAGGCACAACATTTGAAACATATCCCTAGTTTCTTAAGAAGCTCTCTACGTTCCTGGATTGGTTTCCTCCTGAAGCCAATACACTTCTTGAGGGGATGAGGCTTCTTGTGAATAGGACACAGAAGGTTAGGATTTTCTACCTTTTCGTCTTGGTTGCTGTTGCAACTGCTTTCTTCTGGTGCTGATGTAGGTATAGGAAGAATATCAGTCTTTTTCACCGAAACTGGGCCTCTGCGGTTTCTGTAGTTAGAATGTGAGCTGTCATACTTAATAGGAGGTGAACCAGGAACACTGGGATCCCCATAGGAAAAGCTTGGGTCATTCTTGGATTCTGCAATGTTCTTGATAAACTCACAGAAGTAGGAAAATGGAGGAAAGGAGACTTGATTCTCATTTTTGTATCTTGACCCAACTGTGGTCCACCTTTCTTGAATATTATATGGCAACTTGGTGACTATCGGGTTTACCCCACGAGCAGTGTCCAGGTAACTGAGGCCCGGTAGGAGAGTGTCCGCCTTAGCCAGTAGGAGCTCCATGAGTAGGTCACTAAGTTCTTGAAATTTCTGATGATCCTTACCAGATATCTTTGGAAACCCTTGCAACCGTTTGAACAGAGCATTCTCTATTGCTTCAGGACTGCCATAGGTTTTCTCCAGTCTTTCCCAAGCAGTGGTAAGGCCTGCTATGGGGTTGTAAATGTGGACGGATCTGAGTCTTTTAGCACGTTCTGTGGACTGTGGGCCAAGCCACCGGATAAGCAAATCTAATTCTTCAGCTGCAGTAATGCCAAGGTCACTAATTGCAGTTTTGAAGGCACATTTCCAGCCTCTGTAGTTCTCAGGTTGGTCATCGAACCTTGTGAGTCCAGTCTTAGTAAGCTCACGGCGAACCATGTACCTTGCAAACTCTGACATGTCTGTTCTCTCTGACTTTAAATATTGAGTTGCTGGCTGAGTAGCGGTGATTACGTTGTTAGTGGGGTTCTGGTTAACAGAGGTAGGTAGTAATGGGGCTGCGTAGGCATTCAGCCTAGGAGCTTGCTTAAAGTCCATAGGTTTAGCCACATATGGATGTGAGACTGGACGGTTGTTTGCAGTCTGGTGGTATGGTGTCACATTGGTGTTTACCTGAGTATCAGTATATTGCATTTGCTGAGGTGCAAGGCTTTGGGAATCCATGAAGGAAGAAGAAACTGGATGCTGGACAGGCAGGGCATTGTACTGACCTTGAATGCGGTGTGCTTCAGAAGATACCGTGCCCTGTTGCACTGGAGAAATGTCGTCCCTGACAGGAACATTTGTGGCAAATAGGGATTCACTGCTTTGGCTTAGTACATAGTCTCTTGTGCGCTTGAGGGGATCCTCTGCTTCCACATCACACAAACTGGTGCTGTCACTTTCACTTCCACTGATGGCCTGTTCTAAAATGCTTAACCTTGCCATGGCTGCAGCGTGCTCATACTGTTTCTCTAGAGCCTCTAGTTCTGCCCTTTTTTGAGCTGCATTAGCTTCCATTGCTGCTGCATTAGCTTCCATTTCTGCTTTCTGTTGAGCTGCCTTAGCTTCCATCGCTGCTTTCTGTTGAGCTGCCTTAGCTTCCATCACTGCTGCATTAGCTTCCGTCTCTGCTTTCTGTTGTGCAAAGGCTGCCTGTATCTTAGTAGCTTCCGCCTCTGCACGTGCTTTTATAAGTTGCTCACTGAGTGTGGAAGATTTTGAGGAACGTGACTTAGATGTACGCTTTGAACGCTTGGTAGACTCAGAAACGTGGGATGCCATTTCCTGCAGTTGCGCAATTCTTGCCTCTGTCCTTAACTTAGTTTCATGTACTAAGCTGTCTCGTTCTGAATTGAGATGCTGGAAGCTTTGCAATTCAGCTAAAGAATCGTCTGTATGAAGTTTCCTCAATATGCTTTCATACTCCTCAGCTTTCATTTTATAATGTCCATGCATAGCACAAAGCTGTTGCAGAGCTCCCTCTAGTGGTGATATATGGTATGCAGGCAAGCACATGGCAGATATCTTAGTCTGTATTTTCTGCCACCATTTTGAGAGTTCACAGGAAAGTTCATGCTTTAAACCTTCTAGATTGTCTCTAACCTTCCATGTAGGTTTAATCAAGCGTCTAGCCTTCTCACTGGGCTGCAGACTGAGGTCCATGCTACCTTGTGCTTCAGGGTGCCCTTCAGCCATGATGCAACACAAACAGGATAAATATAACTTTGCTGGAGTGAGATGGCTGCTTGATAGAATCTTCTATGCTGAGGGGGTCTGAGCTGCAGATGCAACTTACACAATGCTGATTCCTTCTGGCTTCAGGTAACTTGCTGTGACTGACTGTATGTCAGAAGTTGGTGAACTGTCTTACAGCCGTATCTGGCAGTCTTTATGCATCATTTTTCACTGTTCTGACTCAATAGCTTGGCTGCAAGTGTGAGGTTGTGAGAGTGTCCTGTAGTCTCTATGCTAACCAGCAATTTACACCAAGATATTTATCAGATAGTGTTCAACTCAACTGAGGAGGCGTAGATAAGATTCCAGATGCTTTAATCCAGGTAAATCTTGTAAAACCTCATACAGCAGTAGGTGAAAAATGATGAAATACCAGGAGCTGAGCAGACATGTTGCTTACAAAGAAGTGAAACTAAACTGAGAGAGAGAGAGAGAGGAGGAGCTACAGCATCACAGCTAAGGATACAGAGAGAGAGAGGGGACAAACTACAAAGACAAACAGTATCACAGATACATGTCAGTGAATTAAACCAAATCCTGGGACATGACAATACACAATATTATTATTATTATTATTATTATTATTATTATTCAAATTGTACAGTGCTGTGGAATATGTTGGCGCTATATAAATAAAAATTATTATTATTATTATATTGAGTCCATGCTGTTTTACATTTGAAGATGGGTTTACATGCAAAATACAAAATGCACAAGAACAAGTACAATAGACTAAAATTGTTTAGCAACCGTTACAGGACCTGCCCACAAGGGCTAACAATCTATATGGGAATGGGGGTTAAGACATTAGGTAAGGGTAGAAGCTCTTCAGATGTTGCTGTGGTGGCAGCAGGGTTGCTGAAGGTCGGAGGCCTTCCTGAAGAGATGAGTCTTCAGGGTCCCCTTGAAGGTTGTGATTGTAGGAGACAGCTTTATGTATCATGGTGTTGAGTTCCAGAGTATGGGGGATGTGCTGGAGAAGTCTTGGAGTTGGTTGTGTGAACAGTGGATAAGGGCAGAGCAGTATGGAGAGGTTAGGTCAGAGATGTATGGAGGGGACATGTATTTGATGGCCTTGTATGTCAGAATTTGCATTTTATACTCTATTCACTGACAATCAGTAGACATTATAGGGAGGGACAAACAACACATAAAACTCAAACAATAAATGAGACTTTTACAGGAAGAAAAACAATGCCCATGAAGTCTCCCTATCAATGAATTATCAATGTAATGTGTGTTTGCAGCATAGAAAATACAAATATACTACCGAAAAGAATATACCAGTAGTATATTACAAGGAGGGAGTATAAAAAAGCAAATCACAAGCTGTTCATATGGTATTTTGGGATATTTTTGGACATTATAAGCAGGGGGTAAAACAGGAAAGAGCTACAAGTCCCAGTATAGACAGGCTGTTATTATACAAGGTCAGGAGACATTGCAAGTAGGGGTATGAGCAGATAGAACTAAATCTCCCAGCATTTCCCTGGTTCCCAGCTGTTATATTGAATCTCATACTGAACCCATTACTTCCCTCTCCATTATCTTCTCCTACATGCCAAAAGCACAGCACAGGATCTCCGCTGCTTATGTCTATCACAGGTCCTTCAGTCACCACCACTTCTCTCCCATTCATGGGAGTGATGACATCACCTCAGGTCCTTCAGCCACCAATTATCCTCTCCACTGCTGAGCCATACTCAATCTGAACAATGCTAAGAGGGAAGTTGTTCTGTTAGTCCAGGAGGAAGTGGTACTGCAGCGGGGGGATGCATAGGGGAGAAGTGGCCCATAAGGGACACCGACCCATCTGGCATGTGCCTGAGTTGCCAGATGGCCAGTCCACAAATGATGCAAATGACGTGCACCATGCATTTTTAGTATCACTTTTGATATTGCTGAGGATTGCTCACTACTGCTTTTTGGTGTTGGTGGGGATTGTTCGGTACTTTTCTCACCAACACTGAGAAGAAGGACTTAGCAAACTTCATCGATATTAAAAAGTGGAACTGAGCAATCCTTACCATCATTGAGAAGCAGAAGACATACATGTAATAGACTAGATTAGATATACAGATGTGACCATCAATTCCAATATGATAACTCGATGCACCATGATAGCTCACAACAAAGCCATTGAAAGCATTGTAGAAAAGTTGAGTTAAAAGCTGTAATAAACTTAGGCTACATCTGTATACTGTACCCGTGGCCCTTCATGATTATCTTGGAAAACTTCAAATGCCAGCATACCCTGGTAGGCAGTGTAACACTAGAGCTTGCGAGCAGCCATAGTTTTCCCACAATCTTGTGATCCCTTTGGGGTCTGGTTAGAGACCTACACAAAATTTTGTCCAAAGATTTAAACCCTAAACAGGAGTGCAATATTTTCCTGTATGAGTAGATTCTACTGAATATGTGATACATTCACATCATGAATTCTGTTGCTTTGCTAATTGCTTTCTGGAGTTGAGCTTATTAGGATATAACATCTGGGAAAAAAGATGCTGATTGGGGGGTGTGGCTTGGCATGCTCTCTGTCGGCAGTGCATCTTAGGAGCTCTCTCGTGGGCCCCAGCTTAACAGGCGAATTCACCGCTGCAAATAGGCAAACTCCACTCCAAAAAGCAGGCAGGGGACCCTGCTACCACTCAGGCCCAGGAGGGCCCCATCTCCACTTATTTCATCCCCTTTGGAGACCAGAGGGACTCCTCTGATAGCGACGCCGGTCTGGAGGCCCGGGCGCCGCCGTTGCAGCATGCACGTGTTGCTTCTCCAGCGCTGCAGACTGACGCTGGCTCTTCCTCCCTGTACGGACAGTCTACAGGCCTGGCAGCTCCAGGAGTGAAGTACCGCTGTTCTTCGCTGCTCCTGGCCACTCTTTCTACAGTACCCCTCTCCTTCAGACGCAAATGCCCCGTCCACTGCTGCATTCAGGCTCTGAGACATGGCATCCTGGCTCCAGGTGGAGATCAGCAGAGCTGCGGGCGCCGCTTATCCCTTTCAACCACACAGCCCCACAGCCATTGGAAGAGGCAGAAGGTCTTCCCCTGGACTCCCCAGCTACCTCCAGAGCATCTCCGTCCAGCTCCTCATGCGCTGCAGCGCACCCCAGGGATTTGGCGCACAGTGTGAGCCCTCCCTCCAAGAAGCCCCTGTTCCAGCAGTCATGCTGGTCTCGTTCAGACTCTGATGTGTCCTCTGAGAATGAGGTTGAGCCGCTTGTCACCTGCAGGAAGATTGACAAGAAGTACCCTGTCTCCTCCGCCAGCCGTCTTGTACAGCCGTCTTTTGTATCTCATTTGCCCCCGCCAGATGAAGCGGTTAGTGCTCTTAAGGGTCATCCTGAACTTCAAGCCTTGCTAGCCTTATTCAAAAGGGACATGGACAATCTAGCTACCGATTTAAAGCAATCTTGGCATCAGGACTTAATGGTGGTTAAAACCGACATTTCGGACCTGCAACAGCGAGTGACAGATTTGGAGTAGTTACAGTCCTCAGCCTCGGCCTCCATCCAAGCTTTGCAGAGATCCGCTACTACCCACACTTCTCACTACTGCAAGCTCGTCTCGCATATGGACGACATTGAGAATCGCAACCACCACAATAACATCAGGATTCGCGTCCTCCCTGAAACAACTCAAACTTCTGACCTAGTACCCACCCTCATGGGTATCTTCAACTCTCTACTGGGGAGACCACCAGACACCCGTATTGAGATCGACTGGGCGCACTGTGCCCTGAGACCCCGTAGCTCGGACCCTGATAAACCCCGAGATGTCATTTGCAGGATCCACTTCTATGCAGTGAAAGAGGAGACTATGCTTAAGGTCAGAAACCTCAAAACTATTGACTTTGATGGTGCCTCCCTCTCCATTTTCCCTGACCTTTCCAGATACACTCTACGTCAACGAGCGGCACTGAAGCCCTTGCTCACCCTCCTCCAGGAACGCGGGATTCCTTACCGCTGGAGGTTCCCATTTGCTCTTCAAGTCTGGAGAAAAGACAGACTC
Organism: Leptodactylus fallax; assembly: GCA_947044405.1. Taxonomy (NCBI): domain Eukaryota; kingdom Metazoa; phylum Chordata; class Amphibia; order Anura; family Leptodactylidae; genus Leptodactylus; species Leptodactylus fallax. The sequence continues at coordinate 1,703,847 of CAMRHE010000378.1, forward strand.
TACTCTCATGCTACACCAGAAGACCTCCCAGGCTTCCTGCGCTCCCTTGGACTGCCTCCTGTTCGCCTTCCAGCATGGGACCTGCTGCTAGATGATGCCGAGCAACCCGAGGTCTTCCCGCATCCTAGTGATCCTGCTGGAACCAGTGAACCAGACCTGCCAAGGTCCCGGAGACTTCTCTGCCAGCGGGGGTTGACACAAGTTTGTGATCGCCCAACATGATCCGTCTTCAGCCAGGTGATACTTATTTGCTGCACTTCTCTTATGTCTGTTCTTATATTATTGTTGATGCTTAGTTTGCCCATTGTAATGTGTTTCCATTTTTATGCACTTACTTCAATTCGCCCGCTCCTTACTTTTTTCCACAATTGTTTTTCTGATGGAGCCGGGTTAGCCTCCCTCTTTCCTGTACTGTTTTCTACCTCTCTCTCTATATTTGTTGCCTGACATGTACTCTGCCTTCCACCTTCCCACATAGTTAGGTCTCCACTGTGCGGGACCGCCTGAAGACTTGCGCTCCCTCCTACTAGCCCCCTTGAGGGAATTCTTTCTGCCCTTTACCGCCTGTACTTTCCTTCTGTTGCTTTGTTTTTCTCTGTTTGTCTCCCTGTCTATCTCCTTGCTTACCCTTACGTCTCCTTGCCTCTCCTCCCTTGCTGAGTAATCTCCCTCTCCCCCTCCCTTCATCTGCCTCTATGGAGGACATCACAGTCTCGTCCTTTAATGTCAAGGGGTTAAACACTCCTGAAAAGCAATCCCAGGTCCTCTATGATGCTCACAAGCGTAGAGTACACATTCTCTGCCTGCAGGAAACACATTTTCTTGCAGCGCGTATGACCATCATTAAGAACCGCTACTTTCCCCTATGGACGCATGGCAGTAGTACCCAGGATAAGACCAAGGGGGTGGCTATCTTCTTCCATAAAAGTCTACCGGTCAAGGTCTTGGACTCCCAGGTGGACCAAGATGCTAGATTCCTTTTTCTTAATTGTGAAATATATGGTACAATATACACTATAGCTAACTTATACTACTCTGTGAGAGTATGAACCCAGAGGGCGCTAATGAGCGACCCAGGGCCAGGCCTGAAAAGGTCCTCAGCCACACCTGTGGGTGGGGCGTAACTCCAGAGGGGAGTGGATACAGCAGGAGAGCTGCTGTGGAGACCTGCAGGAAGCAGGGAGTGTGGAGCCAGTCAAGGACAGACAGGCGGTCTGTCCCAGGAGGACTGGGTTCCAAAAGAGGACTTTTGGCTTGAGCTGAGCATGAGTCAGGCTGCTTGTTGCCCCAGAGGCTAGATAGGGGTCAAGCAGTAAGGTAGTGCCCTAAATGTGGCTCAGGCTGTTTATTATTTTTGTACCATGTGTAAAGCTGAATAAAGCTATTTACGTTGGATTGACACAGCCTGAATGCTGCTTCTTCCGGCACCCAGTGCCACAAACACCGCTGTCGAGTCCAGGAGGCTGTCGCCTTTGAGGCTAATTCCCCCAAATTACCACACTAACTTATACTACTCCAACTCCAACCAGGTCCCCATTCTTGTGTCTACATTACACGCCCTCCAAGCTTTTGCCTGAGGCTGCCTCATTTTATGTGGTGATTTCAACCTAGCCTTGAACCCACTCCTTGATACATCTTCCGGTAAATCACAGGTCCTATACAGTGCCTTAAACAAAATCCGTAAGCTTGGCGTCTTCTCCATCCTGCTGACAGAGACTTTACTTTTTATTCACACCCGCTTAATTCCTACAGCAGGATAGACTATGTTTTTATCTCTCACTCGCTACTGCCCCAGGTATCTGAGGCTACGATAGGTTCAGCCTTTCTCTCTGACCATTCTCCCGTTTCCAGTTCCCTCAAAGTCCTCCCTCCCGGACCGCGCTCGTCCTCCTGGAGGCTGAATTAATCGCTTCTGCTTGATGCTCAATGCTTGGCCGAACTCAAATTAACTGTCTCTAATTTTATGCTGGATCACTCTAACAACACAACTATTACCCCTATGCAGTGGGAAGCTCTTAAATGTGTCCTTCGAAGGGTCTTCATGAAACACGGTGCTAGGCTTAAGTGGGATGTGGGACTGAAATTTAGCTCTCTCCTACAAGACTTAGCTACCTTAGATGCGCAGCATAAGCAATCTCTCCAGGAATCCACCCTGGCCTCTCTAACTGCTACCCTCCAAGAGATCAGGTCCTTGCTTGAGCACAGACAGCAGTGCCTCCGACAGCTGGGCCAATGCTTGCTCTACGAATGGGGTAACAAAGCGGGGCGACTTCTGGCACGAGCGGTCTGGGATAGACAGGTTGCTACCCATGTTATGACCATTAAGTGTTCCTCGGGTGACGTCTCTCATCTCACAGCAGATATTGTGGAGGCGTTCCGCGACTACTACGGGTCCCTCTATGGTCTGCCCCCCCACACACCACGAACCTGAAGCCCACCCCGTTGCCCTCCCTTTCTCAATACATAGCTACTGTAGTACTGCTCTTCCCATCCTAGGGACGGATGATGTTGCCCGACTGGAAGCTCCCTTCACTGCCCAGGAGATTGAGTTAGAAATCTCCATGCTGCCAACGGGTAAGAGCCCGGGCCCGGATGGCTTTACAGCTCGCTTTTATAAGTCCCTACAGTCAGACCTCACCCCCCTCCCTGCTACGGGCTTTCAACTCTATCTCGCCTGACACCTCCTTTCCTCCCTCTTTCCTCCATGCCCATATCTCAGTAATACCTTAGAGGGTCTTTGCCCTCCTTTTCTGCTCTAGTTATAGGCCTATATCCCTCATCAATACTGATGTGAAGCTCTATGCTTAACTCATTGCCAACAGACTAGGTCCACATCTAGAGGACCTTGTGCATCTGGACCAGGTGGGATTTATACCCCATAGAGAAGCTCGGGATAACACATTGAAGGCCTTTTCTGCTATCCACCATGCGCAAAGCTCACACATGCCAATGATGCTGCTATCGCTGGATGCAGAGAAGGCCTTCGACAGGGTCGATTGGAAGTTTTTGGAGGCCACTCTAGCTCACGTAGGACTAGGCCCTGCCATGATCACTCGGATCCAAGCCCTATATAGCTCCCCACAAGCACAAGTCCGTGTAAATGGCACTCTCTCTTTCCCGCTCACCATCCATAATGGCATCCGACAGGGTTGCCCTCTCTCCCCTATGCTATACGCTGGGACACCAGGAGATTTTCCTGGCTAGGCTGCATCAACCTACTGAAAATGAACATACTCCACAGACTCTTATACCTTTTTCAAACTATCCCCATTGCTATGCCCAAGGCCTTCTTTACCACACTTCAGAAGACATTCACTAAATTTATCTGGGCTTCGAAGCACCCATGCCCACTCCCTCTCACCGCTCTGCTCTGGCTCCATAGACGCCTCTGGTCGGATAGCGCTACTCAATCTTTTCCGTATGTTGCTCGTCAAGTACTTAGAACCTGTCAACTCTACAGCACTATTAGACGTCTGTTCAAAAATGATGGCCCTATGACTCCTATCTCAGGCAATCCAGACTTCCCCGCGGCCCTGCGCTCTGCCTTTCTCTCTCATACCCCAGGTTCGCCGCTACTCTGCTTTCATCAGGTGATCTCGACTTCTTCTCTCCTACCTCACTCGGACCTGCTTCCATTAGCTCCCGTCATTACCACCTCCCATTGGCATTACATTCAATTGACCCACTTTTACACCTCCATTAAGAACTCACACGATCTACGGCACTGTTACCATTTGAACATCTCTGCCTATCCTTGGTGGCTCCGTCACGTGCTATCTCACTAATCTATAGCATGTTACTGGAGGAGTCTGCTGACCAACTACCGACCTACACGGGAAGTTGGGAGCGGGGAGTTGGGGGTTTTGTTTTCGCCGGGTGTGTTCCACTGCCTTTCGGGCGTGCCACAAGTTTTCCATTTCTTGCAAGGCACAAGAAACTAATTTTAAGATTCTCTCATGTTGGTACAGAGCACCCTCTGTCCTCCACGAAATCTATCCCTCCACTTCGGATCGATGCTGGAGATGCAACACTGACCAGGCTACGATGGTGCACATCTGGTGGGAGTGTTCTCTCTTGCGCCCGTTCTGGACGGAGGTGAGACGCATAATTCAAATGGTGACTAGTATTACTCTGGAGGATGACTCTTTCCCTCTTCTCTTTTCCATATTTCCCCGGAAGTTTGAGAGACATAACCGTAGGCTACATGGATTTATGCTAGTTGCTGCTCGAACGGTCATTCCTAGATTATGGAAATCATCGTCTGTGCCCTCTCTGGCATCTTGGCTACAGGAACTTCTCCCCATTCGTAGTATGGAGAACCTGCTTGCCAAGTTGAAAAATGATGATAGAGCCCACTGATATACGTGGCTCCTCTGGGACACTTTCTACTATTCCGCTGACTTTCAGTTTGCCTTTGTCCCCCCTCCCTCCTGATAGTCTCAGCAGTTTTTCCTTTCCTCCCTCTCATATTTTCCCTATACCCTCTGCTTCTTGCTCCTACTGATTCTATTCTACATCCCCATTTTCCAGCAACCCCCCTGATTCTAGTGTGAGTGGTTATGCCTCCCTTTATTCCCTTATTTCTAGTTGGGTTACACGCCCTCTACTGTTCACTCTTTGTTGTGATTGTTTAAATGTTTGATATAATGTTTTACTCTGCTGCATCAGAGTATCTTCTTGTCCCCTACCCCTCTCCCCCTCGCCTACCCTCCCAGTGACTGTACCCCCGATGTCCCTCGGCTTCCCTTCTCCCTCCCCTTCCACATTCAGTTGTGATTTATGTTGCTTTTCTTTTTCTTTTGTGCAAAACCTTAATGAAAAAAAAAAAAAAAAAGATGCTGATTCCAGCACTTGAGGCCAATATAGCGAATATCTCCACGGCCACCATGTATTTCCCTCTGCTGCTCAGATAGGCTGGGATCATGGAAATCCAGACATTGCAGAAGAGCAACATGCTGAAGGTCAATCAAAAAACTTATAGGTTATACGGTTATTGTTAAATTGTATAAATAATAAAAAAACGTGATAATGAACAACTAAAACTTAACTTTTAATATTAGGTGCATATAAAAACCTGTTGGTATTAAGCACAGATATAGCATGATCGTTCTACTGGTATATATAAAAGAACTGTTTGGACTATCATAGGTAACTGGGGTCCACTCCCAAAAAGTATACTTGGTGGTGAATCCTGTTTATGTCATCACCTACCTCACTATTCCATGTGGACACCAAATCCCAATCATGGATATATTGCTATAAACGTGTTCCTATGATAATTTTAATTTTTAGGTGTCAAAGGTATAAATCGCTACCTAGACTGCAATGTCTGCTGCATCATCAGATTATATACCTAGCTGTTACATTTTATAATACCACCACACCTAAGGAATCACGGCTAAGCAAACTTCCTATAGACACCTAACACTGACATAACAGCCTCTGTCTAACTAGGATAAAACCTAGTCTTACTGCCATCCGATAGTTGCATGTGTATATTCCCTATACGTTTCACTTTAGGTTAGATACTGCTCATCAGGGGATTCATGCTATCTCCTAAAAAGTAATTATTTTTGGCATAAAAGCTAAGTAGCCGGTGGTAGGTGGCTACCGTCTAGTGACACCACTCTACACATCCGCACGCCGGTACTAGTGTGATCGCAACTGCGGCAGCCATATAGATCAGTTTATATAGACCTTTGAGCTGACCCACCCTCCTCCAAAACTAGAGCGCTATTGGGCAGATCTAGCCAATGTACGGGGAGGCTGACACACCTTTTACCCTAGACCTAGTCTGACCAATCAGTATGAGCCCGCGTCATGAGTGGGCAGGACTGAAGGGGCTGACAAAGCATCCGCCGTTGCTTGGAGACTGAAGCAGCTCGTATCTCTATAAGGTGAGTGTCTGCACGGGACAAGTGACCAATCTAAACGCCCCCAATGAATCATAAGGGAATCCTACAAGAGTATATGCATATCATAATGAGGCATATGCTTATTATAATTTGCTGGAACTGTGCTTGAAAATAGTACTACAGCACAAGTGAATCCTAATATATTTACTGATGACAGCGGAACATAGAACTTATTTGTCCCCACGAATGTATGGCGACATCTACTTCCACTAATACATATCACCTCCCAAATATTACCATCAAACACTGTGCTATCAATAGACACACACTATCTAGGTAAGTAGGAGGGATGGGATCTTTACGGGTATAACACCATGACAGTTTATTTTAGAATCCTAATCATAAGTATGGAACTAGTAATAACTAGGTTATATATACCCCCAGAACATATATTATCTGGATTTACAAGACAATCAGAATCTACATGGATATACATAAGAAATCATCTCAATTCAATATAAGACCCTAACAACATATATAAAACATATACATGCTGTCACCTATTGCTCATCCAATAAGATATCCATCTTATGTGTGTTTTTGGTCATTATCCTGTTGCAAGACCCATGACCTGCGACTGAGACCAAACTTTCTGACACTGGGCAGCACATTTCTCTCTAGAATCCCTTGATAGTCTTGAGATTTCATTGTACCCTGCACAGATTCAAGACACCCTGTGCCAGATGCAGCAAAGCAGCCCCAGAACATAACAGAGCCTCCTCCATGTTTCACAGTAGGGACAGTGTTCTTTTCAAGACATGCTTCATTTTTTCCATCTGTGAACATAGAGCTGATGTGCCTTGCCAAAAGTTTTAATTTTTGTCTCATCTGTCCATAGGACATTCTCCCAGAAGCGTTGTGGCTTGTCAACATGTAGTTTGGCAAATTCCAGTCTGGCATTTTTATGATTTGTTTTTAACAATGGTGTCCTCCTTGGTCGTCTCCCATGAAGTCCACTTTGGCTCAAACAATGACGGATGATGCGATCTGACACTGATGTTCCATGAGCTTGAAGTTCACCTTTAATCTCTTTAGAAGTTTTTCTGGGCTCTTTTGTTACCATTTGTATTATCCTTCTCTTTGATTTGTCAATTTTCCTCCTGTGGCCACGTCCAGGGAGGTTGGCTACAGTCCCATGGATCTTAAATTTCTGAATAATATGTACAACTGTAGTCACAGGAACATCAAGCTGCTTGGAGATGGTCTTATAACCTTTACCTTTAACATGCTTGTCTATAATTTTCTTTCTAAGCTCCTGAGACAACTCTTTCCTTTGCTTCCTCTGGTCCATGTCGAGTGCGGTACTCACCATGTCACCAAACAGCACAGCGAGTATCTGTAGCCCTATACCTGTGATGCTAATTAGTGGACACACCTTGATTTAACATGTCCCTTTGGTCATATTATTTGAGGGGTACCATCATTTCTGTCCAGGCCTGTTTCATGAGTTTTCTTTTTAAAAAAAATTCTGTTGAAGCATGGTTGAAAAGCAATGTCTGACTTTCATTTGTTCATTTTCATAAAATTTTTATATATTATTACTTTTGTCAGATTCAAGTTATTTCTGTGACCATTGTGGGTTTTTCTTTCATTAAACGAGGGGTACCAACAATTTTGTCCATGTGTATATAGAGGAGAGCAGGAGAGACGTAAATGTGACACAAGCAATTTGTATATATATATATATATATATATATATATATATATATGCCTGTGATGTTTATTTCCCCTTATTTTTCAGGGATCAGTCTTTACCTTCCCATGGTATCGTCGCAAAAAGGGGTTTCCATCTTTGGGACTAGGGTGTTATCACAAGACCAAAGGGGAAAATGGGCAGTCTCCCTGACTCAAGCTTGGAATCTCGGCCATCACTTGAAGATGGGCAGGGAAAATATGACCTTTCATATGGATAGGTTTGAAAAACCCCTTGATTTGAGAAATGGAGATTCCACATATTTTTGTTACCAAGTTGTCCTTGTTTCTTTCTAAATAAAGTGGTATTGGCAGGTTTTCCTGCTGGGGATCATAATATAGGTAAATGGTCCAATGAAGCAAGGGAGGTGTTCTCCGAAAATGAGTCCTCCTTCTGCCTCCTCACCAAAGTGTGTACAAATCACCTGAGGTCATGGTGGGAAGGAGCAATGCTGGGAGACCTATCTCAAAAATCAGATTGACCACAGGGGCCAATATTACCTCCACAAAGACAACGGACCTCTCAATTAGTAAGAAAGTGGGAGAAAAAAGTCAACTTCATCATCGTTGTAGCTCAAAAAAAAAAAAAAAAATTTGAGGAAAAAATATTCTAGCTCAGAGCGCCCCAACCCTGAAAGACAGATTAGAAGCCTCTAGAAATGTCATAAATATCCTGACTACAATAGGAACAGACAATAGAGAAATGGACAGCACAGATTAAGGAGAGCAGATCTGCCCCATGTTCATTGGAGTTTGTTCTCATCCCTTTATTGATCATACAATACATTTCACAGTTATTAGTTTCTATTTTTTTTTTTGCTTATTTTGTATTTATTAATATTTTTTTATTCCTCCATCTTACTAGAGGTTAGACATTCTTCTCTTCATTATGGCAGCTCAAGCCCGGCTTACTTTATACTGTTACTTTGTACTAAAAACTGTCGCCCACCATTACAGCCTCTTGTTACATTTTATGTAGTGAATAAGCCCCTCCTCTTATCTAGACGCTCCAGACATAATAGAAGTGTATAAATATACAGTAATATTAAAGGGAAAAGGGCCCAGAACTGACACAGACCGCAATACAATAAGGATTTTATTACATTTGAGGTTGCAAATACTTCAAAACTACAAAAGAGGAAATAAATAAGATACAGGTCTGCTTCTCACCGAATGTCATTTTTTAATATATTTCTGAGACTTTTTCACAAACAACATACAGTATAAGTCACTTTTAGTATAGCTAATAAAAACAATGGGCAACAAAACTTCAGGCAGCGCTCCAATGTAGTGACAAAGTAATAAAAACTATTAATATAATCCTGTACAACAAAAATGCCAAACTCAACACTGCTAAATCCTCAGCTAATGGCAGCCTGGAGGCTCAGTGGTTGTCACTATTACCTGGTACTGCCGGGGTCATTGGTTCCAGCCTGACATCTATATGAAGTTTTCCCCATTTGTATCAGTGTGTTCTGGGTTCTCCTATTTTCTCCCACATTCTAAAAACATATGTATAGGAAATGCAGATTGTGAGCCATATTTCCAATGAACGGGGGCATTTTCTAATGTAGTGTCCATATTCAACTAAGTGCATATTAAACAAAATGCACTTAAACATGGCATTATTCTGACCTTCACTCTTCTTCTTATCATACAGGTAACTTCATCTTCCATTCAACTCAACTCTGCTTGCTGCGCATCTACCTTCAATTCGCTATAAATTTGAATGGTAACTTCATCTTCTATTACACCCAAGTCTTACTACTTACTGACCCCTATCTTAGCCTTTCATGAAGTCTGTGTTTTTGCATTTCCATGTATTATCCATCTGTCAGTCTTTTGATGCTCAGTGATTTTATGGTAGTTCCCTGGTCATTTTTTATTTGTACATTACATAGTTCAGTCTCCTCATGTGCCACAGTTTATTGATTAATTGGTTAACGACTTAAATTAGTGCTAGTTTTGAAGCTCTGCTTCCCTATATAAGTAGAGACAGCTTATGAGGGAAGCATTTCCAATACAGGGGGGACATTTCCTAATGCAGTGTCCATATTCAACAAAGTGCACTTATACATGGCACTGAGACAGGGAACGAGACAGGCAAACCATGGAAGAACACCAGGTAAACTTATACCCCAAACAACAAGCTTTAACGCATGGTATCATAGAGCTGCACTGTCACTTACTATCTTAGCAATTGTTTTCCTCCAGAACTCCCCTCCATCTCTACCACCAGTACACACTATCCACATCAGTCCTTCTCTTCTTCCTTTTCCCATGTACAGCTCTAACACACTTTTCACTCTCTTTAACCACTCCAATCCCTATACTTCTTTTAGCAGTGAAACCAAACATAAGTGTCCACATAAATCACTGCATCACCTTCTGTCTCTGTCCATTTTGCTCCTCCTAGCTGCTGGGGACATCTCTCCAAACCCTGGCCCTCCTTTTTTCCATAATTTTTCCTCTTCCTGCACACATAGAAACCCTACAAACCTCATCAATATTTGCCGTGTTCCCTCTCCTTATCTTTCTCCTGTCTCTTTTAACTGTTCTCTCTGGAACGCCTGCTCAGTGTTTAACAAACTAGAATACATTAATGACTTATTCCTCAGTAAATCTCTCAACCTGCTCACCCTTACTGAAACCTGGATGCAGCAGTCTGATACGGCCTCCCCTGCTGCTCTGTCTCATAGTGGCCTACAAGTCTCACACACTTCTAGGCCTGACAACAGGAAGGGTGGAGGGGTAGGGATACTTCTGTCACCACAGTGCACTTTTCAGGCCATCCCACCAGTACCCTCACTCACATTACCCTCATTTGAAGTCCATGATATCAGACTTTTCCACCCACTCTCCTTACATGTAGCTGTGATCTACCGTCCACCCGACTCACCCTACCAATTTCTGGATCACTGCACTTCTTGGCTTCCCCTCTTTTTATCCAGTGAAATTCCTACCCTCATCATGACACTGACACCCCTGTCTCCCCAGCTGCCTCACAGTTTCTCTCAATAACCATGTCTTTTGGTCTTTCACAACTTTCCTCTTCCACCACACATGTAGATGGCAACACCATTGATCTTGTCTTCCATCCATTCCTCACAGTTTCTAAATTTACTAACTCTTCTCTGCCCCTCTCTGACCATAAACTTCTGTCTCTCACCATCAGTGCTTTCTCTCCTTCACAGGACACACCTACTCATCATACATATAGGAATTTACGTGCTATTAACACCCAGCACCTCTCAGACACTCTACAGTCCTCTCTGTCCCCCATCTCTTCACTGTCCTGCCCCAATCTAGCCACCAGTCACTATAATGAAACCCTTAAGAGTGCATTGACAGCTCCCCCCTCCACTCAAAAAGTTAGACTTGCTCTGGGTGCCGGCGATCCCCGGCAAAATGGCGGTGTCCACGCGCCTCCGGTAAAATGGCGCCTTGGTCAGCTTTGATCAAGGCGCCAGAGGGGTTAATGCCCGCGATCAATATGGGCACCGATCACGGGCATTAGCACCAGGTCTTTGCTATATAAAACAGCAAAGACCCGACGGCTATGGCGGCCGCACGACTCCCGAGCAGCCGCCATCTTTAAACACTCGGCATTTGCCGTACTATTACAGCGAATGTCGGGAAAAGGTTAATGTATTATTTTTATTGACTTTTATATGAGCAACATATTAGTTACTTTTAGTTTAACTAATAAAAACAATAATTGTACATGACAAAAATACCAAACTAAGCATTACTAATTAATCACCATTTTGGTTCTCACTTCGAATAGAAGCCATTGAATATCCCTGCAAAAATTTCTATTAACTCTATCATGGATTTATCTCTGGCTCAAGGATGCAGATCAATCTGTGTAGTAACGGGTTAAGGTTCCCAAAGAGCAGTGGTTCCCAAACATTGTTACATGGCAGGGTATCCGTGCACTGGTTACTACTAATAGATGTCCATGACTACATGGCCCACGCAGATCCTTCATATGTATGTTTTCACTGCAGGGCTCACCATTCACCATTTGGCAATGTCTCTGGTTGATTTACCGTAAAGCTCTTAATAACCATGACTGCAAATCACTGCAACAATTTTTTGGAAGGGGTTATTTCATAATATCGCTACATAGGAAATGCCAAGCTGGGAGTAATAGTAGATGAAATAGAAATAATACTTATTCCTATAGCTGTAGTCATAGATATCAGCACTAAATAATTTACAATAGAGGTTTATTATCAGAGTATGGAGTGATAAAGGAAAGTAGAATAATAAATATGATTGGACAATAACAAAAACATCAATTATACTAAGTTCAGAGAACTATTCACATAAAACGTCCCTGTAAGAAGTGTCTTTTACTGTTCATTTCAGGGTCTATCAGGATATTGTAACATTTAGGTAAGAACATGCAGCTCAATATTCCTCCCCCTGAGCACAATATGGCGAATATCTCTACGATGACCATGTGTTTCCCTGTACTGCTCAGATAGGCCGGGATGGCACAGATCCACACACTGCAGAACACCAGCATGCTGAAGGTGATGTACTTGGCTTCATTATAGATATCAGGTAATGTCCTCACCATAAAAGCTAGAACAAAACTCAAAGCCGCCAGAAACCCCATATAACCCAACATGAGGTACAAGGCCAAGACAGAACCTTCATTACACTGGATGATGATCTTCCTAGAAAAATCCAGGTTATACTCTTGATATGGAGGAGACACTGACAACCAGATAACTGCATTCACAATCTGAATAGATGAGCAGACCAACACTACTGAATAAGGAAGCTTAACTCCCACACACTTTCTCCAGGAGCTGTTAGGTCTGGTGGCCTTGAATGCTATGTAGACTATGATGGTCTTGGCCAGGACAGAAGACACAGCTACTGTGAAGAAGGTCCCAAAGCAGATTTGTTGCACCATGCAGATTATATCCACTGGACGACCGATGAACAGAAACACACAGAGTAAGCTGAAGATGAGAGAGCTTAGTAGAATGAAGCTGATGTTCCGGTTATTGGCTCTGACAATGGGAGTGTTCCGGAATAAAGTGAATATTCCAATTATAAATACAGTTATAAGAGAGAGTAATATGGAGACGGTGGAAAAGACTAAACTAAGGACATCAGTCTCATATGAGAAAAACTCATAATCTCTGACCACACAATTGTTCTTTCCCTCATTCGGCCATTCATCTTCAGGACATTGTTCACAATTTTTACTGTCTGGAGAATAACGAATAAATAGTTATCACATATGTCCATGAGCAAACATGTTCTAGTACATAAAACATATCAAATAAAATAATTAGATAAATCAATACTTACACATTCTACTTTAATCCACAGTCACCTGATTAGTATTTGGTCAGTATTTTGCATCAGTATTTGTAAGCCAATATCAGAAGTGATTCCAGAACCTAGAAGAGGTGCAGATCTTTCCAATATAGTTTCTCTCTGCAGGGTCCAATTCCAGGTTTGGCTTCTAATGCAAAATACTGACTGTCAGGGGGGAATTCCCCAAGGGTTATGTTGTCTTGGGCCTAATTAATAAGGAATAATTATCGAGCGCTCGGGAAACCGACAAACAGACAGCAAGGTGTCATGTATAGAATGCTTCAGTTTATTGATTGTCAGAGCTAGGTTATATAGGAAACACAGTTATACATCAATCACATGACACTATGTCCAAACTTGGTCTTGTGGTTCCGGTATCACGTATGTCCCAGAACTGGTTTAAACCAGATTGATTCAAAAGCATATTTTAAGACATCACTTTGTCACAAAACATAACACCTAATCGGTAAAAAAGGTCAATGGTTGCGATTACAATCTTTAGACATATAGCCTTATCTTAACCACATCCTGTACTGGCATACAGCTAGACTTTGTGGTGGGCAACATGCTTTGAGCAATAACGTCTATTTTTCTTAACAGCATATATGTCTGGCAAGCAAAATATTTTTAACCCTTACATTTCCCCCATTTTAGACATCTAATGACTTCCCCCAACGGGTACATTCACCTTCGGGTGCCAGTCCAGCTGGATTCCCCGTTGGAGTCATTACCAGATGTCTACCACTTATGCTTATCTCTATTACAGCGATTAATGCAAATTAAAACAATTTTTGCAAAGCAATATATCAGTAATATAATCATTGTTATTTGTATGACCATCTGGATCAATCCTGCCACCCACCCACCTATACCTTTAAACCAATTGACTGGATTTAAGAATGAAAATGTTTCGGACCACCAACTGTCTTTGTTCTGAACATTCATCCTCTCATACTCTTCCCTTAGCCTGTATACTTCATCCAATTTTCGTTTTTCTTTGATGTTGCCTTCTGGGTCAATGTAGTGGCAGCATGTAGGTCCCACTATCTGGCACATTCCTCCCTGAGCTGCAGTTATATAGTCTAATACCAGTGTATGTTGATTAGTGACTATTATCAATTGATTCTGTACTGCAATAGTGGTATTAAGTATCCCCAGAATTTCCCATATTTGATCATCAAGATAGTCAGTACTTTGCACTAGCTTGTCCCACATCTGCATTATCATAGGATATATGAGTATTGTGCTTACTATCTTATTCCCAGTGCTTGACTGTACCACAGGTCTCGATTTCCACAAACAAATGAAAGGTTCTTTTTCCTGTAAAGCCTTTCTTCAACCGTCTCATTCACACACTCTATGTTCCCGGGTATCTCTTTACACGTGTGATTGTCTCCCTCTACAAATAGGTGTGCATGTTCCCAGGAAGTGTTGTGTACTGTTCTTTCTATAACCCAAGGTGTCCAAAAATACCCTCTCTTTTGTCCATCATCCCCAAAACTTATCTGTAATCGGGTTTGGGGAATCTTTCCCAATATAGTGGCAGTGGATTTGTTTCGAGGAACCCATCTCTCCCCACTATAAGCCATGTATGGGATATTCTTATTGTTCCCAGTAAGGTTACCTTGCCACCACGGATAATCTGTCCACCCCACTATCGGTATCCCTACAGTAACATTTGCCCACGACCTGGTCTTGAAGTCACCTGCAACATTATCTAGACACCCTGGCCACTGCAGTAGTTCATCAATAGGAACAGGTATGGCCAGAAAGGGTAAGCTAGTGGAGGTGATCGGAGAGTGTGTACAGATCCAGCAATCTTTGAGGGCATTATTGAACCCTTCTACCATTACAAGATGGTGTCTAACAAATTTATTGTCCACCTCTTTAAGTCCCTGGAGGGATTTCCAGGTTCCACTGGTTGCAAGTCCTTTAAGAAAGCATAAAACAAATAATGTCCATCTTTTCATTCTTGCTGTGGTTCAGGAACCTTTTTACAATGGGAAGCGTGTATCCAGGTAGATTTTCCCTCCAATTTGACTGAAGTGGCAGTTGTCAGCAGTACTTGGAAGGGACCGTCATATCTGGGTTCAAGAGACTTCCTGGTGTGTCTTTTCACGACCACCCAATCACCAGGCTGCAAGCTATGTGTCCCTGAAAAATCAGAAGGGTCTGGAATAGAAGAGAACACTTGTTTATGTGTTACTTTCAGTCTTTGACACAAGCTCTGAACATAGCTGGCAGTGCTGTCATAATTGAGTTGTAAAGTCTGAGGAAAATACAACCCCAACCTAGGTACACTTCCAAACAATATCTCAAATGGTGATAACCCTGTCTTTCTGTTAGGAGTAGTCCTTACTGAATATAAAGCTAAGGACAGACATTCGGGCCAGGGCTTTCTTGTCTCTGCCATGGCTTTCTGAATCTTCAATTTAAGTGTGCCATTTAGCCTCTCCACCTTGCCTGAACTCTGAGGATGGTAGGGTGTGTGGAAAGCTTGCTCAATCCCCAATGCAGACATTATTTCTTTCATTATCTCACCTGTGAAATGTGTACCTCTATCAGATTCTATCACCTCAGGTATCCCGAATCTGCACACAAGCTCAGACATCAATTTCTTGGCAGTTACTTGTGCAGTCGCTTTGCTCACAGGGTAGGCCTCAGGCCATCCTGAAAACAAGTCCACACAGACCAATACATACTCGTACGTTCCAGACTTAGGCAACTGTATGTAATCTATTTGTATTCTCTGGAATGGATACAGGGATTTTGGTGTGCATTTGGTAGGTGTTTTAACTACCTGTCCTGGATTGTGTAGAGCACATATGTGACATGCTTTTACGTGATTACTAGCAGCCCTTCAAAAACCTGGGGCAAACCATAATTTACCCACTAATGACTCCATGGCATTTCGAGAGGCATGCACCTTACCGTGGGCCAAGCCAGCCATTTGGGGGTATACTGTTGCAGGTAGACACAGTCTATCCCCCATTTTCCACGTTCCTTCATACTCTCTGGCACCAGCCTTTTTCCATTTTTCAGTTTCCACGCTGGTTACATTAGAGTACAGCCCCTTGGGGTCTGTTACGTCAATGTCCATTTTGCTCACCTGGTTGAGACCCTTCCATGGCAGCAGTGCCGCTGCTTTGGCTGCTGTGTCAGCCTTCTCATTTCCAAGACTTTCAGGGTCTCTTCCTTTTGTGTGAGCTCTGACTTTCACAATTGCTAACTGCTTAGGGAGCAATATGGCCTCCATCAATCGACTTAGAGTCTCCATTTTTGATTGGCTTGCCCTGTGCCGTCGGGAAGTTTCTTGACCTCCATATAGGACCATAATCATGCGCAATGCCAAAAGCATACCTGGAGTCAGTGTAAATGTTCGCTGTGCTATCTTTAGCTATTTTGCAAGCCTCTGTAAGGGCTTTCAATTCAGCTTCTTGAGCTGACATGTGTGGTGGAAGGGCTTCTTGTACTATGATGTCATGTGTACAGTAGTGACTACAGCATACCCTGTAACAAATTTGCCTTCATCTGTTAAGTACCTAGAACCATCCACAAATATCTCATAGTCAGGGTTCTGTATGGGGATGTCCGTGACATGGCTGAAGCCCACCGTCTCTTGAGACATTAGGGCCACACAGTCATGTTCATGTTGACTGTCAAACAAGTCATCTTCAGAGAGGGAGTTTAAAAATATCTCATCATCTTCTCCCCCCTTTGAATCATGAACTCCTACTGGTAAGAGTTGCAGGATTTAGGGTCAAACAACGTTGAAATGAGATGTTGGAGGAGGATTGCAGAGCAAATTCCATTTTGCTCTGTCTTGCCAAAGAAAGATGACGTCTGTCTATCTGTGTGAGGATTGCATCGATGTCATGTGGTGTATATACCACCAAGGGATGGTCTAGGACAATGTCTGAGCTCTTTTCAAGCAGGGCTTGTACTGAAAGTACAACCCTTACACAAGAGGGTGCTCCTCTTGCTATGACATCTAACCGTGCACTGTAATATGCCACGGGACGCTTTCTATCCCCATGTTGTTGTGTGAGAACTGCAGTAGCATGTCCCATCATCTCAGTGACATAAATTTCAAAGGGCTTCTGATAGTCAGGCAGGCCTAGGGCAGGTGCACTGACTATCTGAAGCTTGAGTTGATAAAATGCATGCAAAGCTTCTGGTGTCAGACTGAATGGTTTAGAGGAGAGACAGTCATACAAGGGCTGCATGGTCAGGGATGCAGATCTGATCCATGGCCTACAGTATGACACCAGACCTAAGAAGGTACGCAGCTGAGCATGGGGGGTTGGTACTTGCATTTCTCTTACCACTTTGGTCCATTCATCTGAAAGATGTTTGGTTCCTTGGCTGAGACAATGACCCAGAAACACCACCTTTTGCTTGCAAAATTGCAGCTTGTCCTTGCTGGCCTTGCAGCCGCTCTGGCAGAGGAAACACAACAGGCTTATAGTAGCAGCTTCACATGTCTGTTTATCTGGGGCACAAAGAAGAAGATCATCAACATATTGTAGCAATACAACATCATCTGAGGGTGGTTCCCAGGCATTCATGATCAAAGTAAAACATCTCGTAAATTGATTTGGACTATTTTGTGCTCCCTGTGGTAAGACTGTCCAGGTGTATTGTTTGCCCCTAAAGGTGAAGGCAAATAGGTATTGGCAGTCCTTTTCTAGGGGAATCAAAAAATATGCATTACTTAAATCCACAGTCGTGTAATGTGTGGTCCCTGCTGGAATTGCAGACAACAGTGTATGGGGATTAGGCACTACCAGGGTTTCAAGCAAAGTCACTTTGTTTAGTTCTCTCAAGTCCTGAACCATACGATAAGTGTCTGGCTCGCCCTTTTTACCTTTCTTCTTAACAGGGAATAACGGTGTGTTTGCCACTGAAGTACATTCCCTTAAAGCCTTAGCTTTTAGCAATTCTACTATAGTCGTAGCTATAGCATTTTCTTGAGCGTGTGTTAATGGGTATTGCTTGATTCTGGGTGGCTGGGCCCCTGGTTTCAAAGTTACCACAACAGGAGGGACATCTAATTTACCTAGGTCTGTTTTACTTGTTGCCTAGAGACTTTCTGGCACCTGTGACAATAGTATATTCTCTTCTTCAGTGAGGGTGAACACAGAATGTGGAGTATTCACTATAGCAGATACTAGGCAAAGTATCTCATGGTTTGTGTGTGTGGTCCGCACATAAGCTTCACCAGAGGGATGTAACATGATGTTACAACCTAAGACCCCATCACATCCGTACCCAATATATTATCTGAGGTGTCAGAGACAAGGTATCTAGTTTGAATTCTACATCCTTGAAATGATGTCTCTATGGGGTCTGTTTGGTCAAGGGTAACAGGGAGACCTGACACTCCCTGAACCACCTGGCTATCTCCTGACAATGGTAGGTTAAATTTGTTAACAATGTCCTTACTGACACAAGATTTTGTGGCCCCAGTGTCTATTAGAAACGGCACCTCCTTTCCATTAATCAATACAGGTTGAAAGATTTGTATACCTCTCTCTGCTGAAGATAAGAGGGACACTGGGGCAGGAGGGCCTAACCTTCATTGTGAATTATCCTGGCCTTGGTCGGGGCCAGATGGGCAGTTTCTAGACTGTCCTCTGTTATTGTCACTTTGCTTGGGACACCAGCAATCTCTGGCCAAGTGTCCTTGCTTTCCACAATTAAAACACTTCCTGGTTTCCCTCTGTCCCTGTTGTCTGGGGCGGGTACCTTGTCTGCCCTGATTACTCTGGTTACCCGGATTTGGAGTAACTGAATTAGTGTAATTCTTTACTGGGGCTGCTGCCTTTTTCTCTCTTTCATCTACAGCAAAACCAACAGCTTTGGCATACAAATCATCAGGATCTACACGTCTCCAGTCTGGGGTACAACCCTTAATCTTTTCTGCTAAGGTAGATCCTATTCCCTGCATGAATGCTTCAGCAATCATGGTGTTCTTTAACCCCTTCAAGACCGAGCCCAAAAGTACGTTAAGGACCAGGCCTCGTTTTTCAAAATTGACATGTGTCACTTTATATGGCAATAACTTTGAGACGACTTAACTTACACAAGTGATTTTGAGATTGTTTTTTTTTTTTTTGTGACACATTGTACTTCATGTTAGTGGTAAACACTAATGAATATTTTTGTTTTTATTTATAAAAAAATAGGAAATTTGATGGAAATTTGGAAAAAAAATCGCAATTTTCAAAATGTGAAATGCTCTGCTTTTCAGACAGATAGTCATACCACCCAAATACATTAATACATATTATCTACCATATCTCTGCTATATATCGGCATCATCTTTTAATCGTCCTGTTATTTATTTTGGATGTTAGACGGCTTACAAGTGTAACAGCGATTTTGCAGATTTACAAGAAAATTTCTAAAACTAATTTTTTAGGGACCACTTCAGTTCTGAAGAGGATTATAATGGTCTATATATTAGAAACCCCCATAAATGACCCCATTTTCAAAACTGCACCCCTCAAATAATTCAAAATAACATTTGGGAAGTTTGCAAATGAGACATGGCACCTGAAAACTATTCCAGCAAATTACCCAGGTGAATATAAAACCTACAGATATCGCTACATACACACACACATACACACACACACAACCCCTGACAAGTTACTAACTGACCCTTTCTGTAAGGAACACAGCAGTAGTAATACAGATTAATAGAGGGTGACTGATAGATAAATGGATAGATAGATAGATAGATAGATAGATAGATAGATAGATAATAGATGGATGGATAGATAGAGAGAGAAAGTTATACTTAAGCCTTATTATGCCAGAAAATCAAAAGCTCTTAGCTTCACTTTAAGGCTAAGGCCCCACATTGCAGAAAAGCTGCTTTTTTGTTGCCGATTTTGCTGTGTTTTTGAGCAAAAGTCAGGAGTGGATTGAGCAGAATTGAGAAGTATAAATATTTCCTATATACTTCCAATTCCTTTTGTAGCATTATTGGCTTTGGCTCAAAATGCCACGGGAAAATCTGCAACTAAAAAGCTGCTTTCCTACACAGTGGGTTCTTAAGGGGTTTTCCAGACTTATTAATTGATAACCTAATCCATGAAGATTGCTGGGGGTCCTACATGGGGGACCCCTGCCAATTAGATATTTGAAGAGACAGCAGTGTTTGGGTGTGTTCTGCGGCCTCTTCAGAGAAAACCAAATAGAGTGCAGTGTATTTGTGTAGTGGCCGTGTTTGGCATCGAAGCTCTGCCCATTCACTTAAATGGGAATGAGCTGCAAAAAGGCCGTGTGACTGATGAATGTGACATGACATGGCCTGTGAAGTAGAAGAGGTTCTCAAGGAGTGCTTCAAAGAGCTGATCCAAGGGAGTCCTGGGTGTTAAGCTGTTGGTTTTTAAAGGGAATACATCGTGAGCATAGAAGCTGGATATAGTTGGATATGATTGCCTTGAGTTTACTTTGTAGGCCTAGACCCAGGAGCATTGCTATAAGTAAAAAGTCTGAAGATGTTACCTAGATTAATCAGATGAGCTTACACAACCTGATCTGAAAGTGAGCAAAAATCGTCCAATTTATATGCATAGCAAATTTAGCAGAAACACTAAAAAAAAAAAAGAAATCCATATTATACAGTATACTTAATGTTTACAGAAGTCTTATGGGCTGATTTATCATGCCTTCTACGTCATTTTTATGTCCTTTTTTTACCTCAATCAGTACACTTCTTTTTTGGAGGTCCTCCGGGGATCAGAGACTCACATCTCTAACCAACTTTAATAAATGTATACCACTTAGTCATGGCCTTTGGTTGTAATATAATTTAGCATGTACCTGTAAATACCCGCGTGGCTGCAACTATTCTTACCATAAGCAAGGGGGCAGCATCTTAGTGTGGGTGGTACATGGCTGCTCCTGTACTCTATGGCCATTAATCATAAGGTATCGTAATAAACCCATTTAAAAGACCCTGAAAACTTTAGCCTGTTGAGGGGATTAACAATCTTCATACATATCCGTGGAAGTCTTCATTAGTGTTGGGCAGATTCATCCCATGAATATTTTAGGTTCATATCCAAGTTTCATTTCGGGCCAAACTTGTTCAGTCTGAAACAAAACTGCTATTATTATTATTTGAGGTATCTCCAGACAAAGGCGCAGGGGAGGTGCAGAAACACAGTAAATAGTCATACTCGCCTCTTCTGTGCATTCAGGAGGCCCAAAGAGGACACGGGCATGTACTGCATGCAATGGAGCCCTGGAGAGGTAAGTATATGGTAGTTATGTTTACAAACCTCCCCTGGGCCTCCTCTTATTATACCCTGGGGTGTGATGAGACCTCAGAAAATAATAGTGGTGCCCGAGTGGAGACCGCCTAAAATTTTGGATCCAGCCAAACCCTAAATTTTTGGAAAATTTGTAATGAAACTGACTCATTATGAATTGGTTTGCTCACCTTTATTGCACCCCTAGTGCATGGGCCAACAGATTTATTATAACTTGTGGCTAAATATTGGTGTGAGTTATAGCTGAATTCCATGTTAGCTCCTGGATGTTATGGTTTTCAGCTCTGGCACTTGGAAGCTCTGAAGATGCACCAGAACAAATAAGATAATTCTGGCGATAATTCTGGAGCATCTCCCACCGATGTGCAAAGTGATTAAGGCCAATGAACACAGGGCTCGCCTTAATAACTTGCCCTTGACATGAGACAGATATAAAGTGCTGAATCTGTGGTAAATTCATGGCAAAATCTGAATTTACTATTATTATTTATTTATTTATTTAATTTATTACCAATGATTTTTATGATCAGTGGATGCAGAATCACGTGCTCTGTTGTCAGTCATTTTGTATCAATATAGTTTTTCCCCATGTATTCCCCAGTACATCAGAAGGTGAGATACATCACAGAAAAAACTTTTTTAATATTCAAGCTTGTAAAAGTAATAAAAAGGACCTTTACAATGACCCTGGGTGTAAATATTACCCCATAGCACACATAACACAATATAGTGACCTTCTATAGACGTCTACAATGACCCTGGGTGTAAATATTACCCCATAGCACACATAACACAATATAGTGACCTTCTATAGACGTCTACAATGACCCTGGGTGTAAATATTACCCCATAGCACATATAAATACAATATAGTGACCTTCTATAGACGTCTACAATGACTCTGGGTGTAAATATTATCCCATAGCACATAACACAATATAGTGACCTTATACAATTACATTTATTTCACTGATTTATGATGGAAAAGGTTTTACAATCAGTTTCTCTCATGTAACAGATGGATAAGAAAAGATTCAGCGTCTAAATTCCCACTAGAGAGAGCAGAAAGTTTCTGAGCTGTAAATAAGTAAAAGTTTCTCCTTGTTCTCCAGAGTCCTGATCTCATCCTCAATATGGTTCCTGCCCTGTAATTATGATAGTGAATGACGCCATATGTCGGGGGAATTCTATACTGTGTGACACTGTGACATGTGAGGAGGGGGCCGCTCCTCTCACCTGAGCCATTTTTACTATAGACTTTGATTCTTTGTCGCTCCTGTATAATTATGTATCCAGGTGACTGACTCCGGGATGTATTACAGATTTATCCATGTAGTGAGGGAGGGGGAGCGGAGTGTGACAGCTGTGACTGCAGGTCTGACCTGTCATCTGGTTATACAGTGTAATGTCTAATGCTAGGAATAATAGAATAAACTAATAAAGTGAATAATACAATAATGTCTAATGCTAGGAATAATAGAATAAACTAATAAAGTGAATAATACAATAATGTGTAATGCTGGGAATAATAGAATAAACACATAGGTCTGGACAATACAGGTTATAATGTAATAGATGGTGAAATAAACACATACTGTAGGTGTGTACAATACATGGTACAATGTACAGTAATATGTAATAAAATAAACATATAGATCTGGACTGGTTATAATTAATGTATATATAATATTAATAAACTCTAGGTCTGGACAATGCAGCTTATAATGTACTACATATAAGATATATACATATGTCAGGTTACACAATGTAGCATAAAACAAATTAAACTCCTAGGTCTGGTCACGTAAGATTATACATAATGTAATACATAATGTAATAAGCAGATGAGTCTGGACAATACAGGCTATAATGTAATACATAATGTAAAAAAAAAAGTACATAATATAATGAACACATAAATCTGGATAATACAGATTATAATGTACTATATACAGTGATAAAATAAATCCATGGATATGGACACCGCACTGTATATACTCGTCAGGACAATACAGGTTATAATGTACTACATAATATAATAAATTTATAGGTCTGCAAAATACAGGTTATAATGTAGTACATGATAAAATAAACACATAGGCCTGGACTCTACAGATTACAATGAAACATCATATAATATAACTCATAGGTCTTGATACTTCATATTACAATGTAAAGCATAATATAATAATCTCAAAGGTCTGGGCAATACAAGTTAGGGTATGTTCACATGGCGGAAAATGAAGAGAAATTTCTCTTCATTTCCCACTGCCGGCATTTTCAGCCGTGGGCAGCCATGACCGGAGGCTGATGCAGGGCCAGATGAATGGGCCTTATCAGCAGGGAGTCTTGAGCTCCGGACTCCGTGGCTGAATCAGCCGTGGGATCCACAGCAAAATCGAGCACAACACTTCTTTTTTCTGTGTCCTGCTGCGATCTCTGCATCCCATTGAAAACAATGGGAGGCGGATTCCGGACAGAATCTGAACCAGATTCGGAGGCGAAATCTTCCCCCAAATCCA
Organism: Leptodactylus fallax; assembly: GCA_947044405.1. Lineage (NCBI taxonomy): Eukaryota > Metazoa > Chordata > Amphibia > Anura > Leptodactylidae > Leptodactylus > Leptodactylus fallax. The sequence continues at coordinate 1,727,607 of CAMRHE010000378.1, forward strand.
CTGCAAATTCCTCCGTGTGAACACAGCCTTATAATATCATATATAATACACTAAACATATAGATGTGGACAATACAGGTTATAATGTAATACATAAAATAATAAACACATAGGTCTGGACAATGCATGTTATAATGTAATTCATAAAAAAGATAACACATAGGTCTGGACAATACAGGTATAATGTACAGTAATACAAACCTACATATAGACCTGGACATTACACATTAAAATGTGACACATAATCTAATAAACTCCTTGGTCTGGATTATAAAGGTTCTAATGTAATACACAATCTAATAATCTCACAGATCTGGACCTTAAAGATAATAATACAAGGATTAATACAATAAACTCAGATCTGGATTATAACATAATAAATAAAGACATTTCAAAAGAAAGTCACATAGAAGAACTAAATAAAATGTACATGATGAGATGTAAACCAGAAGTCTGGCCCTGTAGATGGTTTACATATTTTTAGAGATGAGCGAACCAATTTGCAATGAACTAGATTTGTCCCAAATTTTCCAAGTTTCATCCGAACACAAAACTTTTGGGGTTTGTCACCTGTGATATGTCATGGCGTGCCCCATATGACTGCTGAGGCCCAAACACCAGTCACTTGAAATCACCCAGGAGGCCGAGAGAAAGCGCTGGATGCCACAAGGAGGCCCAGAAGTGGTGAGGGTAGGTGGACATGTTCAATCAGAAACAAACCAGAGAGCTGAGAGAGAGAGAGAGAGAGAAACAAATCTTCAGGGGTTCGCCCATCTCTACTGATTGTGTGATGTCAAGTTCTACAATGTTTCTAATATTTGTTAATGTTCACAAGATTTGTCTGAAGCAGAAATAAGTGGCCCAGTTGACTCAAATTTCACATATAGTTTGGTTCACAATGAAACCTAAACTTTTGTGACTTGTTTTGGATGAATGGCAAAAATGTCCACCGCCAAGTGAAACATAAGGAGAACACAGTGAACCAGAGGATCACATGATCTGTGACCCAGATGACCTTTCCAATAATTCCTTGCATCAACCTCTCTGCCAATCAGTCTTTAGCTGGGGTGTTGACTGAGGCAGGAGGGGTTGTGAGAACCTTTGATTGGAGGGGTGAAAGGCACTGTACGACTGTGAGGCCAGGGAGCTTGTAGCTCTCATTGTAGATGGGTTATTGGAGGAGGCTGAAGGAGTGGCCCACTTTACTGGGGTTACTAGGGGAGGAATCCTAGGGGGGTGCTGATCCTTCCGACAGTTGGTGATGATTTTGTGCAAGTTTCTGCAGATCTTGCACATTGCCATTAATTTATCATTTGGCAATGTACAAAAAAAATTCCCACATGGGAGATGACCACATGTAGTTACTACCGCCAACATCAACAGCAGAAGAAATATGTCTGCCATTACCACCTCCAGTGCCACCACCCCAACCCTGAAAGGTTCCCTTAGGTCTACCCCTGGAAGGCTTTTTGGATGTTTGGTCTGCGCAATGACTGGAATCATTACTATCACCACTGCCACAACCCTCTTCATCTGATGCCACCTTGTCATCCTCACCAAGTTGCTGGGTCCTATATGCAAAAGAATCATCAATGTCATCATCATCTTCACCCTTTTTTTTTCTAACACATCATTATGGCCATGCACACCCTCAGAATTTCCATCTCCAGATATTCTCTTAGTTCGCTGTATTTTTTTTAATAATCATTTATTTAATGCACAGACAGTGCTTAATTATTGAAATAACAGAGATTCTTTTTTTTTACAATAGTGGAGGATGCACAACTGTGTGTATGTATTTGTGTGTGTTATATATATATATATATATATATATATATATATATATATATACATATACAGTGGGGAAAAAAGTATTTAGTCAGCCACCAATTGTGCAAATTCTCCCACGTAAAAAGATGAGGCCGGCCTGTAATTGTCATCATAGGTAGACCTCAACAATGAGAGACAAAATGAGAAAACAAATCCAGAAAATCACATAGTCTGATTTTTAAAGAATTTATTTTCAAATTATGGTGGAAAAAAGTATTTGGTCAATAACAAAAGTTCATCTTAATACTTTGTTATATATCCTTTGTTGGCAATGACAGAGGTCAAACATTTTCTGTAAGTCTTCACAAGGTTGGCACACACTGTTGCTGGTATGTTGGCCCATTCCTCCATGCAGATCTCCTCTAGAGCAGGGATGTTTTGGGGCTGTCGCTGGGCAACACGGATTTTCAACTCCCTCCAAAGGTTTTCTATGGGGTTGAGATCTGGAGACTGGCTAGGCCACACCAGGACCTTGAAATGCTGAAAGACCCAGCCATGTTTCCTCTTCAATGCCCTTGCTGATGGAAGGAGGTTTGCACTCACAATCTCATGATACATGGCCCCATTCATTCTTTCATGTACACGGATCAGTCGTCCTGGTCCCTTTGCAGAGAAACAGCCCCAAAGCATGATGTTGCCACCCCCATGCTTCACAGTAGATATGGTGTTCTTTGGATGCAACTCAGCATTCACTCTCCTCCAAACACCACGAGTTGTGTTTCTACCAAACAGTTCTACTTTGGTTTCATCTAATCATATGACATTCTCCCAATACTCTTCTGGAACATCCAAATGCTCTCTAGCAAACTTCAGACAGGCGCGGATATGTCCTGGCTTAAGCAGGGGGACACGTCTGGCACTGCAGGATCTGAGTCCCTGGCAGCGTAGTGTGTTACTGATGGTAGCCTTTGCTACGTTAGTCCCAGCTTTCTGCAGGTCATTCACTAGGTCCCCCCGTGTGGTTCTGGGATTTTTGCTCACCGTTCTTGTGATCATTTTGACCCCACGGGGTGAGATCTTGTGTGGAGCCCTTGATCGAGGGAGATTATCAGTGATCTTGTCTTCCATTTTCTAATTATTGCTCCCACAGTTGATTTCTTCACACCAAGCTGCTTGCTTATTGCAGATTCAGTCTTCCCAGCCTGGTGCAGGTCTACAATTTTGTTTCTGGTGTCCTTCCACAGCTCTTTGGTCTTCACCATAGTGGAGTTTGGAGTGTGACTGTTTGAGGTTGTGGACAGGTGTCTTTTATACTGATGATGTCAAACATGAGCCATTACTACAGGTAATGAGTGGAGGACAGAGGAGCCTCTTAAAGAAGAAATTACAAGTCTGTGAGAGCCAGAAATCTTGCCTGTTTGTAGGTGACCAAATACCTATTTTCCAACATAATTTGCAAATAAAATCTTAAAAAATCAAACAATGTGATTTTCTGGATTTGTTTTCTCATTTTCTCTCATTGTTGAGGTCTACCTATGATGACAATTACAGGCCGGCCTCATCTTTTTAAGTGGGAGAACTTGCACAATTGGTGGGTGACTAAATACTTTTTTTCCCCCACTGTATATATATATATATATATATATATATACACACACTTTTGCATACAGAGAGAAACAATTTTGATCCAATTTAAACCAACACTCTGTCACTCTGTGTATGGTCAGTTACCAATGCCAGAACAAAAAAGGCCAAAAACATTGAATTACAAAAGTTTTTTTTTTAAGATTTGTGCAGGCAAACTTAACAGCACCTTGCAGTTAAAACAGCCGTATGTATTTAATTAAAAAAAGATGTTAACTCTTGCCCAACAAAAGTCCTTAACAAAACATTTTTCACTAACAGGATTATGTGTGTATTTGTGTGTATAGAGATGAAATTGCTGTACTGCACAAGTGTCAGACAAAAATAGATTTTTGGAAATTAAAGTGTTAACAGTCTGTGTAATCACCTAGTCACTCACTAGCATTACTATGTCTATGAATCTTTTCTATCGCTATTAAATTCTTGCACTAATCTGATCTGTGTAATTGCCTGATTCTCTAAGATCTCCTAGTTCTCTATTGCTGGAATTCCTATAGCTTTTGCTTTACTGTGCTATAGCTTATGATGTAGTGAGATGGATCCCAGATCTTTTTGCATGTCCACTATTTATAGCAACTAAAGGCTGTGAATGAATGCACAAGCTTTTATACTCCATGACATCAGCACTGTAAGGTTTGCCTGCCACTGTCTATTGGCTGAGAGGCTGTCTGATGTTGCTACAGCATCATAGATAGTGTCTGAGTAATTGCGCATGTGTTTGTTCTGTATATTCTGGACAAACACATGGAGATGACCATTTTCTCATATGCGACCATGTTTGTTAATTCACAATATTGAAATAATAGGTTGTACAGTATTACGTGCCAAGGCTAGTATATGACTAAATATAGGAGAGTCACTCACTAATTTTATATGGACGTATAAAAATTCTAATCTTTATTAAATAAACTTAAAAGATACCAAAACACAAACACATTGGGTGCACAATATTAATTAAAAGGCTCTAATTGCCTAAAATGTACATAGAAATCAGAGAGAGTTGTGTATAGCACTCATTTCCATGGATATACCAACTTTATATGTAGAATAGCTGTAAAGTAACTATAAATCTACAGCTATGTACAGACCTCAGTCTCTCTCATTCTCAACTACTGTAAATTTCAAGGGTTGTTGTATACCATAAATGTTCCTGCCTCATTACTTATAGCTATCTGTTCTGGTGTATCAGGATGGCTAAACCAGCTTTGGTTCCTATACTGAAGCAGCACTGATGAAGCGGTCACACTTGACTAGCACCATAGACAAACCAGTGCTCACGGCAAACTACACATTCATCTACCAGCACTATAATAAACCAGTGCTCGCGGCAAACTACACAGTCATCTACCAGCACTATAATAAACCAGTGCTCACTGCAAACTACACAGTCATCTACCAGCACTATAATAAACCAGTGCTCACAACAAATTAACACTATTCTTACGCTTTCCTGATGTCAACAAATATTAAATTGTTGGCATCTTCATCAGAGGTAAGTGTTATTTATCTAATCTATAGAACTTCAGGGCAGGGCGGCCAAACATTAGTGCCGACAGGGGACGGGGAGTGATGTTGGGAAGGGCACAGCCTAAGACAACAATAAGAAAACATTATATGTACCAACCACTGAAAAAGCCTAATACAGTGGGAATGGGGGAGTGGGAAGCATATGTTAGAAAAGGAATAGCCTAAAAATGAATAAGAAAACATACTTACCATACCTGCACTGAGGTTCTATAGATTAGATAAATAACACTTACCGGATGAAGATGACAACAATTTAATATTTGTTGACACAGAAAGTGTAAGAATAGTGTTAATTTGTTGTGAGCATGGTACATAGTGCTGGAGATAAAAAGCATTTACCTTGGTGTGAGTACTGGTTTATTATAGTGCTGGTAGATGACTGTGAGTTGCAGGAGCACTGGTTATTATAGTGCGGAGATGAATGTGTAGTTGCAGTGAGCACTGGTTTATTATAGTGCTGGTAGATGAATGTGTAGTTTGCAGTGAGCACTGGTTTATTATAGTGCTGGTAGATGAATGTGTAGTTTGCCGCGAGCACTGGTTTATTATAGTGCTGGTAGATGACTGTGTAGTTGCCGTGAGCACTGGTTTGTCTATGGTGCTAGTCAAGTGTGACCGCTTCATCAGTGCTGCTTCAGTATAGGAACCAAAGCTGGTTTAGCCATCCTGATACACCAGAACAGATAGCTATAAGTAAGAGGCAGAAACATTTATGGTATACAACAACCCGAAATTTACAGTAGTTGAGAATGAGAGAGATTGAGGTCGTACATAGCTGTAGGTTTATAGTTACTTTACAGCTATACATATAAAGTTGGTATATCCATGGAAATGAATGCCATACACAACCTCTCTGATTTCTATGTACATTAGGCAAGTAGAGCTTAATTAATATTGTGCACCCAATGTATTTGTGTTTTGGTATCTTTAAGTTTATTTAATAAAGATTTGAATTTTTATACGTCATATAAAATTAGTGAGTGACCCCTATATTTAGTCATTTTTGTTAATTCAAACTCAATTGCAATTTCTTGCTTCCCTTAAAAAACAAATAATTTGGAATATCTGGTTGAATGCTATTGTTGTGAACCAAGGCATCTCTCTAACACTCCTTCGCATCCACGCTCCACAGGCATCTCTAGTCGCTATCCCGCAGCCTCCGGATGAAATCAGTGGTCTGGAGGAGCTCCAGCCAGATTGGATCTCAGCAGTCATGTGTGGTAGGTATTGCTGAGACCAATCACAAGCCAGTGGCCCCTGGAGCCATTGATGTTACCCAGGAGGGTGGAATACACCCAAAGAGGACAAATGATTCCCAGTAGGGAGCATAAACCACCACAAGGGAGCCCAGGTGTATATTTTTTGCAACTCCTTTGGCGTACAATGATCAAACTCTGGGGTTTATACAGACTCTAGAGTGTAATAATGATTTGTTGGTGGTGAAACCCAAAAAATTAGAGTTTAGTGTTAGCTGAAATTTTGGAAAATTTGTAACAAACCGATTACAAACTGGTTCAGTCATGTTTGCTCTGTACCAATTTATTCCAAAATGTACACTACTGAAAACACAGCCTCAGTGGGACATACTCTGGCACATTCACCAAGATCCTGTTGGCTGTTTGCACTATACGATATATCCACATTCAGTTTGAATTTAATGGACTCAATTCCTCAAAAAAAAATTCAACTTTTAAACATAAAATAATTTTGATCTAAGTCACTGAAATATATAATTTCGATCACAAGCAAATGTAATATGGGACAACATCATTTATACAAACAAACTTAACATAGTTTAGGCCTTAACAAATTTAAGCAGCAAATGTTAAATTGATCTTTTAATGGCCTTTACTGTGTTAATTGTGAATTAAACTTGTTTCATCTGTGATTAAATCATTAACTAATTTGTGGAGAGCATTTGTAAGCAGCGTCCTTTACTGATCACTTCAGGGTTTATCAGGATATTGTAACATTTAGGTAAGAACATGCAGCTCAATATTCCTCCCCCTGAGCACAATATGGCGAATATCTCTACGATGACCATGTGTTTCCCTGTACTGCTCAGATAGGCCGGGATGGCACAGATCCACACACTGCAGAACACCAGCATGCTGAAGGTGATGTACTTGGCTTCATTATAGATATCAGGTAATGTCCTCACTATAAAAGCTAGAACAAAACTCAAAGCCGCCAGAAACCCCATATAACCCAACATGAGGTACAAGGCCAAGACAGAACCTTCATTACACTGGATGATGATCTTCCCAGGATAATCCAGGTTATACTCTTGATATGGAGGAGACACTGACAACCAGATAACTGCATTCACAATCTGAATAGATGAACAGACCAACACTACTGAATAAGGAAGCTAACAATCCCTACAAAGCTGCTGCCATGTAAACAATGAAAAGTCTGCAGTATATGTCTATCTATCTATCTATCTATCTATCTAATACTGTGTGTTTATAAAGGAAATATTTGCTGATAATATTTCAATTTTTTTAGGTTCTCTCTTTTACCATGTATTGATTCCTGGCTTTCAACACTATGGTACTGAAAAGGTTGTAGACCCACTGTTCCACATGACCAGTTTGGCTTTGGGCTACAAGGTACCTCTCAGAGTGGTCCTGATATAGGTGACAGCTGGCCTGTGGCCAGAAGAGACAGGGTGTGCAGCACCGAAAAAGGCAGGTAAATGCATAGTCAGGTACAGGCCAAAGGTCAAGGCAGGTGGATTTTGTGTGTAGTTGAAATCAGGCAGATTGTCTGGGCATTTATCTATCCAAAAAGAATTCACATGGCACACCTCAATATGAACAGGTGCAAGCTACCAAGGTAGGAGAACTAATGCAAAAATTGTAGCAGCACTAGGACAATAAAAAAAGAGAGATAAAGCCATACCAAAAAACAAGTAAAGACTAAAACGCGCAATAAAAGAGTCGTAACAGTGTCAAAGAGAATTGTATATGAAGCAATACAGAAAACAAAACAAAAAGGAAACACGGGAATATCATGGCTCACAACTACAATACAAAGGGGAGACAGAATACCAGGATAAGTACACAGAGCAAGGAACAAGAGAAGCAACAAAAAGAGAGTCCAGCGAAAGCCAAAGGAGACGGAAAAAACACACAAAGGACCACAGGGGGGGGAGACGGAAAAGTGTGAAAATAAACAAACAAACAAAGGACAGCCAGGAGCTAAAACAAGAAAAAAAGGATGAAAAAAGAAGAACGAACACTCAGAAGACCCAACCGGGCGCCACGGAGGCCAAGACGAGCAAGAGACAAGAAGTAAAGGAGCAAGAATAGTCACAGAAAAAGGCAAAGTAACGTCAAGAGCAGGGGAGGGAAGATGTCCAACACCCAGCCCAAACAGCCAAGACCACCACGCACAGAGCAAACGTAACAACGACACACAGAAAAGACCGCAAGTCGGACAGAGGAGACCCACAGGCAGAAGAGGCGAGCAGCCCAAGACGGCACAGAAGCGCCGGTGCGTAAACCAGCAGGAGCAGAAAGGGAGACCCACCCCACGCCGCACAAAACAGTGAAAAAACAGATACCCAAAAGGCGATGAGGGGGCAGTGCCAAAACACGTGGAGCAATGAGCGATCCCCGCAGCCTCCCAACAGCAAGATGACAAAGGATAGAACGGCAGACGAAGGAGGGTAAACCAGCGAAAAGCAAGCAAGCCCCAGGGAGGCACAACCGGGATTCAGCCCACAAGCGCCCCGCCAGCAGCGGCCCAAACCCCCAAACGTCCCAAAGACACAGTGTGGCCCAAAAGGTACTCTCCAGCAAAGTACGATACAGAAAGTGTGTAAGCAGCAAAGAGGCGAGGGAAGAGGCAGGGCCCAACGAGCGAGCCGAGGAGACAGACAGAAGAAACAAAAGCAAGAAGCAAACGCAGGAGAAGCCCCCAAAGGGAGAAGCAAAAGGAGGCCCGAGAGAGGAAAAAACACCCACAGCCGCCAGACAGGGAAAAGAGGGAGGAGGAGCGGAAGAGGCAAACAACGGACCCCAGGGAACAGTCCGAAACAGCACAGAAGGCAGCCACGCCCCAACCAAGCCACAGCGGAGCAGAGAGGGGTGCCGTTGCCGGGTCCTCCACAACAAGAAACCCCCCAGCAGGACCGAGCCAGAGCCCCAACGGCCAAACAGGCGAGAACCAGAATAAGTGACCCAAAGTATGGCTAAGTGGTAGGGACAGAGGTACCCAACCTCCGCAAAAAGTGTGCAAAGCCACCGACAGCCACCAAAAAAGGCCACACGGAAGCCGAAAACAGACGGAACGGGACACCAAAGTCATTAAAAAAAAAGAGTCAGGAAGAATCAACAAACAGACAACCCCCACCAGCTGGCCGAATAGTCAGAACACAAGCCCTAAGGGTACCAAAAAGCAAAAGGCCACCAAACGGGTGAGGTCAGCGAATCCCAGAAGGGTAGAGAATGTGGGCACCAGGTAGAGTGAAGAGATATGACGAGCAGTGCGTAGGCCGATCCCCAAGATCTGGGATTGATTCGTTAACTAAAAAAGACAGGCCCAAAACGATAGGATCTGGGATACAGTGCGTAGTGTGTAAGAATAAGAAAAAGACAGGATCACGTCCGCGAACAAATTAATCTAGGTCTGTCTGGCCCAGCAACCCCAGTAAGCCCAGGGTGTGACCAATTGTTGCAGCTAAGGGCCCACACTAAGGAAAAAAAGGGACAGCGGGCACCCCTGTCAGGAAGAGTAGGGGTGGGATAGGACCCCAGCCAGCACCGTGCAGATGGGCCAGAGTAGAGTGCGGAAACGCAGTAGCAGGGGCCCAGAGATCAAATTTATGTAAAACCTCAAAAGGTACCCCAAGTACCCATCCAAGGGCAACACCGGCTGAGACAGTAGATCCACGGAGGATCCAATGGAGGATGAGGCCGAAGCTGGACACAGGGGCAGGCGGTGGCAGGTTCCATTTAGCAACAGACTCCCAGTCGAAGGAATGAAACAAGTGGGTCACCCCATTTTGATGACAAGAACTTTAGTAGGAAATCCCCATTGTAGGGAGCATTGTGGTGACGTAGGACAGCCGTTATAGGAGCAAGCTCCTTCTGGCAGCGATGGTTGCCTGAGAGAGGTCCGCAAATAGTTGAATCGCCTTGAACGGTTCAGGCAAAGAAGATCTTTCCATGATTCAAACATGAGACGGCTTGACATGGTAGAAGTGTATGCGAGCAAGAGTGTCCCTAGGAATATGGTCAGGCATACCTTTCGGCTTAGGTAGGCGGTGAGCCCTATCTATAATCACGACCGCATCTGAGCTATGTGGCAGGGTTGCTCATTAAACGTTGCAAGAAAGGAATCAAGTCCCGGCAGCGACTGCCCGGTAGCCACGGAACTTAACATTGTCCGTCTGCTCTGTTCACCATGTCGGCAAGCTTAAGTTTGACTGCTGCCAATTCCTCCTCAAGATCATATGGGTGTCCACATGGTATTATGTTCTGAGGCAAATTCGCCCATTTATCTCAACATGGTTAAGTCTGTCGCCAAGGGAGTCGACCGTGGAAGAGACAGACGTAATCGCCTTAGTGATATCTTTCTGAATAGATCTATGCAAGGCTAGCATGATATCTTTCAAGAAGGACTCAGAAGCAGATTGAGTACCTGCAGGGATAGCCTGTAGCACATCAGAGTCGCTAGTTGGGGCCCTCTGTAGATGGACGGGAATCAAAGCAAAATGTAGTGTCCCACCCATCTTTGCTAACAGGGCCTGCATAGGAGTAATGACACCTGCTTGGAAGTAGGTCATCGCAGGGGAAATGTCAGGCCCGCAGGCAGGAACAGAGGCGGGAGCTGATGGGGGTTGCAGTCCCCCTTGTAGGTCTGATGCTGGCCCTCGTTGTCACTTTTCTGACCCCTTGGAGTCATGCTGTCCCCAGGATCCCAAATGTAGTGGGGTATGTTGCTGCGATCCCTCACCTGAAGCGCTGCTGTCTCCGCGCTGAGGCTATCATCAGGCGCGCAGCGGGAGAAGAGAAGACGGGCCGGCGCCACTTGGATGGCGGCCGGAGCCACAAAAAAATCAGTTAGCCGCCGAGGGGCCTTTTCCCCCTTTGCCATCCCCTCAGTCCCAGGAGGATAGAGGATCTCCGCAAGACTGTGTGCCAGCAATTGCTGGCACCAAGTGCCGCTGTGAGCCGCTCAGCGAGTGAAGCCGCAGAGCTCTCTCACTCTGCAACCATCACACACGGTGTCAAGCCATGCCCCCCTTTGTTATACATTTTTAATCAAACAATAAGATTTTCGATTTTCGTTTTTGACTCATCTGAATGAGGTTGCCTTTTGGGGCAGGTGGGCTTCTTAATGTTTGATCACATTTGTATAATGAAGAACATCTAATTTACAGTGGCTTGCAAAAGTATTCATACCCCTTGAACCTTTTCACATTTTGTCACCTTACAGCCACAAACTTAAATGTATTTTATTGAGATCTGAAGTGATAGACCAACACAAAGTAGCAAATAATTGTGAAGTGGAATGAAAATGATACATGGTTTTCAAAATTTTAATCAAATGAAAATCTGAAAAGTGTGACATGCAAAAGTATTCAGCCAACTGTACTCTGATAGCCCTAAATAAAATCCAGTGTAATCAATTGCCTTCAGAAGTCACTTAATTAGCTAATAGAGTCCAGCTGTGTGCAATTTAGTCTCAGTATAAATACACCTGTTCTGTGAAGGCCTCAGTGGTTTGTTAGAGAACACAAGTGAACAAACAGCATCATGAAGCGCAAGGAACTCACCAGACAGGTCAGAGATAAAGTTGTGGAGAAGTTTAAAGCAGGGTTAGGTTATTAAAACATATCCCAAGCTTTGGGCATCCCAAAGAGCACTGTTCAATCCATCATCCAAAAATGGAAAAAGTATTCTACAAATGCAAACTTACCAAGATATGGCTGTCCACCTAAACTAACATATCGAGCAAGGAGAGTACTGGTCAGAAAAGCAGCCAAGTGACCCATGGTCACTCTGGAGGAGCTGCAGAAATCCACAGCCAGGTGGGAGAATCTGTCCCCAATACAACTATAAGTCGTGCACCCACAAATCTGGCCTTTATGGAAAAGTGGCAAGAAGAAAACCATTGTTGAAAGAAAGACATAAGAAGTTTCCCCTTACTAAACTCCCCCTTACTTAACTCTCCCCTCTACAATCTATTCTGAATGCGGCGGCCAGGCTCATCTATTAGTCTAGACGCTACAGCGATGCCTCCTGTGTCAGTTAATACATTGGCTGCCTATTCAATACAGAATACAATATAAACTTATCACCCCATCCACAATACTCTCCATAATGCTGCACCTCCCTACATTTCCTCCGTCATCTCTATCGCCCAACCCATGCCTCCATCACTTAATGACCTAAGACTAACATCCTCTATTATCAGAACCTCCCACGCTTGTACACAAGACTCTCCCGAGTTGCACCACTTCTCTGGAATGCTCTATCCTGGACTATCAGATTAACCCCCAATCAAGCTCAAGCGCAAACTAGAGACAGCTTTTCAGACAGGCCTATCACAACTCATAATGTAAACCCCTCCTTAGTTAGATTCCCTAAAACATATGTAAGAGACAGCCAATGTTGTTTTAAGCTTCATTTGTCTGTATAAACTGTTAATGTTGAATGTATTTCTGTGATTCTGTTCCTTTAAGACAGCAGCCATGTAATGTGACATGATGCTGGAGTGAGACCCCCCCCCCTTTATGTCAGCCTGCCTGTTCTGCAGACAGAGTGTGAGCAGAGAAGCAGGAAGTGACGAGACAGAGAGCAGCAGCCATCTTGGCAAGTGTATTGAACTGGTGTGGAGATTTTTCTGTACAGCTAAGCTGTATCTTGGTCCAGAGACAAACAGAGTGTAAAGAGACAACAGGACTAGTGAGTCCACGTGAAAGGAACTGTGCTCAGTGGCTGATCAGTGAGACTGACATTGTGACTGTGTATATGGATACCACAGATAGAGACTCGCAGTGCTGTTGATGTACTGGACGGCACCTGCTAAATCCCGCATTACATCCCAGCTCAGTGTATGGATTCGGCAGGACTGTCAGTGTGCTGAGTGGAATCTGCTGTTGGATTACATTGCATTCAGTTGGTTTCCCTGTCTGTTAAAGAGGACTTCATTTCTCCCAAGATCCTGATAACCGTGAGGAGAGGACGCTTCACTATAAAAGAAAGGACCGACTTTGGGCCCCACCGCGCGCTTCTACGGACTGTAAGCGGTCCACCTGGACCACTGGGGAAAAGGGGGTGCACCCAAATGTGAAGTCAGGGTCAGTTAGGGATAGTTTTGAGTATATTGTTCATTCAGTGTCCATACTGCAGAAGTGGACAGAGTAAAAGTAGAAACCATTGCAGAATTTGCCTTGAAATTGTTCATGCTATATTGTATATTTTGCTTGTCTTTAGCCCTGTCATTTTACCTTTAACTAGCCTTTATTAACTTATAGTAAATATATATTTTTTTTCTTGAACTACCGCGTGTGCGTTCATTTCTGGTTGCGGAGTCCAAACCACCTGCCTTGCTCTCGGTTCACACATACCCTCCTCTGTTCACGCTCCCGCATTACCTCACAGGAATGATGCCATATCAGACTAACTATATGTCCAGGCACCATCTGCACGTTAAAGGACACGACTGGTCATGGCTCATACAGTTTTATATATGTGTAATAACAGTAACCTCTATTACAAAATTGTCTGACCATTGTATAAGCAATGCTACCCTGATGCCACCCCTGCTACCTCCTGTGTCGGACTGAGTAGTGTCCGACCCACTGCCACCCATAATGGACTTGACCTGCTGGTCTCAGACTTACGAGATACATAGATTGTAAGTTCTGCGAACAGGGCCCTCAGTCCCATTGTGTGAAATGACTGTTTCTTTGTAATGTATCTTTTTTTTTTTGTCTGTACTTGAACCCTACAAATTGTACAGTGCTGCAGAATATGTTGGCGCTTTATTTATTATTATTATTATTATTATTATTATTATTATTATTATTATATTATTAAGTGTTGTTTGCAGTTTGACACAAGCCATGTAGGGGACACAACAAACATGTGGAAGACGGTGCTCTGGTCAGATGAGACCAAACTTTTGGCCTAAATTCAAAGTGCTATGTGTGGCAGGAAAGTAACAATGTTCATCACCCTGAACACACCATCCCCACACATGGTGAAACATGGTGGTGGCAGCATCATACTGTGGGGAGGCTTTTCTTTCAGCAGTGACAGGGAAGCAGGTCAGAGATGGGAAGATGGATGGAGCTAAATACAGGGCAAAATACTTGAGTCTGAGAAGGAGATTCACCTTCCAGCAAGACAATGACCCTAAACATACAGCCAGAGCTACAATGGAATGGTTTGGATCACAGAATATTCATATATATCTTGTGTACCGTATGTAAACCCTCAAATGTAAAGCTCCATGGAATTAATGGTGCTATATAAATAATAATAATAATAATAATAATAATAATGTGTTAGAATTAGCCTGTCAAAGTCCAGACCAAATCCCATTGAGCATCTGTGACATGACATGAAAATTGCTGCTCACAGGCGCCCCACCAATCTGGCTGAGCTTGAGCTATTTACAAAGAAGAATGGGCAAAATCTCAGTCTCTAGACATGCAAAGCTGGTAGAGACAGACCCCAAAAGACTTGCAGTTGTAATTGCAGGGAAAGGTGGCTCTACAAAGTATTGCTATAGAGGGCTGAATACTTTGCACGTCACACTTTTCAGATTTTTATTTGATTAAAATTTTGAAAACCATGTATTATTTTCCTTCCACTTCACAATTATCTGCTACTTTATTTTGGTCTATTACTTAAAATCTCAATAAATTACATTTGTTTTTGGTTGAATACTTTTGCAAACCACTGTATATTACCACTACAGACATTAGATTCTCAGCAGATTTCACCAAATTTAGAAGAATCTAGTACTTCTAATGAGTATGGCTAGCTTAAGTCAACTCTGTTCCATTTGTGATGATACCTCAATAGTATTCTGGACCATGCTTTGTTTCTGATGTTTGGTTCAGGAAATATTCGATTCGCATCGAATCTTGATTTCCTCACGCTTCATGGTAACGAATCGCACTTTTATTTCTAAAATGGCTGCTGCACATGTTAGGAAATGGGCAAGGAACTCTGGGTACGCTGGATCACCCACAGTGCCATGCATGCAGTCAATCAGCAGCCAGCCAGCCCTGTCACAGCCCTATAAATACCATCTGTCATTTTGGATTCAGGCATTTTCCAGTGTACCTAGTGCAGGGAGAGACGTCAGCAGGCGCTAGGGAAAGTGGTAGAAAAGACTTGAAAACTGATATTTTGCTCAATCAAAGTCCAGGGAAAGAGCATTAGAGGTGTAGGGTAAAGATAGGGAGAAAGTTATACAGAGTATTGAAGCAGAACAGGGTTCATTTGGGGTGTTTGTAGTCTGGGTAATAGGAACAATCCTACTATACCTTGCTGCACTGACTGCCACTATACTGCTGCTCATTGCAGGTTTGCAAGAGATTATACCTGTGTAATTCAAATAATTGGGGTCTTATTAGTCCTTGTGCGGTGCAGTTATATGTTGTAAAGTCTTTTTCTTGGCGTTTATTAGTGGGGAAAAAATAAGTGGCTAATTCGCAATTGTGTGTTGAAGGGAGAAAATTACAGGCCTTTTTGCTCTGTATTAATTTCCTTTTCATTTACTTATTTAATCTAACAGTATGTCAGATATAGAAGCGACAGGCCCTGCACAGGGGAGGGGCACAGGTCTAAATGTTTCTTGCACAGGTCACAGCAGAGTAAGGGGATGTGGCAGCAGGGGTCACTTCCAGAGGACTGAGCTCCCAGTGTCAGCTAGCAGTCGAGTCTTGACCAGCAACCCAGCGGTTCTAGGATGGTTGACTCAGTCATTCACTTCATCCCAAGTCACATCAGACACCCACGGCCAAGAGTCAGTGGGTTCGTCAGACACAACCCTTAGTTGGCATGGCCCAGGAGCAGGCCATGTGCCCTCACCTGTCCCCAACCTGCCTCTGTTCTTTTCTGTTCCCTCAGCCAGAGAAGTACTGTATGCTGTGGGCTCAGTTCCACTATACAGCAAAGACGAGCTACTAGAGGACAGTCAGCAGCTACTGCCCAGCCAAGATCTGGAGGAGATATCCACCGCTTCCTCCAGTAGGCAGGCAAGTAGTGATGAGGAGAGTGGCGTGGGAGCTGGTGTTGCGAGCGGTCAGGCACCTGGCTCAGAGACCGTTGAGAGGACATCAGTGACGTACAGACAGTACTCGATGATGATGTAGCCGATCACAAATGGGAGCCGGATGATGAAGGGGCTTCATCATCATCGGGAGATGAGGGTGACAGCTTGCACATGAGGCAGCGGGGGAGCCAGCAAGTTGGTAGCGTGGCCAGGAGTCAGCAGCGTGTAAGCAGTGGGAGGTCGGAAGCCAAACGTGCCCGGGGTAGACCACCCACTTTGCAGAAGCCTACCTGCCTGGAAAGCAGTGGTGCAGGGGTTCATGGTGGTAGTAGCAGTCAGTCAGTGTGGAGTGTTGGGGGTAAAATCACCTACTCGGCGGTGTGGCAGTTTTTGTTAAGCCGCTGGGGGAGTTGAACATGGCCATATGTCGACTCTGTGGGCAGAAGGTGAAGCATGGCCAGGGTGCCAATATTTGCACCACAGCCCTGTGTCAACATATGCAGCGTCACCATAAAGTGGCCTGGGAGAACCGTGGCTCCAATGTGGTGGTCCAGCCTGCCGCAGCAACCGCTTCATCACCCAGTGGCACTCAGCCCATTTCAATCAAGGCTCCACCACCTCTGCTGAAGGAAGCTGTGTGTCCTTCCCATCATCTGCTGGTCCTGATGCTCCTGCTCCTCCTCCTCCTAGTCAGTCATTGCGTCAGCAATCGATCAGCGAAGTGATTTCGAAGAGACAACAGTATGCGTGCACTCATCCAATGGTGCAGAAGTTGAACGTGCTCCTGTCCAAGTTGCTGGTGCTTGGCAGCACCGACGTGTGAACGTGTGGACCTGTAACTATGGTCAAGGACAATATATGTCCTTTACGGCCCACTGGATGAATGTGGTTCCTGCCCAGACATACCAGTAACTTGGCCAGGTGATGCCGCTTCTGCCTCCACGTTCTCACTCCGTTCAGCCTGCAACAATGTCCACCTCATCATTTGTGAAGATAAATCAGGCGTGGATCAGCCAGGATTTCCACCCACCAATGCCTGATGCATCAGAGTAAATTATCCATACTGCCTCACCCAAACCTTGACAAAAGAGATCGGTTTCTTCTGGCTACCTGCCTCAGCTACTATTCTGATGTTGCCACCCACTTGATGCCAAGTGCTCCTTCTTACAGCCACCATCGTCAATGGGTACTGTTTGTGCCACCCACCTCCCCACTCTGTCACCTCGCCAGTCTTTGGCCTCCTATTGCTTCTGCCAACTCCACATTATGTAACCTTGCCACTCTGTGGCCTCCTCATGCTCCTGCCACCTCCACATTATGTCACCTTGCCACTCTGTGGCCTCCACATGCTCCTGCCACCTCCACATTATGTCACCTTGCCACTCTGTGGCCTCCTCATGCTGCGGCTACCTCAATACTATGTCACTTCTCATGCTGTTCCCAACCTCCCCACTCCATGACTGGGCCACTATTTTTCCTTTTTGGCCTGGTTGACATCACCATTTCTTTGACCCTTCACCTGATCTGTCAGAAGGAAAGAAAAATAAGACACACAACGGATCCTGTCTATATAGCAGGTGTAAGGCCTGTATGGTCCCATCAGAATTGGCTTATGATTTGGTAGCCAAAAGCAGGAGTGGGTACAAAACACAGAAGACATGCAAATATTCCATTCACGTGTCATCTCTGTTTTGGATCCACTCCTGTTTTTTTTTTTTTTTTTTTTTTTTTTGGCATCAGCAATTCTGATGGATTAGTGACCAAATCCTGACCAAGTGAAGGTGGATTCTCAACAGATAGGATCCTTTTTTGGGGGGTTATTGTTCTGACAGGTCCGAGGAAGGGCAAAATAATCAGTGACGTCAACACAAACTTTCTGCTGACACCCTCTCCACTCTGTCAGGGGGCTCTACTTGTATAAGCGTTTAATAAAACAGGTTCTGTAGACATCGATGTGGAATCAGCAGATGACGGTGTAAAAGGAGTGTGCTCTTTCACGCTACAGTAGGATCTTGGGCCTCTGCATGGTTCTTTCTACCTGGCACTAACATTGACCTGTAAGGCTGAGTTCACACTTGAGTAAGTTGGTCAGTTTTGGCCACGTAACTGGCCAAATAAGTGAAGTGTGCAGTGGTTCTAAGAGTGACACCTGTCATGTGCGTGTCATACTGACTCACAGTATTGTTTCACTACCACAGCAGGCTCCCTATGCGTGTTACTGCAAGGCACAGTGTTCTGCACCACTATACAGGCTCTCTGCAGCCATGAAATAGCTGTTTTCTAATGTGATTCGCCGCAAATAAATTTGGATCGAATCAAATCGTTATGGAAACTTCAGAGAATCAGTCGAATTGAATTTTTGAAAAATTTGCTCATCTCTACTGACCACCCACCTACTCCAAGCTGCAAAACTGCTCATTCCACTGACCTGGCTTAGTATAACACTCCCACTAAAGAAATGTGGTTGGCAAAAGTAATGCAAATATATCAATTAGAGGAATTAGTCAGTTGGCAAAAATGTGTCCACTCGAAGTTTGTATTGATTATAGCCCTATGTTCACATGCTCAGATCGATGAATAATTGTGATTATGACAATTGAGTTTTCTATTAAAAAACAATAAAGAGATTCATGTAAAAAAAAAAAAGAAATCATAATAGCGGTTGTCAGCTCACTGTATGCTTAAAGTCAGAGTTTGTATCCTCTGTTTACCATTTGTTTTTCCATAGACATACATGTCACATTCACTTTGAAATAACCTTGTCCGTGTTTGCCTTAGCAATCTAGAAATTGTATACATAGGTTCCTATGAGCACTGACAGTGTTCTACACTATGTTATATAGATAGGTTCCTAGGAACCCTAAGAGTATTATACACTATGTTTTACAGATAGATTCCTAGGAGTTCGAATAATGTTCTACACTATGTTTTATAGATAGATTATTAGGAGCCTTGAGACTATTATACACTATGTTTTATAAATAGGTTCCTAGGAGCCTTAATATTATTCTACATTATGCTTTATAGATAGGTTCCTAGGAGCCCTAAGAGTGTTCTACACTATGTTTTATAGATAGGCTCCTAGGAGCCCTAAGAGTATTCTACACTATGTTTTATAGATAGGCTCCTAGGAGCCCTAAGAGTGTTCTACATTATGTTTTATAAATAGGTTCCTAGGAGCCCTAAGAGTGTCCTACACTATGTTTTATAGATAGGTTCCTAGGAATCCTAAGAGTGTTGTACACTATGTTTTATAGATAGGTTCCTAGGAGCCCTGACAGTGTTCTACACTATGTGTTAAGCCAATTTAAAGTGTGGTTCATACCGAACTTGTTTGACTTGAAACAGATCTTGGTCCCAAGCTATCCAAACCCTGAAACTAACAAAATTTTGAGAGGTTTGTCCATCTCTAGTAAGAAGTTTTCTTTCTTTATTGTATGATGTGGTATTGATTACTGTACTTGTGCAATTCTTTAATAAAAGTTAAGAAAAAAAGTTAAAGTTTATTTCATCTGTACGTTATTTCATTTATTATTAAATAGTGTATATTAGTATCTCATTAGACCACTAGATTTGGATGTCTCATTCCTTCAGATTGATAGTAGTATAATGTTGTACCGTGTTAACCATTGAAAGTAGTTGAAGAGTGAAATCTCAGTCAGCCTGTAAAAGGTATCGCCTGATTACTTCACTCTTCCACTTCATTCCTTCAGATTCACTGATCTAAAGATTGTTAGCCTATAAATAGTAGACAATTAATGTAAACCATCTTTCTGCCTATTTAAGATTCTTTGCCCAATTTTATCCCTTTAAAACATATGACGGGATCAGTAATGGTATTGGGTGATCATAGATGTATTTGTACTTTATAGTACATATACTAGAAGAATAACAATTTTTATTGGGGATTTTGATGGTGTATTAAGCAATAACTTTAAATATCTATATAACATTATTATGGGGTAGAAAAGAACCAATATTGGGACCTAAATAGCACCATGGTCTTTATACATAGGCATTAAAGTCTTGAAAAAATTTCAATTTATAAATAGGAGAAATTTAATTTAAAAATATGGTTAAGTAATTTTCTTGATATATGAATTAATATTGAAGATAGCCACATAAAACAAAAAACATTCCTAAATGATTTACAGCTATTGTGGGTGGTGGTACTATCTTAAAATACGTTAGCAACATAACTAACTACATTATTTTAGAAACTTGTTTTTTGCATTACTTGTTTTCTATTATTTAATTCAGGCTTTAGTACCATAAGGTGACATTTTGGTAAAAATATACAGACTAATATTCCAGCACATGATGCTAATATAGCGAATATCTCCACGGCCACCATGTATTTCCCTCTGGTACTAAGATACGCCGGGATCATGGCAATCCAGACACTACAGAACAGCAGCATGCTGAAGGTGATGTACTTGGCCTCATTAAAACTGTCCGGTAATGTCCTCACCATGAAAGCCAGAACAAAACTCACAGCTGCAAGGAAACCCAGATATCCTATCACAGAGTAGAAAGCCATGACTGAACCTTCATTACACTGAATGATGATCTTCCCAGCATAAGAAATGAGGTCAAATTCCTGATATGGTGGGGAAGTGACTAACCAAATAACACAGATCAGAGCTTGGATAGCAGAAAATATCAGGACAATATAATTAGTCAGTTTGTGACCCACCAGCTTTCTCCATGGCCTTCGAGGTTTGGTGGCTTTAAAAGCAATGTAGACTGTGATAGTCTTAGAGAGTACAGAAGAGACAGCTATAGAAAAGAAGAACGAAAATGACGTCTGTCTCAGTATGCAGGTTATATCTACAGGACAGCCAAGGAACAAGAAGACACAGAGGAAGCTCAGCAGGATGGAGACCAGGAGAGTGACGCTTACAGTCCGGTTATTGGCTTTCACAATTGGAGTGTCCCAGTGTAAAATAAACAATACCAGGATAAAACACGTGAAAGCAGAAAATAACAAAGCTAATGTAGAAAATATTAGGGCTAGGCTATCGGATTTATAAGATAGAAACTCATATGGTTTCGGAAGACATTTCACTTTTCTCTCATCTGGCCAGTGATCGGTGGGACACTTATGGCAGATTTCACTGTCTGTAGGGAAAAGAAAAATAATGTTATCAATGGGAAACTTGAATGACTATTACTATTATCTATTTTACAAGGCATTATTTAATTTTTGATACTTTTAAGTCAAAATTATTTTAGGTATGATAACTTTATCGGCTAAAACTGAGATTATAGAGCAGTGAGGAGTTGGGGGGGTTGGATAGACTGAGTGGCAGAGAAGGTCTCAAAGTACCAAATAGAAAGCAAAACCCACAGAATAATTTGGATATACCATCATATGTTTTTAACCTTTCTCAATATGAGCCAAGTAAAGTGGAAATAAGTGTTATATCTAAAGATCCTACATTTTGTCCCACCAAATGACTTGAAAGGACTCAGCTTTGCAGTGACGTGGAGCCCTTACATGGACATCATTCTCCATCAGGCTAATTCCAGATGACTCCAAACCCCCAACCCTCACTACTCTTCACCCCTATAACCTCAGTTTTATAGCCCTGCCTTATGCCTTATATCACCTCATGAACTATGGCTTTGTGTAGTATCTTGCTAATGTGCTGTGTTCTCAGTCACTCATTTAGAAAGCCTGAAGAAGGAGCCGTGTGCTTTTAAAGCTTGCAAATGTAATTTTTTCTGGTTAACCATTAAATATATCCCCACAATACTTTTGCCTTTTTGACAGAAAACTATCAAATATTGCATGTTTTTTTTTTTTCTGGCTAGCACGGTACTATACTGTTTTTCTCTATTTATTGTAAATATTTCTCATTATATCCTCATTTTCACAATTACTTTTATGGTAACAATTAGAGATAATCAAAAAGATTTGTCATTAATAAATATGTTACAAATTTTGTGAATCTGAAACTTTTGGGATTCATCCTGTATAAATCACCCAAAATGGCTGTCACCAAAAAATGGCACCAAAAAAATGATCATTTTTGTAGAGTGTTTTTTTTTTTTTTTTTACTTAGCATAAAATGCTACAGTGCAATGTTACCAATGGCTATCACGTGTTTACACATAGCCATATATATTGCTGTCAATTTGAGATTGCTAATGGTTTATTGGCATTAAAGATATTGGATACAGTCCAGGGAGACCTCAGAATATAGAATATCTAAGTACACACAATAAATGTAGGCCTGAGATTTGGACCCTGGATGGTGACAAACAGATTTGACCCGATACAAATATTTGTCCAAACATGAAACAAAACAAATCTTTAGAGGTTCATCCATCTTTAGACATTATATACTCTGTTTTGAGGAACCAATTTGTATAGACTTGGGTAAAATGCCTTTACCTTGAATTGGAGACATATACAAGTGCATGTAAATAGGACCCCATGGATACAGAGGCTATTTATAAAAGAATTTATTGAGAAAAATCTCAATATTATATTTCCTGCTTTCTATAACTAGGATTTAAATGTTTTTTCTATATTCCTAAATCACCTGATATATTTGATATTTCTCCCTCCGAACATAAGACACAATTGTAGCAACAGACCAGATGTTGTTCATCCTGAGCTTTCCTATATCCAGGGGAACATGGCTCATTGCAGCGAGACTGTGGAAACTGTAAAATATAATAATATAACATATGATATGTATAACATGAAAATATGGCAAGGAATCATAAATCCCAAATACAATGGAGCAAATTTATCAATAAAAAAGTCTAGAAAGTGCAAATTTAGGCTAGACAGTCTTTGCCAGATTAATGAAATACAGTCCATTCATATTTATCCTCCAGTATGTCAGAGGAGTCAATAGGCATCCCACAGATCCAAGGAGACCAAGCAGGGCTGGCCTGGAGTGTCATTAAGGGAAGCAGTAAGATGTTCCATTGTGCACCTGTCTTTAATCCTAGACAGTAAGTAATCCTAGTAATCCTTCAAGGGGGCATTCCCTGTTATCTATGACTGAATATTAAAGTTTTAGCAGACTGAAGGAAATGCTGAAACAGCCTGACAGTTTATTTACCCTCTGGGGGGATATTTAACATAAAATGCATTGGGTCCCTGGACATTGAATGGAATAAGGACGCAATAACCAAATCCTGTACTTCATGCCAAAATGACTGTATCAGATGGCAATCTGGTGTACCTTGGTGGCCATTTGTGCCTGACATCTCCATCATATGGAAGGGATTTGTACATAACTCTTTATAGATAAAATATATATAGTTTACAGTCTGCATATCTTGCATTGTGTTAGGTACTGTAGTCCGATCTTAGGACCTTCAATCTGTAAAACTCACCATGAAGATAGAATGTAATATAATTTTGTCAATTATATTAAAAAAAATCCTTTTAGTTCGGAAAACCTTCACTAGATTCATCTGGGCGTCGAAGCCTCCACGAATCGCAAAAAGTACTCTTACCAGGCGTAAACGGGGAGGAGGTTTGGCAGTCCCAGATTGCTCTAGCTACTTCCTGGCACCATTCTGGACTGGCACCATTCTGCATGTTCCAAGCTCTGGGTTGCCCTGGAGGAGTCTCTTTGCCCTCTTCGTCTCACTGCTCTCCCATGGCTTCATAAATGCCTGTGGCCAGACAGTAAGACTCATGTGCTCCCTTATGTGACGCGCCAGGTACTCGGGTCTTGCCGACTCTATGGTGCTGTGCTTAGGTTTTTCTGTAACGATGGCCCTATGACCCCCGTCTCGGGCAAACCAGACTTCCCTGCCGCACTTCACTCCTCCTTCCTCTTCCATTCCGTGGGTCAACCCACTCTTAGATTCCATCGGGTTATGTCGGCCTCCTCCCTCCTTCCTCACTCAGAGCTACTCGCTACAACCCCAAAGCCTGACTCTATTCCCTCTCACCTGCAGTATGCCCAGCTTTCCCATTTCTATACTACTCTTAAGACGTCTCATCACCTTCATAGGGCATTATTGCCTTTTGAATGTTTGTGCCTCTCCTCTAGTGCTCCAACTCATACTGTCTCGCTTATCTATGGCATGCTCATGGAGGATTCCACCAATAGTCTACCAGCATTCACGGGTAGTTGGGAGAGGGAATTGTGGGTCTATTTCCCACCAGATGCGTGGTCCCCGGCTTTCCAGGCATGTCATAAGTTCTTGATATCTTGCAAAGCACAGGAGACGAACTATAAGATCTTGTCTAGGTGGTACAGAGTGCCCTCTGTCCTTCATTAGATCTACCACTCTACTTTGGACCGATGCTGGAGGTGTAACAGCGACCGTGGCACGATGACGCACATCTGGTGGGGATGTACACTACTACACCCCTTTTGGTCGGATGTCCGTCATGTTATTCAGGCGGTCACTGGCATTGCTTTGGAAGATGACCGTGCTTCCCTGCTCCTCTCTATCTTCCCACATAAGTTTAGGAAGCACATCCGCAAGCTTTTAGGTTTCCTATTAGTAGCGGAGAGATCAGTTATCCCAAGATTGTGGAAATACCTGACACCCCCTTCTCTACTGTCTTGGCTTCAGGAGGTCTTAAGCATACGCAGCATGGAGAATTTGCTCGCTGAGCTGAAACATGACGATAGAGCCCATGAGAAAACATGGCTCCTCTGGAACCATTTCTACTACTCCACTGAATTTCAGTCTGCCTTCCCCTCTATGTCCTCTTGATTTCTCCTTTTTACCCTCCTCTTAATACCTCTCTTTCTTCCCTTTCAATATGTCATTAGGAATGTTTACCATTGTTTTTGTTCTTGGATTAAGTACCTGACTCTGCTTCGACAGAGTTATTGTTTCCCTCTTTCCCCTATGTTCCTCCCTACTCCCTACCAGCTATTTCCTGTTCTCCCTTCCCTCCCCTCCATCCCTTGACCTACCCTATGCAATGCACACTCTTTTTTATTGATGTCTTGTTTGACCTGTTTTTTGTGCTATAACAAAAATTTCAATAAAACTTTTAATGTTAAAAAAAAAAAAATCCTTTTACTACTGCAATATAGATGACGGTCTGTTTATTTTCTTCCCCTAAAATAGACATTTTCATATATGTTGTCATTGGAAAGTATATTGATATTTAATAAACTTTCCATAATCTGTATTGAACATATCTGTTGATGCTGATCCTTGGGTATCTGTTGCAGGCTAGGGCTAAACTTGCAAGAGATTTAATTCTGTAAGAAATAAGGGGTAAATATAAACTGACAAGCAAAAGGGTAACAAAATTTAGAACTTTTGACTTTCAGGCTCCACATCTCACCATCCACTACAGCTTGGAACGTGAGACTACCATCTTGGCTATCTCATACATAAATGTGACTTGCAGCTATTTAGCATATTATTAGTTATGCAGATTCTTGTCATGTAAGTGCATTGTTACTGTTTTGCTCCTGGTGGAAAAATCTTTTTCTTCTTGTAAAATTACAAATTACAACCTGTTCTCACATTCCCTAATAGCTCAGTGTGTCATTAGGTTGTTTCCCAAGTGAAAGGTCACTGGTTCAAATCAAGGGTCAGCCATGAAGAAGATTTCCCAAGAAAAAAAAAAAACAGCATCATCTAGCTCATCAATAGAGGTCTCTTGGTCAAGCAAAATGCCAAACTGCACCAAGTGAGTTCCATGACAGCTGAAAGAATACGAAATGAAGTCCATCCATCCATTCAAAAGCCAAAAGGTGGACGTCCAGGCAAAATATCAGATTCAACAAGCTGACACATCACAAGGTCTATCAGTTCTGGTGTGACAAATACAGCAGTGGAAGTGGCTCATATGAAAGCTCTGGGGCCGGCATCTCATTGCTATGACAGCTGGGAGCCTTCTGAAGGCGCCTAAGCCTGTCTTTCATTAACTTCTATTGCACTCTACTCTATGTAGCCTGCATTAGAGATGCCTTTTTTTTGCAATGCATTGCATTAGTGATCAGACGCCCTGGGGTTCAAGACCCCTAGGGGGTCTAATAAATGCAAACAAAAAAAAGATAAATAAAAAAAGCAAAAAAAAAAAATATAGAAAATAAAAAAATATTAAAAGTTCAAATCACCCCCTTTTCCCTAGAACACATATAAAAGTACTTATATAACATGAAACACATACACATCAGGTATCTGTGTCTGAAAACACCCGGTCTACAAATCTATAAAAATATTTTTCCCATACGGTAAACACTGTAGCGGGAAAAAAAAAATCAAAAGTGCCAAACCGCCCTTTTATCACTGTTACATCACTAATAAAAATTGAAATGTAAAATGATCAAAGCAATAGACATTCCCCAAAATGGTAGAACTAAAAAGTACACTTAGCTCCACAATAAAAAAAAAAGACGCCCTATGCATCCCCGTACATGGAAGTATAAAAAAGTTATGGGTTATGGCGACTTTTAGAAAAAAAAAATAAAATTTTTGCACAGTTTTGGATTTTTGTTAAGGGGTTAAAATTTAAATAAAACCATATAAATTTGGAATCGTACCGAAACATAGAATACAGGTGAAATGTCATTTTGGCTGCACAGGGAATGGCGTAAAAACGAAGCCCATAAGAAAGTCCCACAAATGCACTTTTTCTTCAAATCCACCTCATTCTGAATTTTTTTCCAGCTTCCCAGTACATTGTACACAATAACTAATGGTAGCATCATGAAAAAAAAAATTTGTCCTGCAAACATTAAGACTTCATATGGCTCTGGGAGCGGAAAAATAAAAACGTCAAAAACGAAAATTTAAAAATTCTTACAGAGGGAAGGAGTTAAAAATATAAAAGAATAAAATTTCAATCAGTTACAATCATCAAAACATGACAATGAAAATTATTTTTCAAAGATTTTTTTTTACATTTTTCAAGGGTATTAAAATGAAAGGAAAAAAAAATGATAACACTGTGATTGAATTGGCCGCAGGATAAAGTTATTTTGTCATTTTTATAAGATGGAGGTTGTATAAAGTCACAATACACCAGTGTGCATGAGCCCTTAGAACTCCATCACAGATGATAAAGTATTCTTATTATAGCAATGCTAATCTATAGTGCATGAATATAGCGATTTGCATATATTAGTATATAATTGTATTTCTAAACTATAGCTACTAACAATTCCTTGCTTCCATGTAAATTTTTCTGTATCAATTTGGAACTGTAACCCTTTGTCATCAAAGACGTTCTCAATGCAAGGATTACTCAGATAATGTGTCTCATTAACAGATGACACCCAGTGTACTATTAGGACTGAAGGAAGAGACTTCATCTGTTCATTCTCCTGAAAGGAAAACTGCGTCCCAGTTCTGTCCATGAATGTAATTCTTCTCAAATAGCTGGAGAGCTGGAAACAAATATTACAATTAGTTATAGATAGCAAAGTCATGTGCAAAAAGTCTGTGCGGTGGAACATAGGATCCACTTGTTCCTACGGTATATTAGAGATCTTAGACACTCAATAAAGAGCAAGTGTTGAAGCAGGTCTTGATATTGTGTCCCATAAAATATCTACAGTATAATACATGGGACATTCTTCTGCCTTTGGTGACTTATTGGTAACATTCTTGTTAAGAAATCTAAATGTAACCCCTTAAGGACACAGCCCAAAAGTGCGTTAAGGACCAGGGCTTGTTTTTCAAAACTGCAAGAACTTTGAGACGCTTTAACTTACACAAGTGATTTTGAGTTTGTTTTCTCGTGACACATTGTACTTCATGTTAGTGGTAAAAAGTAATCAATATTTTTGTATTTATTTAGAAAAAAATAGGATATTTGATGGAAATTTGGAAAAAAAAAAAATCGCAATTTTCAAAATGTGAAATTCTCTTCTTTTCAGACAGTCATACCACCCAAATACATTAATAAATATTATCTACCATATCTCTGCTTTATATTGACATCAGCTCCTTTTTATACATACCACCTTATATAATAGATCCCCTATATATTTATACAGTATATATATATATTTCTATATGTGTTTATAAGGAGAGACTATTATGAATAAGGCTAGGGGAACTATTATATAAGGGGGTATGTAGAAAAAAGAACTATTAATAGTAAATCTAGTGGGGGAACTATTATTAATGGGGGGTAATTGTTTCTCTAGCTTTATTAATAATAGATTCTCCTTATAAGTAGCCCCCTCCCCTTATAGGTCTTATAAGTACCTGGGTCTGCTCCTTAACAATAAGCTGGACTGGGCAGATCATATGGAGGCCCTGTACAGGAAGGGCCACAGCAGGCTCTACCTGCTTAGGAGACTGAGAGCCTTTGGAATCCGGGGGGAACTTCTTAGGACTTTCTTCAACTCTGTAGTGGCATCAGCCATCTTCTTTGGAGTGGCCTGCTGGGGGAGCAGTATATCAACCAGGGACAGAAATAAACTTGACAAGCTGATTAGAAGGGCCAGCTCTGTCCTGGGGAGCCCACTGGACCCAGTGCAGGTGGTGGGTGACAGAAGGATACTGTCCGTGGTGAGCTCCATGCGGGAGAATAACTCCCATCCCATGCATGAGACTGTGATTGCGCTGGGCAGTACTGTCAGTGACCGACTGCTCCACCCTAGGTGTGAGAAGGAGCGCTATCGGAAGTCTTTCCTCCCCACCGCGGTTAGGCTGTACAACCAACACCGACCTAAGCGGAGATCATTACATACAGAGAACTGAAATATCTCTCTGCCTGTTAAATCCCCCCCCCCCCTGCTACGTCCTATCTGTCTGTCTGCTATTAATGTAATGCCTCTCACCTTGGAACATTCCTGTACATGTTGTATTTGTATTTGTATCTGCTTATCTTATCTTATCTTTGCTGCTGTAACACACTGAATTTCCCCATTGTGGGACTATTAAAGGACTATTATTATTATTATTATTATTATTATTATAAATAATGTAAATAATGCTTACCCTGGACTTATTAAAACTAATCCATGTTATTAAGGGGGCTATTTATAAGGAGGATCTATTATTAATCCCTTCAGGTCTGAGCCCAAAAGTGCGTTAAGGAACAGGCCTCATTTTTCAAAACTGACATGTGTCACTTTATATGGCAATAACTTTAAGACGCTTTAACTTGCACAAGTGAGTTTGAGATTGTTTTTTCATGAGACATTGTACTTCATGTTAGTGAATCAATCAATATTTTTGTATTTATTTAGAAAAAAATAGGATATTTGATGGAAATTTGGGAAAAAAAAAATCCCAATTTTGAAAATGTGAAATTCTCTTCTTTTTAGACAGATAGTCATACCATCCAAATACATTAATAAATATTATCTACCATATCTCTGCTTTATATTGGCATCATCTTTTAATCATCCTTTAATTTATTTTGGATGTTAGAAGGCTTACAAGTGTAACAGCGATTTTCCAGATTTACAAGAAAATTTCCCAAACTAATTTTTTAGGGACCACTTCAGTTCTGAAGGGGATTATAAAGGCCTATCTATTAGAAACCCCCCATAAATAACCCCATTTTCAAAACTGAACCCCTGAAATAATTCAAAATAGCATTTGGGAAATTTGTTAACCCTTTAAGCATTTCACAAGAATTAAAACGATATCAAGGTGAAATTTAGACATTTCATTTTTTTCCACTAATCCCTTCATTTAGCCCTAAAATTAACACATTCACAAAGGGTTCAAAGAGAAAATGCATCTCACAGTTTGTTATACAATTTCTCCAGAGCACAGAAATACCCCACATGTGGGTGTAAACTGGTGTTTGGGCATTCGGCAGTAAACAGAAGGGAAGGAACGCCACTGGACATTTGAAAAGCAGATTTTGCTGGAATAGTTTTCAGGTGCCATGTCTCATTTTCAGAGCCCCTAGAGTACCAAAACAATGGAAACCACCTAAAAGTGATCCCATTTTGGAAACTACACCACTCACAGAACTCATCAAGGGGTATAGTGAGCATTTTGACCCCACAGCTGTTTCACAGATTTTACTAAGGTAGGGTTCACACTACTGTTGGAGTCCGTTATGAAGGTGTCCATTAAAAAAAAAACAACGGACACCTATCATAACGGACACTAACTGATGTTAATGTGTCCGTTTTTTTTAGTGTCCGTTTTTTAAAGAGAACCTTTCATGTCACATACCGCTAGAAAGCCGACAGCGCGCTGAATTCAGCGCACTCCCGGCTTTCCCGGTATGTGCCCCGGGGCTGGAGATATTGGCGGTGTAAGTTACATGGTTTACTGAAGGGTGTTCCTGACAGTCTAGCTGCGCTGTGAGGAACGCCCTCCCTGACACTTCTCTTCGTTCATAGACTTGTACTGAGGGGGCGTTCACAGCTCAGCGTCATCGCCGGGCAGTAAGGAACGCCCCCTCTCTCTGTTCTCGTCTATAGTGCTGTACTGTCAGAGGAACGCCCTCCCTGACACTTCTCGTTCGTCCATAGCACTGTACTGAGGGGGCATTCCTCACAGCTCAGCGTCATCGCTGGGCTGTGAGGAACGCCCCCTCTCTCTGTTCTCGTCTATAGTGCTGACCTGTCAGAGGGGGCGTTCCTTACTGCCTGGCAATGACGCTGAGCTGTGAGGAACGCCACCTCAGTACAAGTCTATGAACGAAGAGAAGTATCAGGGAGGGCAGGGCGTTCCTCGCAGCGCAGCTAGACTGTCAGGAACGCCCTTCTAACAATAAACCATGTAACTTAGACCGCCAATATCTCCAGCCCCGGGACACATACCGGAAAAGCCGGCAGTGCGCTGAATTCAGCGCGCTGTCAGCTTTCTAGCGGTATGTAAAACCGCATGTGCCTGAGGACATGAAAGGTCCTCTTTAACACTGTAGTTTTTTTTTCTTTTGGTTTGTTTCTCCTTTCTGAGCATGCGCAGGGAAAATAAACGGACATAAAATAAAGAACAGTAACTGATGGCGATCAGTTACTGTCCGTTATAAGTCCATTACCCATAGACTTCAATGTTAAAAAAATAACGGACACATGCTGTCCGTTAAGAATCCGTTATTTCTAACGGACAAAAAAATCCTGCATGAAGGATTTTCTGTCCGCGAAAAAAAACAGACTTCTGACGGATTTGGTGTAAACGGACACAAACGGACACTAACGGACACAATATAAAAACCCATTGAAATGAATGGAATTTTTAATGGATTTCTAACGGTTCAGCTAGTGTCCGATGCTAAAATCTTGTAATGGACAATAGCAACGGACACTACTGACGGTTACCAACGGTAGTGTGAACGCCCCCTAACATTGGGATGTATGAATGAAAAATTACTAAAACGTCATTTTAACCCCAAAGTATTCATTTTCATAAGGGGTTAAACGAGAAAAAGGACCTCATAGTTTGTTAAAGAATTTCTCCTGAACACAGCAATACCCCATATGTGGTCGTAAACTGCTGAATGGGTTCATGGTGGGGCTCGGAATGGAAAGAGCGCTATTTTGCTTTTGTAGGGCAGATTTTGCTGGAATAGTTTTCAGGTACCATGTCACATTTGCAGAGCCCCAAAGTACAAATACAGTGGAAACGCCCTAAATGTGACCCCATTTTGGAAACAACACCCCTCACAGAACATGTCAAGGGGTATAGTGAGCATTTTGACCCTACAGCTGTTTCACAGATTTTATTAACATTGGGACATAAAAATGAAAAATTACTTTTTTTCCAATAAAACATCAATTTAGCTCAAAATTTTTCATTTTCACAAGAGGACAAAGGAGAAAAAGCTCTCCAAAGTTCGTTACACAATTTCTCCTGAACACAGAAATGCCCCATATGTGGTTGTAATCTGCTGCATGGGTACATGGCGGGGCTCAGAATGGAAAGAGCGCTATTTAGCTTTTGGAGGGCAGATGTGGCTGGAATAGTTTTTGGGTGCCATGTCGCATTTGCAGAGCCCCTAAAGTACCAATACAGTGGAAACTCACAAAAGTGACCTCATTTTAGAAACTACACCCCTCAAGGAATGTATCAAGGGGTATTATCATTTTGAGCCTAAAAATGCTTCCCAAAAATTAATGTACAAAGTGAAAATTGAAGTTTTTGAAGAAATATCCAATTTCAGTGCCTAATACGTTGCGGCCACTTTGTGGCATCAGAGACATGCACTCCTAAAACTATTAAGTAGGCTATCCTGGGGGGAAAAAAATTATACATGTGGGTGTAAACTTCTGCTTGGGCACACAGCAGGGCTCAGAAGGAAAGGAGCAGTGTGTTTTTTAGCTTTTGGAGTATAGATTTAGAGGGACTTTCTGGATACCATGTTGTTTTTGCAGAGCCCTGGAGGTGCCAGTAAGCTGGAACTCCCCAAGAAGTGACCCCCATTTTGTAGGGGCAATTTTAGGGACTCTTCAAATGTGACATGGCATCCAAAAACCAACAATCTAAATATGCACTCCAAAAGTACATAGTGCTCCTTCACATCTGCACCCTGCTGTGTGCCCAAATGGCAGTTTATGCCCACATGTATGACACTCGTGTACCCAGGATAACATACTTAATGTCATATGTAGGTATAAACTGCTGTTTGGGCACAGCTGGGCACAGAAGGGAAGGAGCGCTATTTGGTTTTTAGAGCACAGTTTGGTTTTTGGACACCATGTCACTTTTGCAGAGCCCAAGAACTGCCAGTAAAGTGGAATCCGCAGACATGTCACCCCATTTTGGAAACTATACTCTTCAAGGGATTTATCAAGTGCGGTAGCGAGCATTATTAACCCTTAAGTGTTGCATTCTTTTAATTTCCAGAAATGAATGCGCAGCTCCAAAAACTATTAAGCAAGGAACCTGGGCACAACAGCTTTTGCAGCGTTCATCTCTGATACAAGCCGGGCACAATATATTACACACTGGAAAAATTGTCATTTTCACCTTTCACCATCAGCTGCGTATTCATTTATGGATAATAAATTATAGCAACACTTGGGGATTAAAAATGCTCACTGTACCCCAGGATAAATTCCTTCAGGGATGTAGTTTCCAAAATGGGGTGACATGTCAGGAGATTCCACTTTACTGGCGTTTCAGCTCAGCAAAAGAGCAATGGCGTCCAAAAAACAAACCGTCCAAGCCTGTGCTCCAAAAACCAAATAGCGCTCCTTCCCTTCTGTGCTCGGCTGTGCCCAAACAGCAGTTTATACCCACATATGACATTAAGTACATTATCCTGGGTACACCAGTGTCATACATGTGGGTATAAACTGTCATTTGGGCACACAGCAGGGCAGAGAAGGGAAGGAGCGCTGTGTGGCTTTTGGAGTGCAGATTCAGATTTTTGGGATCTGGATGCCATGTCATGTTTGCAGAGCCTGTAAGGTACCATAACAGTGGATTCCCCAAAAGGAGTGACCCCATTTTGAATAGTGCACCCCTCAAAGAATTTATCAAGGGGTGTATTGAGCATTAGTATCCCAGACGTGACTGCACAGTGGATGGGGAAAAGTGAATATGTAAGCTGTGCGCAGTGCATTGGGAACACCAAATTCCCTATTTCCCCAGTAGTTCCTATTATTGGGGAGGTCACTCTGGGGGTCACTTCTGGTTTATTTTCCCTCATAAGCTCTAAATCTGGTTTGTCCACTGATATAGGCTCACACAGCTTATACATTCCCTTTCTGACACAGTTTTGTTCTAATGATTTGGCGATTTTGGGGGTTTTTGTCTTCACATTGTACGAGCTATATTTTCTTTATTTCTCTGGTGATGTAGACAAATGAGAGCTTCTTGTTTGTGGGGTGAGATGTATTTTGTAATTACATCATCTTTGGGCACCTATAACTTATTGAATACATTTTATTAACTCTTTCTTGGTGGATTAAAAAAAAACCCATTAATTCTGGCACTGCGTTTTACCTTTTAAATTTTTCACCATGCAGCATAAAGCATAAGTAACATGTTACCTTTATTCTACGGGCTTATTTTTTGGTGGACAACCTGTGCTTTTTATTGGTACTGTTTTGGGGTACATACTTTTTGATCACTTTTTATGGCATATTTTGTAAGAGATGGCGAAAAATCATTACTTCCGGCGGGTTTTTTCAGTTTTTTTTCCACGACATTCACCGTGTATGTTATATATTGTTTCAGTTTTATTGTACACAGTGGTGAACCTAGCCTCTTTGCTGCCTGAGGCGGACTATAGAAAGATGCCCCCCCCCCAAAAAAAAACAAAAACAAAAAAAAAAACTGAGTTTCCATGCTACTAGTTTAACACACTGTTATCGTCGCACAATATACACAATACACAAAGTTATAAAACAGTTTTTAAGAATTCTTCTTCCTGTATTACTTCAGTATCAGATCAGCAACACGGCATTAACAATGAAAGTAACTTGCCACATCTTCTGCTTGGTGGATGGACGAGCCCACGTGGCCCCCATTCTCTATAATAGGAGCCCCGCAGATAGCTGAGTACTGGACTTCGGGTATCTTTGGCACTCCCATTGAAGTGAATGAGAGCCACGCGGGTTCGCCCATCCACCAAGTGACACACCTATATATATGGCTGCGGTCAGGCTGAATTCCCACCTAGTGGGGGGAAAAACCCAATTCTCAGGCTCAGTGGGGTCTCAGCAGACAGACCCCAATCAATCAGGTATTTATCCTCTATCATTTAGTTGAATATAGGGCAGTAACATTCTGTGACTTACAGGTGACGTCTCTGACTAATCCTTCACATTTCCCTTCTCTTCCCTCTGGACCGCCATGACCACTTCTTCCAGCTGTGACTTGTCTCTGTAAAGTTTGCAACACAGACATCTTTGGCTCCTCACTTTTCCAGGCATCCAACCCACATTGTCCTCACCTGCACCCCTATCCTGCTGCTACCCCAATTATAAAATATATGATATAACCCCCCATAATGAATAATACCCCCAAGTGCATCTTTATATTAATAATGTCCGTGTGTACCCTGTATAAATAGTGCCCCTTATTAATAATACCCCAGGTGTTAACTAATTAAAAGGTTTTCCAGGTCATTAATAAACTAATCAGTGGGGTTCAAAAACCCAGGACCCCCACTGATCAGCTGTTTGAATGGTACCTGTGTAAGCGCCATGACCGCTTCTCTGTTTACATAGTGTATTTCATCTCATAGCGGCCATGTCATGTAACTGCAGCCTCGTCCTGTACATGTCTACAGTATGTGACAAGGCTAGAATTACATCACATGGTCACTATAAACAGACAGCATATAATATAAACAGGTGCCATAGCCCATGTTTATAGTGCCCCATTTACACACACTATAATGTTCCACAGCAGCCCCTGCACACAGTATTACACAGTGTTATGGCCCGCAGCGGCCCCTGCACACTGTATTATGCCTCTCAGCGGCCCCTGCACATGGTATTATGCTCCATAGTGGCCCCTGCTCATGGTATTATGCCCCGCATTGGCCACTGCACACGGTATTATGTTCCGCAGCAACTCCTGCACACAGTTTTATGCCACATATTGGCCCCTGCACTGGTATTATGCTCCATAGTGGCCCCTGCACTTGTATTATACTCTATAGTGGCCCCTGCACTGGTATTATGCTCCAGAGTGGCCCCTGCACAGGGTATTATGCTCCATAGTGGCCCCTGCATTGGTATTATCCTCCATAGTGGCCCTTGCACTGGTATTATGCTCCATAGTGGCCCCTGCACTTGTGTGATGCTCTATAGTGGCCCCTGCACTGGTATTATGCTCCATAGTGGCCCCTGCACTTGTATTATGCTCTATAGTGGCCCCTGCACTCGGTATTATGCTCTATAGTGGCCCCTGCACTCGGTATTATGCTCTATAGTGGCCCCTGCACTCGGTATTATGCTCTATAGTGGCCCCTGCACTTGTATTATGCTCCAGAGTGGCCCCTGCACAAGGTATTATGCTCTACAGTGGTCCCTGCACAGGGTATTATGCCCCATAGTGGCCGACCCATGAACTATTATTATACTCTGGGGTCTTTTCAGACCCCAGAGTATAATGATTGGAGACCCAGGGGAGAATACAAACATAAAAATCAGAGTTACTTACCTATCCTGGACACCGGTGCACTCCTTGCAGCTTTCGGCCCTGTTTAATTGCGCACACACGTCACGTGATGAGGCCGGCGACGCGACCTTATGACGTCACCACAGGCCTCAAGCCTGCTCGGAGTTACATCGGATCGCAGGAGGTGAGTAACACTGTTTTTTATGTTCCCTCACCAACCCTAGGCCTCCGATTATTATACTCCGGGGTCTGAATAGACCCCGGAGTATAATAATAGTAGTATTTGCGGCCAGCGGCCTAACTTACCGATGCCCGTGGCCGCTCACAGCGGCATCCGCTTCCCTTTCTGCGGCCCATAGCAGAAGGGGAAGCGGGGGGCTGCCACGAGCAGACGCGGGGTAGGTAAATAAATAGGCCCTGACCTGCCGGGGATACTCCAACAGGTTACGGCCTATTTATATAGATAAAAAAAAAGCTATACTCACCTGCGATGCCTTGATGCAGCCGCCGCCGCCTCCTCTTGTCCGCGACGTCTGTGTCTCAGAGTAGGCAGCGTGATGATGTCATTGTATCGCCACCTGCGCTGAGATGCGACGTCTTGTAAACCAGCCCAGGACAGGCCGCGCTCAGCTCTGTTTTTTTTTTTTTTTTTTTTAAAGCGGCCTGTCCTGGGCTGGTTTACATTAAATAGTAAAATGCCGCCCCCCGCTCACCTCTCCTCATTAGCGGTGCGCCCCTGATTGTACAGGTTGTTATGGATGCGGCGATACCAAATATGTATTGTTTTTATTAATTTTTAGGTTTTTTTTTTTTTATATAATTCATTTTATATAGGAAAAGGGAATTTTTGGGGCTTTATACTTTTATTAATTTTTTTCAAACACTTTATTTTATTTTTTTCACTTTTTTTATTTTTTCATGTGTCCCATTAGGACACATGAGCCAGCAATGCTTTGATTGCTGGCTCTGTACTATAGACTGCAAGACACGAGCATACAAGTATGCAGTCTATGCAGGAAGTCATCGCTATGCAGACGCATAGCCTAGCTTCCAGAGGTCTCGGCAGGATCAACCAGGTAATGGGGGCTCCAGGCAGCCTGGGGTCACTGAGCAGACCCCGGGCTGTAGATTGTAGATATTGACACCCCCCCCCGATCTCTCTGCGGGGGGTGCCGAGGGTAGCAGCAATATGGCGGAACCTCTTGGATGCCGCGATCATGTTTGGCCGCAGCATTCAAGGGGTTAAAACCTTCAATCGGAACTCAGTTCCGACCGGAGGTTATGGAGCAGGGTGTTAGCTGTCAGTTACAGCTAACACCCAGTTCCGATGCCGCCCACTCAGATAGTGAGCGGGCGGCCGCTTTAAGCCGTAGTATTACGCCGTGTTGCGCGAAGTACCAAGCGCGCAGGACGTAATAGTACGTCCAATGTCGTTAAGGGGTTAAAATAAGGAAAAACAAAATTTTTTTTTGGTTTTGTTTTATTTTTATGCAGCTCAATGTAAAGTCTCTAAAATAATATTTTTATTCTTGGGTCATTGCATTTACACAAAAATCCTTCATACTTATATAGCAGTGTTTAACCTGACTTTGTGCAGTGTGATAACTTTCAGCACCTTGATATCTTATCATAGAAGATAATAAAAGCAATTCCCCTTATGCCCAACAGCAGCAAAATATGGGGTATCTCTGCCCCTGTGTGCTGGTAGGACAGGCAGAATTTTTAATTTACATAATTCATTAAGTGATACTCCCCTATAAGAGGCCAAGGAGATCTCCCCTCACTGTGTTTTTTTCCGTCCTGTGTGGCTCTTTGTCCTCCCATTTTTTCCTAAGGATTTGGGGGTTAACTAAATTTTTGTAAGTTTTTTTTCTCCTCTTTCAGCTGTTCATCTTTTTCCTTGGGAGCTTTTTTTCTCCTAAGGCTTCCTTGTTTCTCCCTGCTGCGCTCTCTGTCTGTGGCCATTCTGGGCTGGGTGTGCCTGCCCTTGTCTGATCTCAGGTGAGATGTTTGTGGCTGGGCAGGCTGTGCATTCAGTATGTGTCTGTTTCTGAACTTGGAGGCTGTATTGCAGGGTTAAAATAAACCTCTATGCATCTCCTGCGTGGCGGAGCTTTTCAGCAGAGCTTATGCTTCAGGTGTTTGTGCTCAGTTTCAACAGATCACAGCATCTCAGACACAAATTCCCTACACTGCCTTTCTGTTGCAGTTATGGTTCTATTCCAGTCTGCCATAAAGACACACCGCACTTCTTATAGTAGTGGAATTAAAGTGAAGAGGGAGAGAAAGGTTTTTTAATCTGGGGGAAGTGATTTTGTCCCTTCAGGTTCCAGAACCTTTTTTGCAGGTCCTGTTTTCCTGGACCCTTTTTTTCTGTTACACTTCTGCAGCCTTCTCCCAGTAGCGCTGAACTGCGCTGCCAGACTAGTTTAGGCCATTCTCTATACCGCTGTAGCGGTATTAAAGACACCGTTGTTAAGGGTCTCTTAAAAAGTTGTGTATAAGTTTTATGGGTAAGTATGGTCTTCTCCCTACTTATTTAAACCTTCTTCAGAAGTTTGTCTCTCTGATAGGCTGTACATTTTTGTTTGATACTGTTCTGACTGCTTTCGGTGACAGCAGCAACTTAATGAGGGAAAGGTCCTCTAAGCTGAAACATTTTGCTTATACAGAGTGTGACATCCCTCTGCCTGATGGTACAATTACACTCGCTTTCGCCAATGCCGTGGGACCCCATCTGAGGATACATCCATTCATGATGTAATTGTGTGGGTCAAGGAGCAGGATAGAAATCCAGAACTTGATTTCTCAAGAAGCTTCGTACTGAGAGACACCCTCAGTCAGTTCCATCAGAAGAGGAATTTCACATACTCAATGTGATGCATTCGTGTGATGAAGACACTTCTCTAAATCCCAGCAGGTCTCTTGGTAAGGATGCCTAGGCTGCTGAAGTCCATCTGGTCAGCGACCGTGATGTTGAACTTGGGGAAGCCTCTACTTCCACCTATAGGGGGCCTAGGGCCTTCCAAGTGGACGCGAAACTGGATAAAGCTTTGACAGGCAATCTCCAGATCTCTATACATAGTCGCTTGGAGTGTACCCTTAGGAAGGCTTAATCTAGCAGAATTTTCCATGTACCAGGTCAAGATGCCTGCCAAATCTAGGGCCTTCTCTACAGCTGCTAGAAGGCCATTATGGTTGAAACGTCAGGGAGCAGACAATGCGTCCAAGTATAACGTATGCTCCCTACCCTTGAGCTGGGTAAACAGTTTAGCAGAGGCCTGGAAGACATCATGGAAGGTCTTGTATTTAAAAGGATAAGTGCCTTCAGCAGTCCTTTAAAGGGAAAGCAGAAGTTATCAGCGCAGCCGCCTTAATCTACGTTCCAATATCAGAGGGGTGCTAGATATCAGCCCAGAGGGGCTGGAAGTAAGTTCCCCAAGGAAGGGGACAGAAAAAAGCCTGGCTTTGATGCCAACTTTTTGTCTCCTGTGGCGGCAAGTACTCCTGTTGGGTGATGTGTCTCCCATTTTTTATTTCCTTCTGGCTGGAGAAGATCCAAGAACTTTGGTCTTGCAGATAAGTACAGCGGGGTTATGCAGATGAATTCTTCGCCCGCCACAAGACAGATTCTCGCAACCCGTTCTCTTCCTGCACTGGAGCAGGTTATACTGGAAAATTCCATTCTGGAATACCTGGGCAAGGGGGCCTTGGGAAAGGTCCCCCCTCAGAAGAAGGTTTGGGGTCTACTCTCCAGACTTCCCGTTACCAATATATGTTATAGTCCTAATATATCTAAGTCTCTTCATAAGGAAGAGTGTTTCCAAATGGACACCGGGAAGTTGGTCACATCCTTTCTGCAAAGCAATGTTCTTGTCACCCTCGATCTAAAGGATGCGTACTTACAAGTTCCAGTTATCCTCCTCACAGAAGGTATCTGAGAATTGCTGTATCAATTGCCGCCCACAGGTAACATTTCCAGTTTGCGGCCCTGCCCTTCTGCATTTCCTCGACACCCCACACCTTTACCTAGGTGATGGCTTCAGTAACAACCGCACTCAGACTTCAAGGTCTGTTCATAGTGCCATATTTGGATAAATGTCTAATAAAAGCCTAGTCAGAAACCATCCTGCTCCAGCACTTGCAGACAACTGAGTCTTTTTTCCAGCATCCAGGCTAATAACCGGGAGAAGTCAGAGGTGATTCCTTCCACACGGAAGAAGGTTCAGTCTAACTCTGTCCCCCTAGAAATTTCTTTAACTCCGTTAAGGAGAGAAAAGATAATCAGAGCACTTCCGATACGGTGGCTCAGTGGTTAGCACTGCAGGCTTGAGTTTGTATTCTACCAAGGACAGCATCTGCAAGGAGACTGTATTTTCTCCCCATGTTTGTGTGGGTTTCCTCTGGGGTCTCTGGATTCCTCCCACACTCCTAAGACATACTGATAGGGAATGTAGATTGTAAGTCCTATATGGGACAATGTCCTATATCTGTCAATGTCCGTGAAGGCACTGCGGAATATGATGGGGCTATACAGGTTACCATAATAAATAATATCATCTTCTCAAGATGCGTTGGTTGTTCATCAGAACAATTATGAGAGTCCTGACCTCATGTCAACCTTAGCCAATTCAGTCCCTTGGACTTTATGGCATATGTGTCCCCTCCAGTCGGAAGTACTAGAGGTCTGAAATCATAGCCCTCTGAGTCTTGACAAGAGGATCAGACTTTCTCCCAGAACCTGTCTTTCTCTCAATTGGTGATACACCTGAAAGTTGGATGTCCATTGTCCAACCTCTATGGACCCTGTTGACTGATGCCTCCTTTTCAGGATGAGGAGCCTATCTGTACGAGAAAACCATACAAGGAGTCTGGAGCAGGCTATAAAGGATAACATCATCCATCTGGAGGGAACTCAGAGCAGTTTACCTGGCACTGCTCCATTCTTCTCCTCTTCTCAGGGGAAGAGCTGTCAAGATCCGGTCTGTCAACATGGTGACTGTAATAAGCAGGAAGGCATCAGATATTTCTCCCTCCTCAGGAAGGCAGGTCTGATTTTCACCTGAGCAGATAAAGATTTGACCCATCTCTCCGCAGTTCACATCAAGGGCTCCTTGAACATAGTAGCTGATCAGTTGAGTCGCGGTCTTACCATTTCAGGAGTATGGTCTCTCAATCAAGAGTGTTCAACCAGATCACCCTGAAGTGGGGTCATCCAGAAGTAGACCTTATGGTGACCAGACTCAATGCCAAGGTAGAGACGTTCTGCTCACTGCATCAGCAGGACTATCCCTTGGAAGTGGATGCCCTGTCCATCCCTTGGAGGTTCAGGCTGGCGTACATCTTCCCTCCACTTTCCATGATACCAAGGGTATTGATGAAAGTCAGACAGGACCAAGCCTCTGTGATAACCAAAAAGAGCTTGGTGTTCCCAACTCATGCTCATGAGTCGAGGGATCTATTAGAGGCTTCCCACAATCCAGAACCTGGTTTCCTAAGGAACTCAGAAGTGCCAGGATCTGAGGAGATTCAACCTGACAGCCTGAAGGTTGCTCAGTCCCTAGTGGACTGTCAAAAGTTGTCCTGAAGACCTTTTTTTCTGCGCAAGAGCAGAATCCACCAATAAAAGATACCTAAGGATAGGTATTGCCTGCAAGGAGTGGTTCTCCAGACAGGAAGTGAATAGTTCGAATCCTTCTATGAGAATGATTCAGAATTTTCTTCAGGACCGCTTGGATAAGGGCCTTTCCCCTGCCACACTGAAGGTACAGCTTTCAGCCCTTTCCACCTGCTTAACCCTCGTCCGGCTGAGTAGGTACAATTGTACCTATTCCTATGGAGCCTGTAATGTTGTAAAATTATGCAGCCTGACAAGGGTTAAGCAAAAGATTGTCTAAGAACCCCTTAATTCCCAGAATTGCTTAAGGGTGCTATGGGACTTAGGTAAGTGGTTGCAGCTCCCGTTCCACTCTGGGATCTATCAACAGTTCTTTCTGGCCTTTGCGGCCCTCCATTGGAACCATTTGAGAAGGTGGATTTTAAGTTCCTGGCTTGCAAACCACCTTTTTGCTAGCTATCACCTCAGCTAAAAGAATACGAGAGTTGCAGGCTTTTTTTTCTGAAGAGCCATATATTTTTTTCATTAGGGTCCAGCTCAGATTTCTTTCTAGGTTTAACCCTAAGGTGCCCTCTCAGGCTAATATTAACCAGGTGGTCTCTTTACTAGTTTTCTTTCCCAGCTCCTTCCTCCAAGGAAGGGGGGGCAACTCCATACTCTGGACATAGTATGGTGTCTCCAAAATTAATTTTCTGCGTACATAGATGATTGGAAAATCCTCTTAATTTAAATTTCTTTTGCTCGGGTTAGCACCTGAGTATATCAAAGGGCTGTGTCGGCTCCTGGGCTGAGAGTTGGTCTTGCTTTTTGAGCAGTTTGTGCAGCCGTTTTTGGTCACCACCAACTAACCTTTGTTAAACACTATCAGTTAGATGTCCGTAGTTCAGAGGCTACTGCCTTTGGACATTCATACGGTACTGTAGTGAGTGAGAACCCTCCCTAGGGCATCTACTTGCTACATCCCCATATTGTGCTGCTGTTGGACCTAAGGGGAATCGTTGATTATGTAGATAATATGTAGATGTTTTCCCTTAGTCTGAACAGCAGCGCAAGCTTTACCCTCTTTAGGAAGGATTGTTGTTTTTTTCTTTTATTCTTTATAACTAACACAGTGAGGGGAGGTCTCCTTGGCCTCTTATAGGGGAGTATCACTTAATCATGTAAATTAAAAATTCCACCTGTCCTACCAGCACACAGGGGCAGAGATACCCCATATTGTGCTGCTGTTCAGACTAAGGGAAAACAGATTATCAACATAATCAACGCTTGAAACCCTTTTGAAACAATTGACTTAAAGGTGTTTTCTGGGTAAAAAAAACTTTTTTTAAAAAAAAAAAGATCTGTTAGTGGCATTAATGGGTTAGTAAGTGCACCCAAATATAAAAATACCATCAGATTACTAACAGTATTCACTTACAATATCTGCTCTCAGTATGTTAAAACTAAGTAGCAAGATCAGGAAACTCAATTCACTGGTCACTCAATGTGCCCTTGTCCTACATTGGTATCAGTGATCACATATTGTTCTATATTCTTACCTTGTGTGTATATTGATGAGATCTGGATTCTTTATCATCTCTTCTTCTATATAAATACATGTCATGAAGAGCGTGAGCCAGGCTGTATACTGCACTGTACACATAATAGTGACTGACCACATATGTGCTCACAAAATCATCTGAAATCTGAAGATTGAGCCCAGTACAGTTCTGTAGAGGAAATTTATTAACCCATTGTTGCAGCCTGAGTCTATATTCATTTGAGATATTACATTGTTTAGCATAGTACCAGATCTCCTCCAGTAATGGATCTGTCGGGGAAGTTTTAGGATTTATTGTGTTTAAAAATGTCTTCAAGCCAGGAATAATCTTTCCTTTCAATGAAAAGCTTATACTACAGTTATACGCTATTACGGCTATTAGATTTTGTGTAAGGGTATTATAACGCCACATACTTAATATAAGAAGTGTTATGTATTGCCTTATGAATTCTGAGACTCTCAGTAGAGCAATAAGTTCAACTAACAATTGACTGGCAACAATTATAACCCTGGAAACAGCGTTTTCTATCATTCCTAGTTTTTCCTCAACTGGACGAGAATGATTATCAGGGAATGTAATAATATACTCAAAGCAGATTCCTTCCTTTTTAAAATATTCCATCAATTCCATCAGTTCTGTATCTCCATATAAGTCAGTTGATGTAATAAGACCAACCCAAGTCCATCCAAAATGTTTCAGGTATAAAAC
Source organism: Leptodactylus fallax (assembly GCA_947044405.1). NCBI lineage: Eukaryota > Metazoa > Chordata > Amphibia > Anura > Leptodactylidae > Leptodactylus > Leptodactylus fallax. Next base: position 1,771,613 of record CAMRHE010000378.1, read on the forward strand.
CAAAGCTTTTATGATGGCCATGTTATCTTGATGACTTGTATAGAATAAATTTATCCCATTATTTCCCCTTGGACGTGAAGCAGTAATTGTATGACTGACCTAACAAATAATGAAACAATATATGCAGTTACTATTTCAGATTGGCGCCTGCCATATTATGTCACCATTGAAACTACAGTATATACAGTGGGGAAAAAAAAGTATTTAGTCTGCCACCAATTGTGCAAGTTCTCCAACTTAAAAAGTTGAGAGGCCTGTAATAGTCATCATAGGTAGACCTCAACTATGAGAGACAAAATGAGAAAACATATCTAGAAAATCACATTCCTCCATGCAGATCTCCTCTAGAGCAGTGATGTTTTGGGGCTGTCGCTGGGCAACACGGACTTTCAACTCCCTCCAAAGGTTTTCTATGGGGTTGAGATCTGGAGACTGGCTAGGTCACTCCAGGACCTTGAAATGCTTCTTACGAAGCCGCTCCTTCGTTGACCTGGCGATGTGCTTGGGATCATTGTCATGCTGAAAGACCCAGCCACGTTTCATCTTCAATGCCCTTGCTGATGGAAGGAGGTTTGCACTCAAAATCTCACGATACGTGGCCCCATTCATTCTTTCATGTACACGGATCAGCCGTCCTGGTCCCTTTGCAGATAAACAGCCCCAAAGCCTGATGTTGCCCCCCCCCCCCATGCTTCACAGTAGGTATGGTGTTCTTTGGATACAACTCAGCATTCACTCTCCTCCAAACACCACGAGTTGTGTTTCTACCAAACAGTTCTACTTTGGTTTCATCTGACCATATGACATTCTCCCAATACTCTTCTGGAACATCCAAATGCTCTCTAGCAAACTTCAGATGGGCCCGGATATGTACTGGCTTAAGCAGGGGGACACGCCTGGCACTGCAGGATCTGAGTCCCTGGCGGCGTAGTGTGTTGCTGACGGTAGCCTTTGTTACGTTAGTCCCAGCTTTCTGCAGGTCATTCACTAGGTCCCCCCGTGTGGTTCTGGGATTTTGCTCTCCGTTCTTGGGATCATTTTGACCACACGGGGTGAGATCTTGCGTGGAGCCCCTGAACGAGGGAGATTATCAGTGGTCTTGTATGTCTTCCATTTTCTAATTATTGCTCCCACAGTTGATTTCTTCACACCAAGCTAAGCTGCTTGCCTATTGCAGATTCAGTCTTCCCAGCCTGGTGCAGGTCTACAATTTTTGTTTCTGGTGTCCTTTCACAGCTCTTTGGTCTTCACCATAGTGGAGTTTGGAGTGTGACTGTTTGAGGTTGTGGACAGGTGTCTTTTATACTGATAACAATGTCACACAGGAGCCATTACTACAGGTAATGAGTGGAGGACAGAGGAGCCTCTTAAAGAAGAAGTTACAGGTCTGTGAGAGCCAAAAATCTTGCTTGATTGTAGGTGACCAAATACTTATTTTCCACCATAATTTGCAAATAAATTCTTAAAAAAAATCAGACAATGTGATTTTCTAGGTATGTTTTCTCATTTTGTCTCTCATAGTTGAGGTCTACTTATGATGACAATTACAGGCCGGCCTCATCTTTTTAAGTGGGAGAACTTGCACAATTGGTGGCTGACTAAATACTTTTTTTTCCCCACTGTACATTATATATCTTGTCAGCAGGAAAATCGGTATCAGACTAATGATGGTACCTTGTAGGATGGCTTCCACACTTTCCAAAGATGCATTTCTTATTCTGCATTGAAGCTCAATTTTCATGCAAATTTGCTTTTTTTGTACAAATTTCGTATCAATTTTCTCTAAAAATTCTCACTCATGCATAGTTTTTATATAATGCAGGGAAGCTGAGCCTGGGGGGGGATACTTCAAACAGTTATATCTTGGACAGTAGAGAACTTATGAATGTCATTCTGGTGTCATATGAAAGATGAGATCCTCAGATGAGATTCTCATCTTTCATATGATACCAAAATTTAACCTTTATTATTTACAGAGATATCCCTAGTTGCAAATAAATTTAGGATTGCCATATGCATATACAGCTTCTGCCAATCCTACTACTGGGGATATCTATTGAAATACTAAAGGTAAGGTTCTTGGTTATATAGTTTGTGAGAAATTAGTGTTTGAAGTCACCCCCCATCTCAGATTCTCTGTATTACACCTCTAATCTCCCATACTTACAGTCAGACGCAGTGAGAATTTCTGCTGACAATAAAAGGGGAAAGAATACACAGGAGGCAGAAAGTGGATCTCAGTGCAGGAATTAATGAAAAAAAAAAGATCCAAAAACTATATTACAAAATGTATTAATGATAGAGATCCTGTCAGAAAATCAAAAGTTGTTCGAAAATTTAGGAACATTTAAGTCATAAACTTAAGACAAAAACACACTTACAGTAGGATCGCAGCTGGAACTGCTGAACAGTACGGGGTCCAGGTGTTGGCCCCAATGATGTTGAGGTTAAGTCATGATTATGAAAATCTGGGGGCCTGGAAATCCCCTTTAATCTTTATTACAGCTACTACCTTGCAGTGTCCATACAGTGCATTATTTTATATTTATTCATTGTCTGCAGGTTCCACTTACCATTGGGTAGCCATATATATTCAGAAATTGTGCCTGGTCATATGAATGTCCAACAAACCCAGCCACGTCTCCATCTACCCTGCAGGAATAATTTGGAGCTTCTATTTCATCCCCAGACAAAATTTGTAGGATATTTTGAAGGGATTTTATTTCATCTCCACATGTGTCATATATGTGATAACCCAAAGTAACATTGGGCAGAAGATCTTGGTCCTGGTTAATTTCATTAATGGCAAAGATAAAAGTAAGGAGGCCGATATATTCTCTTGTAGATGGACTGTAGAAACATAATATTATTAAAGTGGTTGTCCGGGATAAAAACTAATCCCTACACTAATCTAAAAACCCTCCCCCACCTAGTTTCTAAATAACATAATTTATCAAAAATGTATATTTACCCATATTTGGACATTGGCTGGTTATCTGGTGATGATCCATTTCCGGAAATGGAACGTCGCTACTTCTCCCCCCACCACTCCATCATACTTACCTCTCTTCCTTCCAGGCTTCCTCCTGCAGGACGGCCCATCCTTCTTTTCTGATTCTGCCGGCGCACGCTATTGTCCCAGTGCTGCTCTGTGCTCTGCAGCCGACGATCCACCTCTACTGTGCAGGCTTGTGAGCAGCTCCCACACCTGCATAGTAGAGGTGGATCGTCGGCCGCAGAGCACAGAGCAGCGCTGGGGCAATAGCGCGCGCCGGCAGAATCAGAAAAGAAGGATGGGCCGTCCTGCAGGAGGAAGCCTGAAAGGAAGAGAGGTAAGTATATAATGGGGTCGGGGTTGGGCTGAGTAGGTTGAGAAGGGCTAGTAATGGGCGGGATAGAGAGACAGGGAGGGGGTGAATGTGAGGGAGGGAGAGAGGAAGCGGAGGAGTGAGGTGAGAGGGAGCTAGTGTGGAAGTTACATAGCAGGAAGCTGAACCGTGTAAAGAAATCCAGAAGATACCAGGAGCTCCCAGAGACACCCAGAAATCACACAAAACACTGCTAAAGGTATATGGGTGCATTTATTAACCCATTAATAGCACTAACAGACCTTTTTTAAAAAAATATGTTTTTGCCCCCTTAATGTTAATAGAATATAATTCTTAAGAAGAAAATATGCCAAAAATATAGGAAAGACTGAATAAAAATAAGCAAAATTTGACCATTCTAAAATGACTAAACAATTAAATAAACTGGTAAGAAAAGTAAATCACACTGAGTGGCTGACCTATTGGAAGAGCTGAAGATGGAAGAATCTGTATGGCAGGGTTGAGGTTTGTATTTATTGGATTATCAAGCAACCATTTCCAGGATTCATCTCTAGATTTGCAATCATATTTTATAGAAGGGGGTCCAATGTTCATGCTTTCATATTTTGAGCTATAGATAGGATGGCTGCTGCTAAAGGGAAGCTGTCACCAGAACCAATCATATCAACCCAGCCAAACAAATAGATAGGTTATCGTCACCTGAATCTTACAGTGCTTTCAGTTTGAGAATTGATGCCTCTGTTGATGTTGCCTTTTTCCAATAAGCAACTGAACTCTTTGTGACAATGAGGGCGTTGGGTTAACGCTCTCATGTCTCCAAAGAACTCATTTGCATATTGACAAAAACATAAATGTGTCAGCAATGGAGGCAGTGATTTACAAGGGGAAAACACCATTTAATTCAGATGACCCTAACATATCTATCTGGGAGGCTGGGTTGATATGCTGTGGTCTGGTGACACTAACCTATCTATCTGGGAGGCTGGGTTGATAGGCTGGGATCTGGTGATGTTAACCTATCTATCTGGAGACTAGGTTGATAAACTGAGATCTGGTGACACTAACCTATCTATCTGGAGACTGGGCTGATAAGCTGGGGTCTGGTGACACTAACCTATCTATCTGGGAGGCTGGGTTGATAGGTTAGTGTCACCAGACCACAGCATATCAACCCAACCTCCCAGATAGATAGGTTAGTGTCACTAGATCCCAGCTTCTCAACCCAGCCTCCCAGATAGATAGGTTAGTGTCACCAGATCGCAGCATTTCTATCTGGGAGGCTGGGTTTATAAGCTGGGATCTGGTGATGTTAACCTCTCTATCTGGAGACTGGGTGGATAAGCTGAGATCTGGTGATTTTAACCTATCTATCTGGAGACTGGGCTGATAAGCTGGGGTCTAGTGACACTTACCTATCTATCTGGAGACTGGGTTGATAAGCTGAGATCTGGTGATGTTAACCTATCTATCTGGGAGGCTGGGTTGTTATGCTGTGGTCTGGTGACACTAACCTATCTATCTGGGAGGCTGGGTTGATAAGCTGGGATCTGGTGATGTTAACCTATCTATCTGGAGACTGGGTTGATAAGCTGAGATCTGGTGATGTTAACCTATCTATCTGGGAGGCTGGGTTGATATGCTGTAGTCTGGTGACACTAACATATCTATCTGGGAGGCTGGGTTGATAAGCTGGTATCTGGTGATGTTAACCTATCTATCTGGAGACTGGGCTGATAAGCTGGGGTCTGGGGACCTAACCTATCTATCTGGGAGGCTGGGTTGATAAGCTGGGGTCTGGTGACAGATACCCTTTAAAAAGAACTTTTCATCTTTCATTTATTACCCCTATATTCTACTGAAATAATACACACATTTACATTAAGTAACCAGGTATATAATGCTGCACGTTCATTTTCGATGCATTACACCAGCAAAGGATCCATAAAAAATCCTGTATACTGTCCTGCTGTGATTGTATCTCTATGTAATCCGTGTGCCGGGGTGGGCACCCCAGGATACAGCGAAGTCACGAACAAAGGAAGCGACTCCAAATCAAATTAATTTAATAAAAAAACAAGATTTTACTTTGTGTAGTAACACCTCTTTACCAAAAAAACACTCCCAATTATTTACATGCACCCAGCCAGTAAGCTGAGACCCTGGTGTTGTACAGCGCGGTGTCATCTAATGTGCGCCTCCAATATCCTCCAAGCTTTTACCTATCTGCAGGCTGCAACTAACCAGCCACTTGTTACCTTTTTATCACCCTAGTCACAGGAACAATTCAGTGAGTGTGATAGGGGCACCGGCGGTATAACACAAGAGCTTACAAACTTATCAAAATACCCCTATTCCCCCCCAAACAAAGTACAACCAAGTAAATGTAATAGTAGGTCAGCTTGCAAGCCAAAGTAATGTGACAATGTATAAAATGTCGCTTCTAGACTTCCTCAGAAGCTCCTCTCTGGGAGTTACAAGTCTATAGAACTCTCTGAGTCTTAGTCCTTATTACCGAATAGGTAGATAATTCACCAGTAGTGTGGCCTGTGAAGATGAGTATGCCTAACTAGTCTAACTACAGGCCTGTACTCAGTCCCAAGCAAAACAATGTAATGTGGTGCGTGCACGATTACTTCTCTTACTGATCCAGGTTTGTTGTGTACCTGTTAGCCTCGGTCTGGAACAGCTACAAGCGGGGCTCATCCAGACAACAAGCAATCTCACTGACAGGGCCACTTCTCAGCCGGGTCCTTGATACCAATCTTCAACTTAGGATACTGTCTGAACAAATTCTGGAACAGTCTCTGCTTTAGCACCACCTTGCTATCTTTATGATCCCTTAGGAATCCTTCTTCTCTCACTTCAATCCTTCTTCTTCTAAAAGCTCAAAGCACACTCCTAAGATGGCTGCCACACACACTCTGTTCCTTCTTGATCCACCTCTGCAGAACAGGGTCTCCACGTCACTACTCCAGGGAATTACAGAATTACAGTCCTTCCCATTTCTGAGGTAACAGTGGCCTCTTGTGGTCAAACACACAAATGTCAGTTTATAAAAAAAACAAAAAACTTATTTATAGAAACAGGTCACAAGGCATTATGGGAAAGGAGCTGGGGAGCTCATGCGCCCTCTATTGGATGTAACAAATCCTCAATTTGCTTTTGACTCACTGAGCCTTGAGACAGCAAAAGGGATTTTAGCCAAGCCAAGTTCACTTATCTGCATACAGCGCTGTTTCCGGATTGTTGTCCTTCATCAGTACAGAGCAAAGTGAATTGGCTGGCTTAGTGGGAGGCAATGAGTGGGTTAGGGACAAGAATCTCTCACATTGAGGAGAGCACCAGTAAAGGTGTGTAGAGATTTTAATTGCCTTTTGCCCTCTACTTAGCATCTACATATCACAAGGCATTATGGGAAAGGAGCTGGGGAGCTCATGCGCCCTCTATTGGATGTAACAAATCCTCAATTTGCTTTTGACTCACCGAGCCTTGAGACAGCAGAAGGGATTTTAGCCAAGCCAATTTCACTTATCTGCATACAGCGCTGTTTCCGGATTGTTGTCCTTCATCAGTACAGAGCAAAGTGAATTGGCTGGCTTAGTGGAAGGCAATGAGTGGGTTAGGGACAAGAATCTCTCACATTGAGGAGAGCACCAGTAAAGGTGTGTAGAGATTTTAATTGCCTTTTGCCCTCTACTTAGTATCTACATATCACAAGGCATTATGGGAAAGGAGCTGGGGAGCTCATGCGCCCTCTATTGGATGTAACAAATCCTCAATTTGCTTTTGACTCATCGAGCCTTGAGACAGCAAAAGGGATTTTAGCCAAGCCAATTTCACTTATCTGCATACAGCGCTGTTTCCGGATTGTTGTCCTTCATCAGTACAGAGCAAAGTGAATTGGCTGGCTTAGTGGAAGGCAATGAGTGGGTTAGGGACAAGAATCTCTCACATTGAGGAGAGCACCAGTAAAGGTGTGTAGAGATTTTAATTGCCTTTTGCGCCCAACTTAGCATCTACATATCACAAGGCATTATGGGAAAGGAGCTGGGGAGCTCATGCGCCCTCTATTGGATGTAACAAATCCTCAATTTGCTTTTGACTCACCGAGCCTTGAGACAGCAAAAGGGATTTTAGCCAAGCCAATTTCACTTATCTGCATAAGAAACTGCATATAGAAACAGGTACATTCAAAACATGAGGACTGTTTCCCCATCTTACATCTACAGAGTTAATATAGAAAAAGCACAAATGCGCAAAAACAGTTTCATAGTCTTTCAAGTGTTTCATATTGTGGTCTTTTTTGCCTAAGAGTGTATGCTCCCATATAGCAGATTTGTTGCAGATTCCTTAGCAAACGATAGAAAAGTCTTCATATATAGTACTTTAAATGTTCTGCATGCTCTGGTTATGGTGATCTTTCCAAGGCTTCTTTATAGGAATTGAAAAAACTAATAAAATGAGCATGTTTTATATGTAAAGCATTGGAAAAAAATGTGCGTGTGGAGACTTCAAGGCCTTATGCACATGACCGTGCCCATGTTCACAGACCTAATGTCCATTAAATACCCACCGCTTTATACCATGCTGCTAGCAGATCAGAAGCTGTGCTTTATGTGACATACAGATGCAAACAATTTTAACATGACTTTTAACACATTAAGTAAACAGTTGCAAATCCGTTTGATTTGACTTTTTCACTGCTTTCAATGACTTTTGTAATGAATTATCATGGTTAAACAAGTTATTAGACTCAAGTTAAAGATGGCGACATCTATATATCCATTATCAACCCAAATGCCTCAGTCAACAAGGAACCCAGCACCTGAGGGGAGAGGGGGTTGCATTTGTAAACTCATGGGTGCCACCTGGAACAAAGTTGTTACGGCCAATGGTGACTAATAACACCCCTGCTTTAATAATACCAAAACTGGCTCCAAAACAAATAAACACATTTTTTTTTACCCTTTTTGATGTTTAATTTGCAGTCTCACAAGACACTCACGCTTCGATTCATCGAATCACATTTTTTTAATAAAATGGCTGTTGCACATGTTAGGAAAAGGGGCAAGGGACTCTGGGAGCGTGAGATCACCCACAATGCCAAGCGTGCAGCTAATCTGCAGCCCTATAAATATCCTCGGCCATTTTAGGTACAGTCATTTCACATCGCTCTTACTGTAGGGACAGACATCAGCAGGAGCTAGGGTAAGACTTAGAAAACAGATAGAAGTTCAGGGAAAGAAGCTGAGCCTTAGAACTGTAGAGAATGGATAGGGAGGAATTGAAAGAAGAATTTGGGGTGGTTGCAGGGTCAGTTACAGCAAGAAGTTTAATACACATTGCAGCACTCACTGCCATTATACTGCTGCTCATTAACCATATCTGTGTCTTCAAGGTGGAACACGACAAGCCTTTTGCAGTGCAGTACAGCAAAAATCAATCATACACTAATACAGTGCCTTGCGAAAGTATTCGGCCCACTTGAACATTTCAATCTTTTGCCACATTTCATGCTTCAAACATAAGGATATAAAATTTACATTTTTTTGGTGAAGAATCAACAACAAGTGGGACACAATCGTGAAGTGGAACGAAATTTATTGGATATTTTAAACTTTTGTTAGAAATAAAAACTGAAAAGTGGGGCGTGCCAAATTATTCGGCCCCCTTAAAGGGGTATTCCCACGTACATAACCATTTTTAAATTTGTAGATAATTAAAAGTTAAACATTTTTGCAAATATAAGTAATGTGCAGAGTTTTAAAGGTTTTATCTAAATATCTTGTGGTCACAAGTTGTTGTCTTGATCGGTTGCCAATGGATGCGACCATGAATGCAGGATCTTTTTTAAGGTCAGAAAATCAGCAATGGTTTCCTTATCGTGGCCGGGATTTCTTCTGATACATGTAGTGTCCCTGCCTGATAACCCAGCTACAATAAGAAAATCATGAATGGGTTTTTGACAAGTCCCAGACCATATAAAGTTTCTGCATTTGTGGTCGTATCCATTGGCAACCCATCAAGACAACAGATGTCACCACTAAGATAGTTGCAGGAAATCTTTGAAACTCTGCAGAATTTTTTAACTACTGATATTTGCAAAAATGTCTAACTTTTAGTTATCTGCAAATATAGATATGATGATGTTCATGGGAATACCCCTTTAAGTTAATACTTTGTAGCGCCACCTTTTGCTGCGATTACAGCTGCAAGTCGCTTGGGGTATGTCTCTATCAGTTTTGCACATCAAGAGACTGAAATTCTTGCCCATTCTTCCTTGGAAAACAGCTGGAGCTCAGTGAGGTTGGATGGAGAGCGTTTGTGAACAGCAGTTTTCAGCTCTTTCCACAGATTCTCGATTGGATTCAGGTCTGGACTTTGACTTGGCCATTCTAACACCTGGATACGTTTATTTGTGAACCATTCCATTGTAGATTTTGCTTTATGTTTGGGATCATTGTCTTGTTGGAAGATAAATCTCCGTCCCAGTCTCAGGTCTTTTGCAGACTCCAACAGGTTTTCTTCCAGGATGGTCCTGAATTTGGCTCCATCCATCTTCCCATCAATTTTAACCATCTTCCCTGTCCCTGCTGAAAAAAAGCAGGCCCAAACCATGATGCTGCCACCACCATGTTTAATAGTGGGGATGGTGTGTTCAGGGTGATGAGCTGTGTTGCATTTACGCCAAACATATCGTTTTGCATTGTGGCCAAAAAGTTCGATTTTGGTTTCATCTGACCAGAGCACCTTCTTCCACATGTTTGGTGTGTCTCCCAGGTGGCTTGTGGCAAACTTTAAACAAGACTTTTTATGGATATCTTTGAGAAATTGCTTTCTTCTTGCCACTCTTCCATAAAGGCCAGATTTGAGCAGAGTACGACTGATTGTTGTCCTATGGACAGACTCTCCCATCTCAGTTGTAGATCTCTGCAGTTCATTCAGAGTGATCATGGGCCTCTTGGCTGCATCTCTGATCAGTCTTCTCCTTGTTTGAGATGAAAGTTTACAGGGACGGCCGGGTCTTGGTAGATTTGCAGTGGTCTGATACTCCTTCCATTTCAATACGATCGCTTGCACAGTGCTCCTTGGGATGTTTAAAATTTGGGAAATCTTATTGTATCCAAATCCGGCTTTAAACTTCTCCACAACAGTATCACGGACCTGCCTGGTGTGTTCCTTGGTCTTCATGATGCTCTCTGCTCTTTAAACAGAACCCTGAGACTATCACAGAGCAGGTGCATTTATACGGAGACTTGATTACACACAGGTGGATTATATTTATCATCATCAGTCATTTAGGACAACATTGGATCATTCAGAGATCCTCACTGAACTTCTGGAGTGAGTTTGCTGCACTGAAAGTAAAGGGGCCGAATAATATTGCACGCCCCACTTTTCAGTTTTTTATTTTTTACAAAAGTTTAAAATAATCAATAAATTTCGTTCCACTTCACAATTGTGTCCCACTAGTTGTTGATTCTTCACCAAAAAATTTAAATTTTATATCCTTATGTTTGAAGCCTAAAATGTGGCAAAAGGTTGAAAAGTTCAAGGGGCCCGAATACTTTCGCAAGGCACTGTATCTACACTTATCAGTAATAAATGCCTTTTTCAAGGCATTTATTATAAGGGGCTTATTCACTGTTCTTCCAAAGCATAACATTACAAGCCATTTGTCAGTACTACTGTGCCAAAGAAAACTGAATTATCATCCACTAATATCTGCAGTTATTTGTTCTAACGCCTTTTTCGAGGCGTTTAATAGTGTGGAAATAAATAAAGGGCATATTCGTTCAGAGTATAAAATTACAGGCCATTTCTCTATGCAGTAGTGGCAAAATTTAATAATAGCCACTTATCTGTGCACTTAGCTGTTATCCTAACACTTATTTGAAGGTGTTTATTAGTGGGGAAAGAAATTACGACCATATTCACCATTTTGTTCCCAGTATAAAGTTGCTGGCCATTTATGAATACGGTATTGTCAAAAATCAATAATTCTTTGCGGTTATTCTAACACTTATTTAAAGGTGTTTATTAGAGTAGAAACACATAAGGTCCATATTCGCCATTTTGTTTCCAGTATAAAGTTGCTGGCCATTTATCAATACAGTATTGGCAAAAAAAAATAATTCAATAATTTTTAGCGGTTATCACTTATTTAAAGGTGTTTATTAGTTAGAAGCACATAAGGACCATATTCGCCATTTTGTTCCCAGTATAAAGTTGCTGGCCATTTATCAATACAGTATTGTCAAAAATCAATAATTCTTAGCAATTATCACTTATTTAAAGGTGTTGAAAGGGAATCACTAGAGGAGCGATTCCCCAGTAGCTGCTGGAGAACTTAGGGGGAGGGGCACAACAAGACAGTGGACCCTAAGCTGAATCCCCCCCACTGTCCCTGGCTAACTTGCCCGATCTGTCCTAGGTGACAGCCAGCAACCAGTTGACAGTCCCTCCTTATAATAAGTGATAACACAGAACGCAGACAGGACGTAGAACAACAAAGGGAGGTCAGCTAGCCAAGGGGTCGGTAACAAACGAGCAATGCAGTACAAAATCACAATCCAAGAGAAGTCAAAGGTAAGCCAGTGGTCAGAAAATCAGAAGAGCAGGTAACAAGGAACAAGGAGTATAGCCAGTAAGCGAAATGCAATAGCAGGTGCCCATAGGAAAGTGAGCAAACAATAAATAGGGAGAAAGAACCCGCCCCAGACTTGATAGGAGGATAGGCTGTCAATCACAAAGGTAGGACTAAAGTTAACTCTTAGTGGAGCAGGGGGGAAGCACGGTGAAGGAGAAGGGTGTGGTGGAAAATCAATTAAGGAGGTGAGGGAATAGGACAGTGTTCAGACAATACAAAAAAAACCCAAAGGAAGGAATCACAACCAGGCACGCCTCCTGCGCCACAGCGTGCGCCCGGAGGATGGTGCCAAAGCCTGAACGGCAAGGATGTTACAGTACCCCCCCTTTTACGAGGGGCCTCTGGACCCTTGCCAGATGGACCAGATTTCGAAGGGTTCTGGCGATGAAAGAGATTAATCAAACGTGGCGCATGTAGGTCCCTACCAGAAACCCATGTTCGCTCTTCCGGGCCATAACCCTTCCAGTGCCCGAGGTACTGAACAGCATTCTGCACCCGAGGGGAATTCAGAATTTTTTCTACTTCATATTCTAGTTCCCCTTGGACCACCACTGGTGCAGGTGGGCTGGAAGAAGTAAGGACAGGGGAGATATACTTCTTCAAAAGCGACTTGTGGAAGACGTTGTGGATACGAAAAGAACTTCGAAGTTGTAATTTAAAAGATACTGGGTTTATGAGTTCAGAAATGACATAGGGCCCAATGTAACGTGGTGCAAATTTCCCCAAAGGAACTCTAAGACGCAGATTCCTAGTGGACACCCAGACTCGATCTCCCACTCTGTATTCAGGGCCATGTAAGCATCTTTTATTTGCCTGCCGTTTTTGATGTTCTTGGGCTTTAACCAGGCTCAGACGAGCCTGGGCCCAGACTGTGCACAGTCACTGATAAGTCTGTTCGGCGGTGGGATTAACAGACTCGGTGCCACGGAGAGAGCAGTACCTGGGTTTAAAACCATAGTTGCAATAAAACAGAGACATTTTAGTGGTGACGTTAACCCTGTTGTTTATTGCAAACTCTGCTAGAGGAAGAAAGGTTCTCCATTTTTCTTGAGCATCAGACACAAAACATCTTAAGTACTGTTCCAAAGTTTGGTTGAATCTCTCAGTCTGGCCATTGGTCTCAGGGTGGAACGCGGAAGAGAAAGACAGAGAGACCCCCAGACGACCACAAAATTCCTTCCAGAATCTAGTGACAAATTGTACACCCCGGTCAGATACAATATTTTCCGGTACACCATGCAAGCGGAGTATGTGATTAATAAAGAGCGAGGCTAGACGTGGAGCACTTGGAATTTTCTTTAGGGGTGCAAAATGACACATTTTGGAGAATCTATCCACAACAACCCAAATCACAGTCTTCCCTTGGGAACAAGGCAAATCAGTAATAAAGTCCATTGACAAATGGGACCATAGTCTCTTAGGTATAGGAAGGGGATGAAGAAGACCCTCAGGTAATCTCCTAGGAGTCTTCATCTTAGCACATGTCTCACAGGCAGCAACAAATTCACATATGTCTCAAGACCAGGAAGGCAACCAGTAAGAGCGGGAGAGAAGGCATTTAGTCCCAGCGAAGCCGGGATGTCCCGTTAAGGTAGAACAATGAATTTCCTCCAAAACACGAAGACGAAGATTTGGAGGTACAAATAGTTTCCCAGTGGGAGTATTACTGGGAGCAAGATCTTGTGAATTAACCACTAAAGTAGCAAGATCAGGAGTAATAATGGCGAGAACCACTCCGGGAGACAAGATTTTATCTGGAACATCCTTAGGGGCATCGCTGGGACCAAACTGTGAGATAGGGCATCAGCCTGTACATTTTTAGAGCCTGGACGATAAGTCACCACAAGATTAAAACATGTGAAAAATAGCGCCCAGCGGGCCTGCCTAGGAGACAGTCGCTTAGCGTTATCCAGATATAGTAGGTTCTTATGATCGGTGAATACTGTGATCTGGTGTTTGGCCCCCTCGAGGAAATGTCTCCACTCCTCGAATGTCCATTTAATAGCTAGGAGTCCTCGATTACCAATGTCATAGTTGCGCTGCGTAGGAGAGAATTTCCTCGAGAAGAAGGCCACAGATTGCAAACACGTAAAATTTTCAGAGCCCTGAGACAACATGGCACCAATCCCCACTTCAAAGGCATCAACCTCAATAATAAATGGGCAATCATAGTCTGGTGGTACTAATACAGGAGCCTCAACAAAACATTTCTTGAGATGTACAAAAGCCTGTTCCGCTTCCGGAGTCTATTTGGTCACATCGGCAACTTTCTTTGTGAGATCCGTCAATGGCTTCACTATAGAAGAGAAATTCTTAATAAATTTTCGATAATAGTTGGAGAAACCCAAGAAACGTTGCAGGGCTTTAAGGTTGGAGGGGCGTTCCCCATTATTAATAGCCGTGACTTTTAGTGGATCCATACAAAAAGAATCGGGAGTAATAACGTAACCGAGGAAGGTGACGCTTTGGACTCCGAACAGACATTTGGACAGTATGGCAAAGAGACAGTTTTGACGCAACAGTAGCAAAACACTAATAACATGCTCAATATGTGTGGCCCAATCAGGAGAGAGCACTAGAATATCATACAGGTAGACTACCACATAACGACCGAGCAAGTCTCTAAAGATATCGTTAACAAAATGTTGAAAAACTGCGGGTGCATTACACAACCCGAAAGGCATTACCAAATACTCAAAGTGACCTTCCGGGGTGTTGAACGCAGTTTTCCATTCATCTCCTTCTCTAATCCGGATCAGATTGTATGCCCCACGGAGGTTAATTTTAGAAAACCAGCGGGCACCCACAATCTGTTTGAAAAGATCAGGGATCAGAGGAAGAGGGTACTGATTTTTAACCGTAATTTTATTTAATTCTCGGTAGTCAATGCATGGTCGTAGTCCGCCATCTTTCTTTTTAACAAAAAAGAACCCAGCCCCCATGGGAGACTGAGATGGACGGATGTGACCTTTAAGAAGACTATCCTGAGTGTAATCCCGCATAGCCTCACGTTCAGGAGCAGAAAGATTGAAGATCCTTTCCTTAGGATATTTGGAGTCGGGAAGGAGTACAATCGCACAATTGTAAGGTTTATGCAGCGGTAAAACTTCAGCAGCTTTAGCATCAAAAACATCATGAAAATCAGATAGAAATTCAGGAAGAAGTGTCTCCTCACTGAGACAATCGGAGGCATGCAAAGCAATACAATGGGAGGAGCACTGATTCCCCCATTTCACTAACTCTTTTTTGGGCCAATCAAAGGTAGGGTTATGGAGGTCTAGCCAGGGAAGCCCTAAAATAATATCAGACGAGAGATCCTCCATAACAAAAAAACTCATGAGCTCCGTATGTATTGAGCCCACTTGCAAAGAGAGTAAGGGGATTTTAAAACGGATTTTACCCCTGGCCAGTGGAGTAAAATCCGCCCCAGTAACCAACAGAGGAGTATCTAATGATACAAGTTCAATACGTAAAGCAGAAACAAACGACAATTTAACAAAGTTAGTGGCAGCCCCAGAATCTACTAGGGCCTACCCAGAAACAGATCTGCCCCCAAAGGACAGAGACACAGGTAACATCAATTTGTGAGATTTTTCAGAAGATACCTGACTGCCTGAGTGGTTCTTCCGAATACCACTCAGGCCCTGGAGTTTTCCGATGGTGTACGTGGTTTGATGGAACAGTCTCGGATGAGATGACCCGGTTTGCCGCAATACAGGCAGAGATGATTCCGGAGACGATATTCTCGTCTAGCCTTGGTATCCAGGGCTCCCAACTGCATAGGCTCATCACCAGCGGCAACAGAAGGAGAAACAGATTTTTTAACAGAAAGAGAGGGATAGACAGAAGACTTAGTGGGACCAATCCCCACCCTCTCCTTACGTCTGTCCTGGAGTCTCCTGTCAATGCGGACAGCTAAGGTCATGGCCTTTTCTAAGGTAGGGGGATAAGGGTGACCTACCCAGACATACTTCACTGAATCATTCAGGCCCTGTTTAAAAACAGCTTTTAAAGCAGAGTCGCACCAACCTGCTGTTATACTCAACTCAGAGCAATAAGTTTCAGCGGATAGTTCACCTTAGCGGAGGGTAAGAAATTGGGACTCGGCAAGTCCAATTTGATCAGGCTCAGCATAAATGGCCCCCAAAGACTTAAAAATTTTTTCCAGATCTGTCCACTCCTCTGCCTCAGGAGGAAGTTTAAGGGCTCAAGTCTGTGGATCCCCCTGTAAGAGAGAAATGACCACCCCCACCATCTGAGACTGCAACGCATGAGGGTTGACCCAAAAATACAACAGACATGATTCCCTGAACGTCTCAAATTTACCTCAGTCCCCTGAAAACCTATCCGAGTAACATTTTAACCCTGGGAAGGGAAATGACAGTAGGTGGTGTAGCAGCGGCCTCAGCTTGATTCTGGGTGAGAGTATGTACCTGATTGGCCAGCTCAGACACCAAACCTGCCAAACCCTCCATTCGAGTCACAAGGTCCTGAATAGAAGCCATGCCAGTAATGGGTTAGGTTTTTTTTTTTGTTTTTTTTTTACGGCCTGCTATTCTGTAAGGGAATCACTAGAGGAGCAATTCCCCAGTAGCTGCTGGAGAACTTAGGGGGGAGGGGCACAGCAAGACAGTGGACCCTAAGCTGAATCCCCCCACTGTCCCTGGCTAACTTGCCCGATCTGTCCTAGGTGACAGCCAGCAACCAGTTGACAGTCCCTCCTTATAATAAGTGATAACACAGAATGCAGACAGGACGTAGAACAACAAAGGGAGGTCAGCTAGCCAAGGGGTCGGTAACAAACGAGTAATGCAGTACAAAATCACAATCCAAGAGAAGTCAAAGGTAAGCCAGTGGTCAGAAAATCAGAAGAGCAGGTAACAAGGAACAAGGAGTATAGCCAGTAAGCGAAATGCAATAGCAGGCACCAATGGGAAAGTGAGCAAACAATAAATAGGGAGAAAGAACCCGCCCCAGACTTGATAGGAGGATAAGCTGTCAATCACAAAGGTAGGACTAAAGTTAACTCTTAGAGGAGCAGGGGGAAGCAAGGTTCAGGCCAAAGCCTGAACAGGCAAGGATGTTACAGGTGTTTATTAGTGTGGAAACACATAAGGACCATATTCGCCATTTTGTTCCCAGTATAAAGTTGCAGGACATTTCTCAATACAGTATTGGCAAAAATAAATAATTCTTAGCCACTAATCTCTGCCTTTATCACACTTTTTTTTAGGTGTTCATTAGTGGGGAAAGAAATAAGGGGCATATTTGCCGTTCTCTTCAAAGTAGAAAATTACAGGCATTTTTGCCCTGTATTTATTTCCTTTGCAATTACATTTTTTTCATCGAACAGTATGTCAGACAGAGAAGAGAGAGGCCCTGCACAGGGGAGGGCCACAGGCCTAAATGTTTCTGGCGCAGGCATAGGTCGCGTCGGTGGGTTCCTCAGACACAACCCTTAGTTGACATGTCCTGGCAGCAGGCCTTGTGCCCTCACCTGTCCTCAACCTGCCTCTGTCCTTTTCTGTTCCCTCAGCTAGAGAAGTACTCTATGCTGTGGGCTCAGATCCACTGTACACTGAGGAGGAGGTACTAGAGGACAGTCAGCAGCTACTGCTCAGCCAAGTTGTGGAGGAGACATCCGCTGCTTCCTCTGGTAGGTGGGCAAGTAGTGATGAGGAGAGTGGCATGGGAGCTGGTGTTGAGGAGGACATCAGTGACCTGCAGACAGTAGTGGATGATGATGTAGCCGATCGTAATTGGGAGCCGGGTGACGAAGGGGCTTCATCATCATCAGGAGAAGAGGTTTGCAGCTTGCACATGAGGCAGCAGCGGAGTCAACAGGGTGGAAGCAGTGGGAGGTCGAGAGCTAAACGTGCCCAGGGTAGACCACCTGCTTTGCAGCAGCCTACCTACCCGGAAATCAGTGGTGCAGGGGTTCACGGAAGCAGTAGTGGTAGCAGTCAGTTACTGCGGAGTGTTGGGGGTAAAAATCACCTACTCGGCGGTGTGGCACTTTTTTGTAAAGCCGCCGGGGAAGGTGAACATGGCCATATGTTCAATCTGTGGGCAGAAGGTGAAGCTTGGCCAGGGTGCCAATGTTGGTACCACAGCCCTGTGTCACTTTATGGCCTCCTCACACTGCTGCGACCTCCTCAATCTCCCACTGGGTCACTGTATGGCCTCCTAAGGCTGTTGCTACCTCCACATTAAATCACCTTGCCACCCTGTGGTCTACTCACGC
Organism: Leptodactylus fallax; assembly: GCA_947044405.1. NCBI lineage: Eukaryota > Metazoa > Chordata > Amphibia > Anura > Leptodactylidae > Leptodactylus > Leptodactylus fallax. The sequence goes on from CAMRHE010000378.1 coordinate 1,789,836, forward strand.
TGCTGTCACCTCCACACTCTGCCACTGGGTCACTGTATGGCCTCCTCACGCTGCTGCCACCTCCTCACACTGCCACTGGGTCAATATATGGCCTCCTAAGGCTTTTCTACCTCCACATTATATTAACTTGCCACTCTTTTGCCTACTCACGCTGCTGCTACCACCACCTCTGCCACAGGGTCACTGTATGTCCTCCTCATGCTGCTGCCACCTCCTCACTCTGCCACTGGGTCACTGTATGGCCTACTAAGACTGTTGCTACCTCCACATTATATCACATTGCCACTCTGTGGCCCCACTCATGCTACTGCCATCTCCGCACTCTGCCACTAGGTCACTGTTTGGCCTCCTAAGGCTGCTGACACCTCCACATTGTCACTGAGTTACTGTATGTCCTCCTCATTTTGCTTCCACTGGGTCACTCTGACACTGGATCACTGTATGGCCTACTAAGGCTGCTGACACCTCCACATTGTTACTGGATCACTGTATGTCCTCCTCATTCTGCTTCCACTGGGTCATTCTGACACTGGGTCACTGAATGGCCTCCTAAGGCTGTTACTACCTCCACATTCTGTCACCGGGTGACTGTATGGCCTGCTAAGGCTGCTGCTACTTCCACCTCTGCCACTAGGTCACTGTATGACCTACTCATGCTGCTGGCAATTTCACATTGTCGCCTTGTTACCAACAACTTGGCCACTTGACGCCGCTTCTGCCTCCACGTTCGCACGCCATTGTTCCTGCAACAATGTCCACCTCATCCTCCTCTGTTTCCTCAGCCTCCACTGCAGGGACAATTTGCAGTGCTCCTCCAGCATACAACATGTGCAGGGCATAGCTGTGTCACGCTGTTCTACACTTCGTTTGCCTGGGCGAACAAAGTCACACAGGGGAGGAACTGCTCCGTGTCCTCAATCAAGAAATTGAATCCTGGCTTTCTCCAAGAGAACTTAAAATCGGAACAATGGTGACCAACAACAGGAAGAACATGGTGTCGGCGCTGCGTCAAGGAGGGTTGAGCCATGCGCCCTGCATGGCGCACGTGTTCAATCTGGTTTTCAAGCATTTCCTTAAGTGTTCCACTCATCTGCAAGACATCCTAAAAATGGCAAGGAAACTTTGTATGCACTTCAGCCACTCATACACCGCCAAGCACACTATCCTTGAGCTGCAGTGGCAGAACACAACATAGGCTGATATGTGATGTTTCCACCTGTTGGAATTCAACCCTCCATATGTTAGATCAACTATATGAACTGTAAAAAGCCATAAACGATTTTTTGATGATCCAAGTGGACAGAGGTACTCCCCTGTGTAACTAACATTAGCCAGTGGCAGCTCATGCATTACACGTGCCGTTTGCTCGTTCCATTTTAGGAGGCCACTTTGTTAGTTAGTCGCCAGGACTATGGGATCTACATTCACAGCCACATGATCCTTGTGGGGGCTGAACTGGATGAGGAGGATGAGGATGAGAAGGAAATTGGAGCACCTGCAATGTGTAGCTAAATGGGTGGAGAGAAGGAGCAGGAGCAACAGGAATAGCAAGAGGGACATGAAAAGAACGAGGATTTCCACCCACCAATACTTGATGCATCAGATTAAATGATCCATGCTGCCTCACCACACTGTGTCACCGGGTCACTGTATGGCCTCTTAAGGCTGCTGCTACCTTCACATTATATCACCTTGCTACTCTGTGGCCTACTCATGCTGCTGCCACCTCTGCACTTTGCCACTGGGTGACTGTATGGCCTCCTCACGCTGCTGCCACCTCCTCACTCTGCCACTGGGTCACAGTATGGACTCCTAAGGCTGCTCACACCACAATGTCACTGAGTCACTGTATGTCCTCCTCATGCTTCTTCCACTGGGTCACTGTGTGACCTCCTCATGCCACTTCCACTGGGTCTCTGTGTACTCCTCATGCCGCTGCCACTGGGTCACTGTATTGCCTCCTCATGCTGCTTCCACTGGGTCACTGTATGCCCTCCTCATGCCGCTGCCCTTGGTTCACTCTAGTATCATGTTGTACCATGTTAGCCATAGAAAGTAGTAGAAGAGTGAAGACATCAGGCAATACCTTTTAGAGGCTAACTGAGTATATATGATGGTGAGCTTTCGAGAGTACTAGCTCTCTTCTTCAGACATGGTGTTATACAAAAAGCTGAAAATTCACAGACTTTTTATACACTAAAGACATGGACTTTCAAAGGATCTTAGAATCCTTAAAAAAAACAACACAATGCATTATAAGTACAGAAGTTATTTACAACAGATCAAGAAATAAACAAACAATCTGGAAACTTGTGGGACATGATGGAGGGATCAGTAATTCTTGCTGTTATCTGTTTGCTATCAGGTGGTGATCTGTGACTGTGAAAGATCCTCAGTGCGCCAACACCGTTTTGGCCACCCCTGAGTCCTCTTTCATATAAAAAACACACTCACCGCCAGTGAGTGTCGGGTCCACAAGATAAATACAAGACAAGCCTTCTAAATTTTATATATTTATTAACCCCTAAATGGGTCTGTATTAACATCTGACACATGCAGTTCAGAACAGATATGCAGATGTATACAAGCATTAACAGTTACTAGTTACAAGATACAGTACAAATAAAATAAAAGGGATAAAGGTGAAATGATCACTTTACCACACATGTCCTTGATGTGATTCTATAGTCCAACACTCACACATGGCATGTGTGAGTCACCAGTGGAGGCTTCTCAGCCTTAACTCCTAGCATGTGGCATCAATAGAATAATCCCGCCTGCATGCTCTCATAACAGTCTCTCAGCATTAGTCCAATACCCTCATCACAAAAATCTCCTCATGGTGTTCGCTTGTAATCCCAACACAAATATCTTCTCAGGGTTAGTCTGTATGGTCTGTCTCAACTCCATAGCATCATCTCCTCCCACAGACCTCTTGCCTCATCTTTTATACCCTTTATGCCACCTCCCAGAATGAGGTCACCGGCAACAGCAAGTCTGATGAGTTAATGCAATCAAGTCCAGATCTTTTGTATAGAGCTGAGATCAAGTGGATTGATACAATGTTATCAGCCATGTCTGATCAACAGCCCAGGCTTGAACAATGCACTATTGTTTCTTTGATCACTCAGGGCTGTATAGGAATACAATGGAGCCCTATTGTTCCAGTGCTGCTACTACTGCCAATATACACCTAGGCTTATAGCTGCGCACAGTATGAATAAATGGAACTAGAGAGAAATACGCTACCCAGAGATCAAAATACCGCTCTGAATTATAGCCATATTTAAGCAGAATCATCACAGTGACCCTCACAGTTCATACATAGTGTGACATGAAACTGGCATGAATATTAAGTCCAAATTGCAGAGTTTGAAATTTTTGCATTAACTTATATTCCCATTCCTTTCTCTCCCTCTGTGTCTTAAAATGTCCCATTAAAACCATAACCCGCAAATCTTCAATAGAGTGGTCACTGTGAGATCTTTTCTGCTGTTATTAAAGTTGAATCTGTGTGAGTTCATACGTTGACTGAGTCTCTGTCCTATGTCCCCCAAATAGAGGCCTGTGGTGGGACATTGCACACACATTATGAGATATACCACATTGGAAGACCTGCAGGAGAATGTCCCCCTAATTCTGTGCACCTGTTGTGACTGTGAGACAGGTACACTGTCAGCGGTGTGGATGTGCCTGCAGGTGTTGAACCTGTTTTGCAGGCAAGGTGAGGTGCCATTTTCAGTTGGGGCCTTCAGGGCACTCCGGACAATAATACATCGCAGGTTTGGTGGTTGCCGAAAGGAAATGAGAGGGGGACTGGAAATATGTCTTTGAATCTGTTGTCCCTATGTAGCACAGGTTGAAGCTCCTTGGCAATCATTTGTAGGATCTCCAGCTGTGGGTTGTAGGTGACAACTAGGGGCACTCGGGCTTCTTTCTGGGTCTCTTTATATGTGAGCAGACTGTCTCTGTTAATGGCTGCCGCTGTGTTTAATTAGTTGTCTGTCACTTTTGGTTTGTATCCCAATCGGAGAAATTTCGTCCTCATGTCCAGGAGGTGCTTGTCCAGGTCTGCTTTGTCGGAGCAAATACGATTGTATCGTATAGCCTGGCTGTAAATAATAGATTGTCTTGTGTGCTTGGGGTGGAAGCTGTTGTTTCTCAGATAGGCAGTTCTGTCTGTTGGTTTGTGGTATATTTACGTGAGTAGCCGGTGGTCTTTGATGTATATTGTGGTATCCAGAAAGTGGCTTTCACTCTCTGAATAGCTAAGTTTAAGGTTGATGGTAGGGTGAAAGTCATTGAAGTCATTATGGAATTGAAGTAGGGCCTCCTCACCTGCAGTCCAGATGACAAGGATATCATCGATATAACGAAGGTAAATCATAGGTTTGGTGGTCCATGTTAATAAATATGCTCCTTCCAGTTCTGCCATAAAGAGATTTTCATACTGGGGTGCGCATCTGGACCCCATTGAAGTTCCCATTCGCTGTAGATATAGATGCTCTTCAAAAGTAAAATAGTTGTGGCTAAGGATGAATTATATGAGCTGTGTTACTGGTTTTGTTGGGAAGTTTTGTTTTTCCAGGTGTACCCGACATGCTGCAACTCCATCCTTGTGGGGAATGTTGGTATACAGGGATTCCACATCCATGGTGTCCGAAATGGTACCCTCAGGTAGTGGGCCCAGGACATTCAATTTGTTAAGAAGGTCAGTGGTGTCACATACAACCCACAGCTAGAGATCCTACAAAGAATTGCCAAGGAGCTCCAACCTGTGCTACATAGGGACAGCCGATTCAAGGACATATTTCCAGTCCCCCCTCTCCTTTCCTTTCGGCAACCACCAAACCTGCAGAGTATTATTGTCCGGAGTGACCTGAAGGTCCCAACTGAAAATGGCACCTCACCTTGCCTGCAAAACAGGTGCAAGACCTGCAGGCACATCCACACCGCTGACAGTGTACCTGTCCCACTATCACAACAGGTGCACAGAATTAGGGGGACATTTTCTTGCAGGTCTTCCAATGTGGTGTATCTCATAATGTGTCTGCAATGTCCCACCACAGGCTTCTATGTGGGGGAAACAGGGCAGAGACTCAGTCAACGCATGAACTCACACAGATTCACCTTTAATAACAGCAGAACAGATCTCCCAGTGGCCGCACATTTCTCTGGAGAAGACCACTCTATTGAAGATTTGCGAGTTGTGGTTTTAGTGGGATTTTTTAAGACGCAGAGGGAGAGAAAGGAATGGGAATATAAGTTAATGCAAAAATTTCAAACTCTGCAATTTGGACTTAATATTCATGCCAGTTTCATATCACACTATCTATGAACTGTGAGGGTCACAAATCACCACCTGATAGCAAACAGATAACAGCAAGAATTACTGATCCCTCCGTCACGCCCCACAAGTTTTCAGATTGTTTATTTCTTGACCTGTTGTAAATAACTTTTCTACTTATATTACATTTTTTTTTTTTTAAGGATTCTAAGATCCTTTGAAGGTCCATGTCTTTAGTGTATAAAAAGTCTGTGAATTTTCAGTTTCTTGTATAACACCATGTCTGAAGAAGAGATCTAGTACTCTCGAAAGCTCACCATCAGTACTCTTCCACGTGGTTCACTCTTTCCGCCTCATGCCGCTGCCACTGGGTCAGTGTATGGCCTTCTTATGCTGCTTCCACTGGGTCATTGTATGTCCTCCTCATGCCGCTGCCACTGGGTCACTGTATGTCCTCCTCATGCCGCTTCCACTGGGTCACTCTGTGTACTCCTCATGCTGCTGCCACTGGGTCACTGTATGTCCTCTTCATGCCACTGCCACTGGATCACTGTATGTCCTCCTCATGCTGTTGCCACCTCCACATTATGTCGCCTTGCCACTCTGTGGCCTCCTCATGCTGCTGCCAACTCCACATTATGTCACCTTGCCACTGTGTAGACATCTATGTGGAATCGGCAGACAACAGTGTAAAAGGAGTGCACTCTTCAACGCTACAGTAGGATGTTGGGCCTCTGCACGGTTCTTTCTACCTGGCACTAACATCGATCTGTAAGGCTGGGTTCACACTTGAGTTAGTTGGTCAGTTTTGGCCCCATAGCTGGCCAAATATGTTAAGTGTGCAGTGGTTCTAGGAGTGACGCCTGTCATGTGCATGTCATACTGACTCACAGTATTGTTTCACTATCACAGTAGGCTCCCTATGCGTGTTACTGCAAGTGTTCGACACCACTATACAGGTTCTCTGTAGCCAGGAAATAGCTGTTTTTAACTATATTTGCTGCAAATTAATTTGGATCAAAGCAAATTTTTGGGGAATTCGAATTGAACTGCAGCATTAAACTTTTGAGAAATTTGGTCATCTCTAGTTATAAATTAAAATAGTGTCATTAGAAAATGCATATCATCAAAAACAAGCTCTCAACTTGTAAAACGAAAAGTATAAAAATCACCAAATCTTTAGGACAAAACCTGCTGCGGCAGGAAGGTAATGTATAAGCTGTGCGGGTGTATATCAGGGTACACCCTCGATTTAGAGCTTACGAGGGAAAAGACACCAGAAGTGACCCCCAGATTGACCTCCGCCCCGAATCATAAGTGCTACTGGGGAAATAGTAGGGAATTTGGTGTTCCCAATGTACTCGGCACAGCTTCCATATTCACTATTCACCATCCACTATCCATTTACGTCTGGGAAACCTAATGCTCTCTATTCCTTTTGATAAATAATTTTAGGGGTGCAGTTTTCAAAATGAGGTAATTCCTCAGGGGATTCCGCTTTATTGGCACCTCAGGGAATCTGCAAATGTGATATGGCATTCAGATACCAAACATCTAAATCTGCGCTTCAAAAGCCCTCCTTCCATTCTGCGCTCTGCTGTGGGCCCAAACTGCAGTTTATTCCCACATGTATGACACTGTTGTACCAGGATAATGTACTTAATGTCATATGTGGGTATAAACTGCTGTTTGGGTACACAGCAAGTTACAGAAGGGAAGGAGCGCTATTTGGAACACAGATTTAGACGGCTTGGTTTTTGGACACCATGACACTTTTGCAGAACCACTGAAAAGGGCAGTAAGTGAAATCTCCTGATACGTGACCACATTTTGGAAACTACACTCCTGAAAGAATTTATCCAGGGGTACAGTGAGCATTTTTATAAATTTTTTACTTTCCAGAAATGAATGTGCATCTGGCGGTGAAAGGAGAAAATGGCAAAGTTCCAGAAGTATGTCATTGCAGCACACAATATGTTGTGCCCAGCTTGTTTCAAAGACAAATGCTCCAAAGGCTGTTGTGCCTGGGATAACCATTTAACAGTTTTTGCAGTGTGTGTCTCTGCTGACAGAAGATTCACACAACATATTGGGCACTGAAATAGCGTACAGTATCTCTGGAAAAATTGCAATTTTCAGCTGCACCTTCATTTCAGGAAACTAATCTAATGTATCGCTCAAGAGTTAAAAATCCTTGCTACGCAGCTTGATAAATCTCTTAAGGGATGTACAGTACTGGCCAAAAGTATTGGCACCCCTGCAATTCTGTCAGATAATACTCAATTTCTTCCAGAAAATGATTGCAATCACAAATGCTTTGGTAATATTATCTTCATTTAATTTGTCTTCAATGGAAAACCACAAAAATAATTGTCAAAAAGCCAAATTGGATATAATTCCACACCAAACATAAAAAAGGGGTTGGACAAAAGTATTGGCACCCTTTGAAAAATCATGTGATGCTTCTCTAATTTGTGTAATTAACAGCACCTGTTACTTACCTGTGGCACATAACAGGTGGTGGCAATAACTAAATCACACTTGCAGCCAGTTGAAATGGATTAAAGTTGACTCAACCTCTGTCCTGTGTCCTTGTGTGTACCACATTGAACATGGAGAAAAGAAAGAAGACCAAAGAACTGTCTGAGGACTTGAGAAGCAAAATTGTGAGGAAGCATGAGCAATTTCAAGGCTACAAGTCCATCTCCAAAGACCTGAATGTTCCTGTGTCTACTGTGCGCAGTGTCATCAAGAAGTGTAAAGCCCATGGCACTGTGGCTAACCTCCCTAGATGTGGACGGAAAAGAAAAAATTGACGAGAGATTTCAACTAAAAATTGTGCGGATGGTGGCTAAAGAACCTCGACTAACATCCAAACAAGTTCTAGCTGCCCTGCAGTCCGAGGGTACAACAGTGTCAACCCGTACTATCCGTCGGCGTCTGAATGAAAAGGTAGGATACCCAGGAAGACCCCACTTCTGACCCAGGGACATAAAAAGCCAGGCTGGAGTTTGCCAAAACTTACCTGAGAAAGCCAAAAAATTTTTTGGAAGAATGTTCTCTGGTCAGATGAGACAAAAGTAGAGCTTTTTGGGTAAAGGCATCAACATAGAGTTTACAGGAAAAAAAAAGAGGCCTTCAAAGAAAAGAACACGGTCCCTACAGTCAAACATGGCGGAGGTTCCCTGATGTTTTGGGGTTGCTTTTCTGCCTCTGGCACTGGACTGCTTGACCGTGTGCATGGCATTATGAAGTCTGAAGACTACCAACAAATTTTGCAGCATAATGTAGGGCCCAGTGTGAGAAAGCTGGGTCTCCCTCAGAGGTCATGGGTCTTCCAGCAGGACAATGACCCAAAACACACTTCAAAAAGCACTAGAAAATGGTTTGAGAGAAAGCACTGGAGACTTCTAAAGTGGCCAGCAATGAGTCCAGACCTGAATCCCATAGAACACCTGTGGAGAGATCTCAAAATGGCAGTTTGGAGAAGGCACCCTTCACATCTCAGGGACCTGGAGAAATTTGCCAAAGAAGAATGGTCTAAAATTCCAGCAGAGCATTGTAAGAAACTCATTGATGGTTACCGGAAGCGGTTGTTCGCAGTTATTTTGTCTAAAGGTTGTGCTACCAAGTATTAGGCTGAGGGTGCCAATACTTTTGTCCGGCCCATTTTTGGAGTTTTGTGTAAAAGGATCAATGATTTGACTTTTTTTTCATTCTGTTTTGTGTTTTTTCATTGCAAGCAAAATAAATGAAGATATTATTTCCAAAGCATTTGTGATTGCAATCATTTTCTGGAAGAAATTGAGTATTATCTGACAGAATTGCAGGGGTGCCAATACTTTTGGCCAGCATTGTAGTTTCTGTGGATTCCACTTTACTGGCAATTCAGAGGCGCTGCAAAAGTGACATGACATTCAAAAACCTGATTGTACTCCAAAAACCAAATAGCGCTCCTTCCCTTCTGTGCTCAGTTGTGTATGAGGCATTGCTGTGTTCATGAGAAATTGTGTAATGAATTGTGGGGGGCTGTTTCTTCTTTAACTCCTTGTGAAAATGAAAAATTTTGGGATACAGTGACGTTTTAATCATTTTTCAGTTTCACTACCCAATATTAATAAAATCTGTTCAACAGTGGTAGGGTAAAATTGCTTATTATACCTCGTGATAAATTCTGTGAGGGGTGTAGATTCCAAAATGGGTCACTTTTGGAGGGTTTACACTGTACTTGTACTTTAGGGGTTCTCCAGATGAGACATGGCACCTGAAAACTATTCCAGAAAAATCTATTTTTCAAATGCCCAGTGGTGCTCTTTTCTTTGGCACGCTACCATGTGTCGAAACATCAGTTTACATCCACATGTGCGGTATTTCTGTACTTGGGAGAAATTGCATAAAAAATTGTGATGCATTTCCTCCTCTAATCCCTTGTCAATAACCAAATTTTAGGTGTAAATGAACATATTTCACCTCCAAATTGTTTTAATTCCCATGGAAAACTTAAAGCATTAACACAAACTTCCCAAATGTGGTTTTGAATTACTTGAGGAGGGGGAGTCTAATATATAGGATTTTATAATCCCCTTCAAGACTGAAATGGTCCCAAACAAATAGGTTTGAGAAATTTTCTTGTACATCTGTAAAATCGTTGTTAGACCTGTAAGCGTTATAATAAATAAACCAAAGGTTGTTTAAAAATGATGTCAACATAAAAAAGATCTCTGGTAGATAATACTTATTAACATATTTGGGTGTTATGACTATCTGTCTAAAAAGCAGAGCATTTCACATTTTGAAAATGGCAAATTTTTCCAAATTTCCTATTTTTTTCATAAATAAATTAAAAAAATATCAATCAAGGTGTACCACTAACATGAAGTACATGTCACAAAAAAATTTGGCTGTGTTTGTAAGGATTTTTTTGTCTGTTTCCTTAAGGGGTTAAGGAGCCCATTGACCTTTCTGCACATCTTCGATCATTTAAATCTAACCTTTTAGAATGTACATCTTAGAGGGAACAGTGATGAAGTCAGCCTCATACCTGATGGATGCAGACCCCCCCTCGTTCCCATTCACTTAAACTAGAGCACTGGACTTTGCCAAAGTACAGCACTCTGCCATCTCTGCACTCCCATTGAAGTGAATTGGAGCAAGGGCTGTCTGTATCCACCAAGGGTGTGCCTACTACATTAATATGGGGGCCTCAGTAGTCAGACCACTACCCATCAGCAATTTAGAGGATGCATATTTCTTGTGGAATAACACCTTTAAGGTTAAGGCCCCCTGTAGCGAAACACAGCAAAAAAAAAAAAATGCTGCAGAAAAAATGCAGATACACATCACATTTTTTCGCAGGGTTTTTAATTGTGTTTTTGCAAAGTTTTCCTCTGTACACTTTCTGCCCTTATTATATCTATATGGCAAATGCCAGGGTTTCTGCAGGTATAATTCACATGTTTTTCTGCTGTGATTTTTTTTCCTGCAATGTGTGGATGGGATTAGCCAGTATGTAAAACGCTGCATTTTCACAATGTGGGGCTTCAGCATAAAACAATTTCTCTTCTAAAGAAAAACCTGTCCTGGCAGCAGTTTCATGAAATTCTAGATTCTGCAACAATATCAGATCCCTAACCATTCTGCAAGTAAAATAAGTTGGTAGGAAGCAAAAAAGAAAAGAGAGTGGTAATAGAAATATACTTGCATCGTACAGATGAGCCTTTTGTGGAATACATTGTAGAAAACCTTCCATCTCAGTACTTCATTGACAGTAAAGAGTCCTCCGATTATGACGTCTCCTCTCTGATAATATTTGTATTCATACGAAGCACCAATTGCAAATAGTTTACATCGTGAAGATGAGCTCAGGAACCGATCATCACAAGACGAATCACTCAGAATTATTATCCACACAAGGACTGTAAAAATGAATGAGGCAGGATTCTCCGGGCACCAAAACATGACATAGGACAGCTCCGCAGCTCCTGAGATCTCAGCAGCAGTGTGTGAGGATAGGAGAGAGCTGCAGCTTATATACATGTTACCTGATAAATATAGGAGAGCAGTGAGACTAGAAAATCACCAAGATGACACAAAGATCCCGAAATGTCTTATGTTCTATAAAATGCTTCTCCTTCTAAGTTTTATTAATATTAGGAATAGCAAAATGTGTGAATGTGGTTCTTGTTTCTAGACCACAATTTGATGATACCATTATAATGGGTATCTATACTGGTGCCACTAACTGGACAGTATGAGGGTAAGCACACCCAATGTGGCCAAGGCTGAATCCATGCAATCCATGCTGCATCTGAAACCCAGCCCAAGCACAGTGGCCAATGGGAGTATCATCAGTGGTGGGTGGGGCTTCAGAAACAGTGTGAATGCGGCACTGGCTATAATGTCGGATAGCTTGTGTATTATATTAAATTAAAAGAGGTTAGAACAGCCGGACTGCCAAAAAGAGGAGGATGGAGCTGTTTACTACTGCAGCAGCCTTCCCCTTCTCTGTATAAACAGCTCTCAAAAAATACCATGTATACAGCAAAGAAAGGCGCCATCTTGCCTTTTCCTCCTGGCCCATCAGTCAAATGACCATTGAGTGACAATGAACTGCAAGAGTTTCTGGGTCCTAGAAGACCCATCTCAGCTCTGCAGTGAGTGCTAGAAAAAGTGATATTGGAATCCCTCCCCCAATGGTCTAGTATGACCCCACTGGGGCCCCAATGGTTAAATAATATATTAGTAATAAAGAAAATAAATAAGAACACTTTTCCCACACTCACATGACAGGAAACAAGGGAAATGGCCCAGTCATGAGTGTATAACTAAAATTTACACGAGGCAGTCATCTTATTATGGGGATGAGCAATGGTTAATATGATCTTCCCCATATTGTTTGCATTTGTCTAGAGCACATCTCCCTCCTGTTCACACTGGAAGATGCCAGTGACAACCAACAATCAATTTTATGCCTCCATGAACTAAGTGTTTAGCCTAAACAGAAGTGCTTGCTCAATTGTCAGGTGACTCAGGACAGGATTACATGCGTAATGGCGTAATCATCGGGAATGATAATTCCTAAGAATGACTGTTTTCCCCATCATTGCCCCGAGCACAGTTGAGCACAATGGTGCAATCATTGAATATAGGAATAAACCAGTGTATAGAGAAATTGAGTATCTCATCTAGTGTTTCATTAGGCTAATCATTAACCCTCTCTGGACATCTGCTATACTATTTTGGGTCTTTAAACATGGTGCCTGTTAAGGAGCTGGACGGCCACCATAGCTGCCAGGTCTCCATTGCATTATACTCCCAGGCTTATCATTACTATACAGTGGGGGAAAAAAGTATTTAGTCAGCCACCAATTGTGCAAGTTCTCCCACTTAAAAAGATGAGGCCGGCCTGTAATTGACATCATAGGTAGACCTCAACTATCAGAGATAAAATGAGAAAACATATCTAGAAAATCACATTGTCTGATTTTTTAAGAATTTATTTGCAAATTAAGTTGGAAAATAAGTATTTGGTCACCTATAAACAAGCAAGATTTCTGGCTCTCACAGACCTGTAACTTCTTCTTTAAGAGGCTCCTCTGTCCTCCACTCATTACCTGTAGTAATGGCTCCTGTTTGACATTGTTATCAGTATAAAAGACACCTGTCCACAACCTCAGTCACACTCCAAACTCCACTATGGTGAAGACCAAAGAGCTGTGGAAGGTGACCAGAAACAAAATTGTAGACCTGCACCAGGCTGGGAAGACTGAATCTGCAATAGGCAAGCATCTTGGTGTGAAGAAATCAATTGTGGGAGCAATAATTAGAAAATGGAAGACATACAAGACCACTGATAATCTCCCTCCATCAGGGGCTCCATGCAAGATCTCACCCCGTGGGGTCAAAATGATCACAAGAACGTTGAGCAATAATCCCAGAACCACACAGGGGACCTAGTGAATGACCTGCAGAAAGCTGGGACTAACGTAACAAAGGCTACCGTCAGTAACACACTACGCCGCCAGGGACTCAGATCCTGCAGTGCCAGACGTGTCCCCCTGCTTAAGCCAGTACATATCCGGGCCCGTCTGAAGTTTGCTAGAGAGCATTTGGATGTTCCAGAAGAGTATTGGGAGAATGTCATATGGTCAGACGAAACCAAAGTAGAACTGTTTGGTAGAAACACAACTCGTCGTGTTTGGAGGAGAGTGAATGCTGAGTTGCATCCAAAGAACACCATACCTACTGTGAAGCATGGGGGTGGCAACATCATGTATGGGGCTGTTTCTCTACAAAGGGACCAGGACGACTGATCCGTGTACATGAAAGAATGAATGGGGGAATGGGCCAACATACCAGCAACAGTGTGTGCCAACCTTGTGAAGACTTACAGAAAACGTTTGGCCTCTGTCATTGACAAAGGATATATAACAAAGTATTGAGATGAACTTTTGTTATTGACCAAATACTTATTTTCCATCATAATTTGCAAATAAATTATTTAAAAATCAGACAATGTGATTTTCTGGATTTGTTTTCTCATTTTGTCTCTCATAGTTGAGGTCTACCTATGATGTCAATTACAATCCTCATCTTTTTAAGTGGGAGAACTTGCACAATTGGGGACTGACTAAATACTTTTTTTTCCCCACTGTAGGTCTTTTTAACCAGTTCCGGCCTACTCTGCAAGGAAGTACAAAATTGTGCAGCTGCAGAAGTGTGGAGCCAGTGGTAACTACAACCTGAGCTCCTGTAGAGAAGACAGAGACAGTTTATTACCATCCCTGCCTTCCTGAATGCTGTGTACACAATGTTCAAAGACGGCTGTATACACAGCTATGGGAGTCGCCATGATGCATCTCCCCTCTGACCCCGGTGGTGACATTATTTGCCGGGGACCAGAGACGGTAAAAGCTGTTGCGTCCTAGAGGGCCCAGATCAGCTCTGCAGTTATGACCAGGAGGCTGTATTCCTCCTGTAACTAGGGCTAATGTATCAGGCAGTGTATCAAAAAAAAAAAAAATATATATATACTGTTAGGTTTTAAAGGTCTATTATGACCTTATGATGAGCAGAATGTAGAAAAATAAAAAAATAAAAAGGCAATATGAAAAAATAAAAATAAAGAAAAAAAATAAAAATAATAAAAATAAAAAAGTTAAATTCACACCCACATTAAAGGTTCTAGCCCCATCCCCCATGATACAACACTACATAAAAATGAATGTAATCAAGAGGGAAAACTATTTAAAAAGGTTCCCAAGACACGCGCCAAGCTGTAGCTAAGGCTTTAACTATTTTTCCGAGAACAACACCCCAACTGTCCAGCCTAGCATTGTATGGGAAGCTCAAAGGTCTGTAATCAGACAAGTTTTTATTAGTTTGATCTCCCATGCTAAAAAGGTAAGAACTACAGAGAGATATGACTTACTCTCCCGTATTGTGGTTTTGGAAAGTCAGCATAAGCGATCAGCAGCTCAAAGGGTCCTCTCAGAATTAATCTTATGCAGAGAAATCCTAAAAGACCGCTTGAATCTAGAAACAGTCAAAGCTTTTCTATCATCCTCTTACAAATATTATATGCATGATAACAAAGGTGGAAAGCTAATGGTGTATTTAGCAAAAAACAACACTCTCAGAGTTTTGCAGCAGAAATAACTTCATGGTCTGGGTCTATCCTGAAAGACACTTTAGACATTGCCTCTGGATTCTGTGCTTTTTACCAGTCACTGCATAATCTAAGACCCACTGAGACTCCACTTGAGCTGCACGATTGAGCTGCTCGAATCCAAACCTTCCTCCAGTCTCTTAGGCTGCCCTTACTTATACCCCACAACAGGAGGCCATTACACCCTCATTTGCCCTGACTGAGCTGCAGGCAGCACTCTCCAACACCCCCTCAGGAAAAACTCCTGGCCCTGATGGCCTACCAGCATCCTACTACAAACAATTCAGTTGTACTCCCTCATTTTTAACAGGTCTGTAATTCTGTAGATGCCCATATTTCCCCCCCACCCCCAAGCTCTTGAGGCCCATATCTTCCTCATTCTTAAAGAGGCTAAAGACCCAAATCAATGTGGCAGTTATCGTCCCATCTTCTTACTAAATGTAGATGTTAAATTATGAGCTAAACTATTGGCCAACTGAATGAAATCCCTGCTACCCTCACTGATCCACCCAGCAAAAGCGAGTTTTGTCGCAGGCAGAGAAGTCAAGCATAACACCCAACGAATACTTCACCTGATCCAATATGCGCAGTCTGAGAAGATCCCATTAGTCTTACTATCAACGGACACAGAAGAAGTTTTTGACCATGTAGATTAGACTTACATGACACTTACTCTACAAATAATCTTCCTCCTCTGTTTGTTCAGAAGATAATGGCTCTTTATTCTGGACCCAGCGCTAAGATTAGAGTAAATAGCTGCCTCTCCCTCTCATTCACCATCAAGAATGTCGCTAGGTAGGGCTGCCCACTATCCTCCCTCCTCTTTGTCTTATTGAAGCTTTGATCCAACATATGAGACAGGATTCCCTATTACAGGGTATGGAATGTAAGGGCAACCACCATCGTATAGCTACGTTTGAGGATTACCTTTTGATCCTCCTCACTAATCCCTCTATTGCTCTCCCTCATATAGCTACAATCCTCTCTGCATTCGAGTCACTCTCCAACTTTAAGATTAACACTATGAAATCTGAGGCTCTTTGTTTTTTGCCCTCCCTCCCTCAAATCAGAACTAGAAGCTACCTCCCCTTTCTCGTTACGATATGATTATATCAAATATCTAGGTCTCAATTGTAGCGCCCTCACTCAGGCATTGGTACGATAGCAATTATGCCCCTTTACTATCGCCCATTACGTCATTGTTGGAATATTGGCACATTCAATACATCTCATGGATAGGCAGATCCAACCTTCTAAAAATGATGATTCTACCCAAGGTATTATACCTGTTTCAGACCCTCCCTATACCCCTTCCCCCCACCTTCTTATCCTCACTGTGCAAACTCTTTTCCCAGTATGTTTGGCATAATTCGCTCCCCAGAGTGGCGTTCCATACGCTAACCAAGCCTTCCCTGTAGAAATATCCTCTGTTTTTAGACGTTCTATGGGCCCCTCCAGATGTGTACTTCTACAGGAATCAAATTATAAATTACTGACCAGATGGTATCAAATGCCTGTTGTACTATCTAAATATTCTCCTGGTGTATCACCTTTGTGCTGGAACTGCCACAAAGCTACTGGCTCTTAACTACATATTTGGTGGGAATGTGAAAAAATAACTCCTTACCGGGAACATATCCAGCAGATCCTTGACTAAGTTTGTGACTTCTACATTCCTTTGACCACGTGGGCATATTCTTGAACCTGTGACCTACTTTTCCCCCAGGTCCCATAAACAGCTTCGGCTCCACTTACTGTCCACCGCTAAATATCTTGCCCCCCTATAATGGGCAACAGAATTCTCCCCCTCCAATTCCACATTTTCTCAGAAAGGTTTCTCAAATTGCCCATATGGAGGAGCTTTCCCATCTAGAGCTTTGCACATACCGAAATTTAGCTCCATGTGGGCACCGTGGTACTCCTTTACCACAGATTCTGTCTGGGCACACCTGTGGGAACACCCCAATTAAAGACACTATTGAGACGCGGGAGCACTCCCTTTCAATATTCCAAATCTTGTTTGTCTTTTGTTCTCCCCCCACCTGTTCCTTAGTCTGATGCTTTCTTATTGTGTTAGTATTTTCTATGTTTGTATATCTTACTTATTTTACACTGCTTCTTTGTTTGAAAACCCAATAAAATATTACAAAAAAAAAGTTGTTTAGTAGCACTTTGTGCTAGTAAAAAAACCTTGAAAAGCATGACAAAAGATACATATTTTCCCTCCTTTTATGCTTGCATTTTTCTGTATATATAAAAAAAGAAAAAAACATGCAAAAAGAAAAATAACATAAAATAAAGCCCTGTGTGTCACCAAAAAATGACTCACAATTTATTTGAATAATCTGAGCGAAAAAAAATTTAGCCCTCATAACCGCATGTATGAAAAAAATGAAAATGTGTCTGGTCCTGAACCAGGGAAAATACTGATGTGGTTAAGGCTTCCATAAGCAGCCTGTAATAGATCTCTATAGATTTAGTAATACATTGTGGCACCAACAGTGTGGAATAGTAGAATATGATGGACCAAGCCGCAGGACATGTCTAGCTGAGTGGTGGCAGTGATGGTAGCTGTGGCAACATGTGTGGCAGTACAGTATGGGATAATGTGATGGACACAAATTAGGATAGTTGGTGAAAATCTGTTAAAAAATGCAGTTCAAACTTCATAGTCATACTACCCCAATTGCTTCATAAATCTAATTTACCATATCTCTGCTTTATGTTGGCATCAAACTTTGATCACCCTTCCATTTTTCAGATATTATAAGGTTTGCAAGTCAAGCAGTAATTTTCCAAATTTTGAAGAATATTTCCAAAACACATTTTTCAAGGGACCAGTTCAGTTCAGGGGTCTTCAAATAGAAACCCCCATAAATCACAACATTCTCAAAAACTGCATTCCTGGAAGAAAGTTTCTTAACCCTATAAGCATTTCACAGCAATTAAAACAATATGGAGGTCAAGTTTAAACTTTTCAATTTTTGTCACTAACATATTCACTGAGCCCTAGAATTTACTTATTCACAAGGGGTTAAAGGACAAAATGCATTCCACAGTCTGTTATGAAATTTCTCCCGAACATGAAATGATCCCACATGTAGATTTAAACTGATGTATGGACACACAGTAGAGTAAAGAACAGAAGGAGCACTATTGGGATTTTAGAGGGCAGATTTTTCTGGAATCTGTTTCAGGCATCATGTCACATTTGCAGAGCCCCTGAAGTGCTAGAACAGTGGAACCCCCCCCCAAAAAAGACCCCATTTTGGAAACTAGACAACTTGTAGGTGTACCCTGAGCTACCCTGGTATTATTTATACTTTTTTTTTTTAATTCTTAGTTTTTTGACAAAAAACATCGAGTAATTACAAGAACAAGTGAAATAAAATAAAATAGGGCAGCTAAATCGCATACATATCAATGAGCAGAAGAGGCGCGTGCCCCATTAATAGCAGAGTGGGGGGGGGGGGGGGCGGGAGGGTGTTAGTAAGGGAAGGGTGGTGCCCTCCAAAAACTGGGTGTCCTGGTCTCGGTCAGCTCCAGAGGGGGACATGTCACATCCACAACACAAAGAGGAATTAGAAGGTAGCTGGAGGTACACGGTTCTCTAGCTAAGGTGTCCACACTACCGGGAATCTAGGCCTTGATCTTCTGAACCAATTCAGCATCTCCTCAAACCTAGTTATCTGATTCACCTTGGAGATCCATTGGTCAATAGTCGGTGGAGATGTCTGCTTCCAGAAAAGAGGGATCAATGATTTTGCAGCCGCCAACAAATGATAGATCAGGAGTTGGGATTTCGAGTTCATCTTGGGGATAGGGAGGAAGAGGATTAACACGGTTAGATCAAGGACAAAATCTGTGAAGCCCAGTCTTCTAATATGCTTTTTTACCGAGGACCAGTAGGAGGATAATATAGGACAGGACCACCATAGATGCAAGAGAGAACCAACTTCAGAATGACACCTCCAGCCATTTGCCAAGTTCATTAGATTATGGGAGTAGAGCCAGTCCAGAGTTCGATACCATCGAGAGAGTAGTTTAAAGTGACTTTCTTGAACACAAACACAGGTGGACACTCCATGTGCTCTAGACAGAATCCATTTGAGGGTCTGTAGATCTAGAGCGATGGTTAAATCCGATTCCCAGCTTGAGATAAAGAGTGGTTTGGAGAACTTAGTTTCAATAATTTTTATTCAAAATTTTTCAAAGAATAAAGGTGAAATACATTATTGACATATATCACGATGTACATTGGTATGCAGTATAGTATAGTATGCGAAAAAACAGAACATAGTACTTTCTTTACCAAAATACATCTGTAAGTCATACATCAACAACACGGATATGCAACGTACTAACATAGTAAACCTAAACTATAACAACAACTTTCAGGCACATTCAGCGGGCTATCTTGAACCATTCCTAGGGCATGTTCCTCAGTGTCAACCTTCCCTTGGTTGTAAGGCTACTATTAGTGTGTAGACACCAAAACTCCACTTTGACATTTCTGAATTCCCCCCTTTTGCTGCTTCCTCTACTTCGAGGTTGGCCGGTTTGACAATTTTGACTGGTTTGACCCCCCCTTTGCCCATTTATTGCAATCATTGCATCAGTGCACCCCCCCTTCCCGGACTTCCTTCCTTTCAGGATGAATCGAGAGTAAATCCACGCTTCCCAGATTTTCTCAAAGCTGTGGAAAGAGTTATTTCCCAGGGCAATTATTCTTTCATAAGTGTATGTGCTATTTATGGCTGTTAACAGATCCGACATAAGCGGGGGAGCTGCCATCCTCCATCTTTGCACCAACATCAATTTGGCTATAGTTAGAATTTTGCAGATAAGTTTTTTATGTGCCTTTAATGCATTGGGAATTCCGATAATTAGGATAGTCGTGCTAGCGGTGTATGGGAGTCGGAAATCGAATAGCTCCGAGAGCATCCCGAAGACCACGTCCCAGTAACCTTGAAGTATGGGGCAATTCCCCAAAATATGGATAAGGAATCCTCTACCCCCACATCCCCTCCAACAGTTCCCTGATTCAGAGGGATAGGCTAACTGTAGCATAATCGGGGTCCTATACCATCGTAATACTATTTTCATGGCCGTCTCAATGTGCGTGCTACACTTTAAGGATAGATGGATCAGCCTAATTGCTTGCTGCCATTCCTCAGGGGTGATGACTACCCCCAAATCCCTCTCCCAATAACGGAATGGGGCAGATCTAGTGAAGGTCGATATTTCGTCCATTTTATCATACAGGAAACGCAGTCCTCTCACCTTGGTTGAAAGCCAAGTGAAAAGGGCGCCACTGTGAGGCAAAAGCGTCACGGGGTGCTTAGACACGAAGTGCCATATTTGAAAATATTTAAGGAAGTCGCCTGTAGGGAGCCCATACTTCTGTCTAAGGTCTGCAAACAATATAGGTTGTTTAGTGTCAGAGTATAATTGAGAAATCTGTGTGATCCCTCTCGACTCCCAATCTGAAATTCTTAAGTCGTCGATTACCCATGACATTAGTGACAAAGGCATCTCAGAAATATGAAAGTGTTTCATAGGATTAGCTTTCCCGTGCATTATCTTCCATGCCTCCAATGAGGCAACCATGACCGGGGAGAAAGATCTAGGAGCTAAAATGTTCCAAAAGGGTAACCACAGCGCATCCTCCAGTTTTAGAGGAGCGATAAATGCCTGTTCTATGTGCAACCATGGAACTAAGGTGTCCATTGATTTCCACCTAGCGCACTGAGTGACCAGTGAGGCTAAATAATAGTTTCTTATCAACGGAACTCCCAGCCCTCCTGCTTCCTTTTGTTTGAATAGGCAGCTTTTGTTGATTCTGGGTCTCTTCCCATTCCATACAAATTTTGATATTACCCTTTGTGTTGTTTCAAAAAAGGAAACGGGAATGGGAATCGGGAGCGTGCGAAACAAATATAAAAGCCTAGGTAGTAGTAACATTTTAAAGGCCGCTACTCGGCCTATCCAGGAGGTATCTGTTTTTGACATTCGCTCCGTCTCTTCCTGTAGTAGTTTTAACATTGGTATGTAGTTACTTCTGTAAAGGGTCCCTGGGGACGTTGTCATCTGTGTCCCCAGGTATTGGACATTGTCCACCCTCAAGTCAAAGTCATAATTCGACTTCATTTGATGAAGCGAAGAAGGAGGAACATTCAAAGGTAGCGCCTGTGATTTGGCCTTATTCAATTTAAAAAACGATAGTTGCCCAAACTTAGTAATAATATCCATTAAACGGGGGACAGAAGTTAGTGGCTTAGACAAGGTGAGAATAATATCATCAGCGTAGAGCGATATAAGATGAGTTTTATTCCCTATATCAATGCCCTCTATGTTGGTATCTAGTCTGAGCATTTGGGCCAATGGTTCCATGGAAAGAACAAATATCAGGGGCGACAGGGGGCATCCCTGCCTGGTCCCATTTGTTATCTGAAAAGGATCCGATACTGTTCCATTAGTGAACACTCTCGCAGAGGGCGCGGAGTATAACGCCTCTATCGCCCTCAAAATAGCTCCAGAGAACCCCATATTTCTGAGCACCAAGAAGGCATACGACCAGCAAATGCGATCAAACGCCTTCTCAGCGTCTAACGCAAGGATCACCGTCTCCACTTTCCTACTATCAATGTAATGCATGAGGTTCAAAATGCGTCTGGTATTGTCATAAGATTGCCTTCCCTTGACAAATCCCACCTGATCGTTATTTATCAAGCTCGGGAGACAGGCTGCTAATCTGCTTGCTAGTAATTTGGCATAGATTTTCAGATCGGAATTTAGCAAAGAGATAGGTCGGAAGTTTTGGGGCTCAGTGGACGGTTTTCCCGGCTTCGGTAGCGTGACCACCAAAGCCTCTTGGTTCTCCTTTGGGATGACACCGGAATCCATCGCAGCCGTCAGAAAGGACAGCAGCGGGTCTTTCAGGATAGGGAAAAATCGTTTGTAGTAATCATTGGTAAGGCCATCAGGGCCCGGAGACTTGTGAGATGGCAGCGATTTGATAACTGACACCAACTCCTCTGAAGTAATGGGTGTGTTCAAAGAGTCCAGTTGTGACTCGGTGAGCTTGGGTAATTGGGCAGCTACAAGGAAGCGTTCAATGTCATCGCTCGTTGGGGGAGTGACCGCTGTGTCTTCCACGATATTGTAGAGGCCTTCGTAAAATGACCTAAAGGCATCAGCTATGCCTCCAGGGTCATATATTTTATAAGTGCCATCTTTACTGTGAAGGTATTGAATTCTAGATTTCGCATGTTTTTGTTTGAGTTTGGAGGCTAGGAGTTTGCTTGCTTTATTGGATTGAGAATAATATGTCGCTTTGGTCCTTTTTACATTTTTCTCATATCTATGTAATAAACAAGCTGTCAGTTGGTGGCTGTGAAGAGGTAAAATGTTTTGTTTTATGTTTATAATTGATTTCCTGTTTTGTAACCTTAGTTTTGGTACATGAGATGCCAGGTCTGGTAAATCCTCCAGGTGAATGTTCTTACTGCTTCTTATTTCTTTCTTTCCTCATTAGGCTGGCCACCTAATGCTCTATTTTCTACTCTTTCTGGTCTTGCCATCTGGAAACAATGTACCAAAACTAAGGAAATACTCACAATTTGTGTTTCATAAAGAAGTGTTTTCATTTACTTACCTGCAGTAGTGGAGCTGTAGTAGGGTGTGTCTGCCCTGGCCTTATAAGAGGCAAGTCTGCATCAACTCCAGTGTTTTTATAGCGAAAACTGCATAGGATTATGGGAAATGTCTATGCTATAAAAGGACTCCATTACCCAGCAAGCTCGGTAGTTGTTGGTGGAGTTGACACAAGGATTTCATAGTACACATTTTGGATATGTTCTGATGAAATAATTAGAATAAACTCCTTTGGATTTCTTTTCAATCAAGGTCTGATTGTTTGTTGGAAAATCCCATGCTTCACATATGGTGCCAGAAACGGGATGATTTTTGGAGTATCACTCCAAGTACTCCAGTATAAAGAAACCAGGGAGTTATGTACAAGACACGTTCCTGGGGCATTACAAAAAAACCAACTGTATCTGCAAAGCAAACTGCTGCAAGCAAGCTGGTGAAAATGGAAAGTCAAAGTGCTAGACCCAGTGCACAGATAGAGGAGGAGGAGGCAGAAGTGCAAGGAGCCACAGCTGCTCCAATAACGACAAGTGTTGCTGAACCTTCTGAAATGACTTTACCTGAGAGCATTGCTGACCTTATGAAATGGTTAACTGTGCAGCAGATTGAAGCAGAAAAAAGGCAAATAGAGGAAGCCAGGAGAAATCGCGAGGAATTGCAACGTCAGGATGAACGCTGGAGGGAACTGTTCCAAACCCTGAAACCACCTGTTGCTATGTCTCCTTGGAAAGACCCTCGCATGACAAAACTTTCTCCACAGGATGATATTGAGGCATATTTAACCACATTTGAAAGAATTGCACACACTTGTCAGTGGCCTGAGGAACAGTGGGTGGTAAGACTGGCACCATATCTTACTGGACAAGCCCAACTGGCATATAGCCACATGAACATAAACGATGCAAATAACTATGACTTGGTTAAAGAGACTATTCTAAGGCGATATGACATCAGTGAGGAAACCTACAGGCAGAGGTTCAGAGAATTGAAGTACTGCTACACTGATGGTCCAAGAGAAGTCTTTACTCGCCTGCAAGACTTATATGTGAAATGGATGAAACAAGACACAAAGACAACTAAACAGATCAGTGAAATGATCATCCTTGAACAGTTTCTACAAATTCTTCCAGCTGATGTTCATGTCTGGGTTAAAAAACATCGGCCCAAAAATGCTGACAAAGCAATTTCTTTGGCAGAAGACTTTCTCCTAGCAAAAAGAGACCTAAGCAGGTCTGCAACAGGCCCATCCAAACCATTCAGAATTCTCTCTGGAGGGAGAGGTCAAGAAGCCAGAAGTCCATTAAAAACCATCACAAGTGAAAAAAAGTGCTATATTTGTCAAGAGAAGGGACACATAGCTAAATTTTGCCCAAGGAAAAGCACTAAAGGCCCAACGTCTGGATCGTTTTGTGCTTGCAGTGACTTTGTGCTGCCAATCCAAATTAATGGACAGACTGTGGATGCTTTGCTGGATTCTGGCAGTAAACTAAGTTTGGTAAAGGGGGACCTAATAACTGAGAAGATGGACTTTCCCAAAGTGTCAATTACTTGTGTTCATGGAGATATAAAAAATTACTCCACATCAAATATTGAACTTCAGTTGGATGAGAAATGTTTTACCATGCCAGCAGTTGTTGTTCCGGAACTACAAGTACCAGTGATCCTTGGAAGAACCACTCCTGGATTCAAAGATTTGCTAATGGGGGAAAGCCAGTTGTCTGCTGACTACCCGAGCTAAAGCAAAGGCACACAAGAGAGATGAGACTTTGAAGGACATTTTCCCATTTCATGAGGACATCATGGAGCCACCGTCATCAAAGCCTCCAAGCGTTCCAGGACAGCAGGATGCCTTCAGGAAAAGACTTTCCCAGGATGGCAAGTATAAAAATGCTGAACTGTGGGACACTGATATTGCATTTGAACAAAAACAGGACATTGACTTATATCCATTGTATGAGCAGGGTTTAACTAACTGTAAAGTGGTGGAAGAAAGTGGTAGGCAGCCTGTTACACCCTTTTATCTAGTTGAAAACAATATTTTATATAGAGTGTGTAGTCATCCAAAAACAAGAGAACAAGTGCAACAGTTAGTTGTGCCAAAAAGGTTTAGATCCGAAATTTTGAAATTAGCGCATGATGTTCCAATTGCTGGACATTTGGGGTATAAAAAAACTTTGGCCAGAGTACTTTATCGGTTCTATTGGCCTAGAGTTTATGATGAAATAACTACTTATTGTCGTAGTTGCCCAGTAGGTCAGTACACAGCTTCTGTTCCTCCCAAAGCAGAACTTATACCCTTGCCAGTAATTGATGAACCATTTAATACTGTGGGTATGGATATTATTGGTCCACTAGAAAAAAGTTCCAAAGGTAACCGTTTTATTCTTACAATTGTAGACTACTGTACCAAGTATCCTGAAGCCATACCTATGCGCACAGTTACTGCTAAAAGAGTTGCTGAGGAAATTTTGAATGTGTTTAGCAGGGTTGGATTACCTAAGCATATCCTTACTGATCAGGGGAGTAACTTTACATCTTCCTTTCTGTTAGAAGTTTATAAACTTCTTGGTATACAGCCCCTCCGAACTACCCCTTATCATCCACAAACTGATGGGTTGACTGAACGATATAACCAAACCTTGAAAAATATGCTTAGGAAATTTGCACATAATGATCCAAAACTGTGGGACAAATGGTTGCCCTTTTTGTTATTTGCTTATCGTGAGGTTCCACAAGAGTCTACAGGGTTTAGCCCTTTTGAATTGTTATATGGGAGATGACCCAGGGGACTCTTGGATGTTATTAAAGAGGTATGGGAAGGTAGAGCTGGTCATCAGAAAAATGTGGTGGAACATGTGTTGGAAATGAGAGAGAGATTAATTAAATTGATTAAGGTAGCCCATGATAATGTCCGTAAAGCAAAAGTTTACCAAAAGAAATGGTATGATCAGCATGTCAAAAATAAGTCAATTAAAGTTGGAGATAAGGTTCTTCTCTTGCTTCCTAGCAGTGAGAATAAGTTGTTGGCCAGATGGCAAGGGCCATATAAAGTTGTTAGACAAACAGGTCCTGTTGACTTTGAAATTGAAACCCCAGATAAAAAACAAAAAAATAAGGTTTACCATGTAAATTTATTAAAACGTTGGCTTGAACCAGAGGTTGATCCCACAAATAGCATTACCGGTACTATTGTCACCGAGGCTCCACAGAATATGTCTGAAGAGATTTATGATTTGTTGAAAAATTGTGCACACTGGTCAGAGGTAACTTTGAATCCAAAGTTATCTAAAGGACAACATTGTGACATGAGGAAACTTATTGGGTCTAGTTCACATGCTTTTGGAAGTAACCCTGGTCGTGTGTCTTTAATTTCTCATGCAATAAATACTGGGGAGCATGCGCCTATCAGGCAGAAACCTTATCAAATACCTGAAAAATTAAAGGGTGAGGCTGAAAAGGAGGTGCAGGAAATGCTTAAATTGGGAGTTATTGAACCCTCCAAAAGTCCTTGGTCATCACCTGTAGTGATGGTTGGGAAAAAAGATGGGACAATACGATTTTGCATAGATTTTCGTAAAATTAATGCCATATCTAGTTTTGACAATTACCCAATGCCGCATATTGATGAGCTCATAGATAGATTGGGGTGTGCAGAATATATTTCTACCCTAGATTTATGTAAGGGTTATTGGCAAATTCCACTTGATGAGAAATCAAAAGAAAAAACTGCCTTTGTGATGCCTAGTGGTCTGTATCAGTTCAGAAACATGCCATTTGGTCTTCATGGTGCTCCAGCCACATTTCATAGAGCCATGGACTTACTCCTGAAGGATCATATGGAGTACAGTGCTGCTTATCTAGATGACGTTGTAATTTTTAGTAAATCATGGGAAGACCACTTGTATCACTTGGAAAAGGTAATAACTGAAATTGAGAGAGCTGGTTTCACAATTAATCCACGCAAATGTGCTTTAGGATTCCAAGAAACAAAGTACCATGGGTTTATTGTGGGTAGTGGTAAAGTAAGGCCAGAAATATCAAAAGTACAAGCCATTCAATCTGCTACTATTCCAGCCACAAAAAAAGAAGTCAGATCATTTTTAGGTCTTGTTGGTTATTATAGACGTTTTATTCCAGAATTTGCTACCATAGTTGCTCCCTTAACCGACCTAACTAAAAAGAACAGAAGAGAGGAAGTTGTATGGACAACAGAATGTAAGCTAGCTTTTGAACATATAAAAGAAATTTTGTGTAAGGAACCGGTCCTGCAAAGCCCGAACTTTGACAAACCATTTATTGTGCAGACTGATGCATCAGAGGTGGGACTTGGGGCAGTCCTAAGTCAAGAGGATAATGGTGAGGAACATCCTATTCTTTATTTGAGTAGGAAACTTTTCCCCCGTGAACAAAAGTATTCTACTATTGAGAAAGAAGGGCTGGCAATTAAGTGGGCTTTGGAGGCGTTATGCTATTACTTACTAGGAAGAGAGTTTACTTTGGTAACCGATCATCATCCCCTCACTTGGATTCATACCATGAAGGACAAAAATGCCAGAATTACTAGGTGGTATTTAGCATTACAGCCATTTAAGTTTGAGATACAACATCGGTCAGGGACGAAGCACCAAAATGCCGATCACTTGTCTAGGTATGGTGCTGAAGTAAAAGTTGTCTGAAGAAGGACAAGCTTCCTCTTAAGGGGGGAGGAATGTGAAGAGGTAAAATGTTTTGTTTTATGTTTATAATTGATTTCCTGTTTTGTAACCTTAGTTTTGGTACATGGGATGCCAGGTCTGGTAAAGCCTCTGTGTGAATGTTCTTACTGCTTCTTATTTCTTTCTTTCCTCATTGGCCACCTAATGCTCTATTTTCTACTCTTTCTGGTCTTGCCATCTGGAAACAATGTACCAAAACTAAGGAAATACTCACAATTTGTGTTTCATAAAGAAGTGTTTTCATTTACTTACCTGCAGTAAGGAGCTGTAGTAGGGTGTGTCTGCCCTGGCCTTATAAGAGGCAAGTCTGCATCAACTCCAGTGTTTTTATAGAGAAAACTGCATAGGATTATGGGAAATGTCTATGCTATAAAAGGACTCCATTACCCAGCAAGCTCGGTAGTTGTTGGTGGAGTTGACACAAGGATTTCATAGTACACATTTTGGATATGTTCTGATGAAATAATTAGAATAAACTCCTTTGGATTTCTTTTCAATCAAGGTCTGATTGTTTGTTGGAAAATCCCATGCTTCACAGTGGCGTAATGTCATCAATTTTGCTGCATTGGATGGAGAGGGAGACTTTTTATTGCTACTGTCAATGGATTTAATTTGTTGGAGCAATCTATCTATCTCTGCCAATCTATTTTTCTTTTCTATATGCCCTAAGCGAATGAACGTTCCTCTAATAAAGGCCTTATGAGAGTTCCACAGGACATCAGGGCCAGGGGCAGAGGGGGTATTAATCATAAAAAATTCCTTCAGATCATTCTCTAATGTTGCTTTTAATTTCGGTTGTGACATTAAGAATTCGTTGCACCGCCATACAAACGCTCTTGGGCATTCATATTTTTCCGCTAAGGTTAAGGTTATTGCTGCATGATCTGACCAGGTAATTACTGAGATATCAGATTGCAAAACCATAGGCAGGCTGGATTGCTCAAGTAAAAATAAATCTATCCGTGAATAGCTATTATGTGCAGAGGAAAAGTAAGTATAATCTCTCCCAGTATTATGGAGGATGCGCCAGGCGTCAAATAATTCATGGTGCCATAATGCTTGCGAGAGAGAAGGGCGGCGTGTCGACACACCAGAAGTTGTGTCAACCATGGGGTCCGGAGCCACATTAAAGTCTCCCATCAACACTACACATCCCCGTTTCCTTTTTGCTACCGCTTTCGCCAGTCTACCTAAGAATGCCACTTGTTTCCTGTTGGGGGCGTAGGCTGATACCAACGTATAGGTAATATTGTTGAGACTGCAATTTAGTATTATAAATCGCCCCCCCGGGTCTGCGTACTGTGACAGTAATTGGAACGCTACCGAGTCCCTAACTCCAATCAATACCCCTCTACGTTTTGAGGAATAGTGAGCATGGAATACATTTGGATACGCTGGGTGTTGAAGGCGAAAGGCGTCCACCTTTAAGAGGTGGGTCTCCTGCACTGCCAGAATGTCACAGCCTTGATCCCGTACCTCGCGCCATAAATTGGCCCTTTTTTGAGGAGAGTTCAACCCTCTGACATTCATGGACATAATTTTAAGCACCATAGTACACAGTCAGAAATGCATTAAGAGTCTTACCACACTTGCCCATACCCAAGGATGTCCCTGTTTTCAGGAGGCGAGAATGTCTCCACCAATTGTATTCATTTCGCCCAGTGTGCCAGAACCATAACCAGAAAGGAAACAAACCACATGAACTACAGAACCGATGGGCGACCCATCTTAGCTGCAACAAAAGAAAGAAAAAAAAAAAAAGGAGAAGAAAGACAAACAAAGTAAAGCGGACCAGCAGCTGTCGCGATCTTGGGGGGACAAGTTCAACATCCGTGAACATATGGAATCCAGGATAGGTGAGTCTCTAGCTTTGTAGTCCTCTTTGTGGACGTCTTTGGGTTTTCGCTTGGCGCCACCCATCCGATATTGGACCAGGTGGGTTGTGGAGTGGAGGATCAACCATCGGAATATTCCAGGCGCTTAATTTTTTCCCTTTCTCCAGTGTCTTGATGACATGTACCAAATTGTTGCGGGAGATGATCACCAGGACCGGGAATCCCCATTTGTATAGAATGTGATGCTGGCGTAATGCTGCGGTAAGAGGGATGAATTGTCGCCGGATTTGTAATGTGGTGGCTGAGAGATCTGAATAAATAGAAATCTTGTGATATGGATCAGGTAGTCGGTCCATCTTTCGTGAGGTCATCAAAACCAGCTCTTTTGTACGGTAAAAATGGATTTTTGCCAGAACATCCCTGGGTACTGTTTCATCTAAATGAGAGGGTCTCGGAACTCTGTTAGCCCTATCAATAGTTAAGTCCATTTCCTTGAGATTCGGTAGTAGTGTTTTTATCATATCTTGGAGGAAAACAGTTAAGTCTTTTGGAGGTACTGATTCTGGGATCCCTCTAAATTTAAAATTATTTCTTCTGGAACGGTCTTCTAAATCGGCTAGCTTAGCTTTAAGAAAGGTCACATCCCTTTCTACGTCGTAGTGCGCATCTATAAGCACATTATGTGATGCAGCAAATTTCGCCATTTTAGCTTCAACATGTACCGTGCGACTTTTTAACTCTTGAAGATCTTTATCTAGCGGTTTCACCATAAGGGACATGTCTGTATTTAATGACTTACAAAAGGCCATAAGCATATTTTTCATAGAAGCCTCAGTTAACAAACTTTCCGTCGCCGGGATATCTGCAAAAAAATCAATAGCTGGGGGTGTATGTGGTATAGTGTCGCTCACCTCCTCTCCTTGCAGACCAGCGCTCTGTATCCTGGGCTTTTGCCTTACCGGACTCGCGATTGCTGCACTTACAGGCTTGCTGCTGTTATAGGCCCTGCGTCGCCATTTTGTGTAGGCCCGAGATCTGCTCCTGTCCCGGCCCGCCGGGAGGGAGATCCGTGCGGTCCGGAGTCCGCCCGCTCCATCAGCTGATGCAGCGACGGGGCCGACAGCGCTCTCCTCTGCGCAGACAGTGAAAGTGAAAGTGCATCCTCCGGAGGGTCTCCTGAAGGAGTCGAGGCCCCGGAGGTCGCTTCAGTGCGCGGGCCGTCGCCATCTTGCTCCTCTCCTCCTCCGTAAAAGAAGAAATCCAGGATCTTCTGCGGCTTCACCACCGACTTACGCTTCCTAGGCATCTTCCCAGGTAAGTTCCCGTTCCTGGAGTAGTTTTCAAGTGTCACTCCACGGGCTGGTCGCTGTGTAAATGTCGCTTGCTAAGACTCAGACTGGGAGCTCAGAAACTATGCGACCATGTTCTATCGCGGCTAGGCTCTGGTTTGGAGAACTTGATCGGCTGAATATAGTGACGAAGTAGAGAAGATTGTCTGAAAGTCTTCGGGTCTGCGACCAAAAACATCTTCTCAAAGTCAGTGTTCTGTCACTTCTAAGTAAAGGATACCTCAAAGCTCCTCTTGCAAGCCGCTTAGTGCTCTAGATGCAGAAAGCTTAGAGTCTTCAGGTGCAGGAATGCGGGGTGACTACTCAGAGTGTCAGCCATGGGTAAGTTGCCATCTATACAAAAGGTGCTAATCGGAATACGTAGAAAATATCTCCAAAAATCTACGGAATCTTCCGGAAGCACAAATGGTAGCAGACCAACTGGTAAGCAGAGTAATGTTACTGGTGCCAATTTAGGTTGAAGATTTTTCCAAACCTCAAAGACTCCTCCAAGAAGAATATCTTTCCTGACATCAGAGAGAGGGTAAGTGCGACTGGGAATCCATAGATCACGGGTAATGACTTCACCATATGCTACTCTGACTAACCATTTAAGGAGAGAGTCAGATGGGGAAGCAGTAAGGTCCAGCCACAGTTGGAGTTGGACAGCTTCATAGTATAGTCTCATGTCCAGCAGACCAATACCTCCAGCCGTGTTATGCCTTTGCAGTGCCGAATACAACAGGCGTGGTCTCCTGCCACGCCTTAGAAATTTCAAAAACAGCTGCCTCAGCGACTTAAAGAAGGAGGATGGCAACAGAAGGATATACGTGATCTTCGGCAGAATGTACGTCTGAATAAGATTGTGTCTGCCAAACCAGGAAATATATGGGATGTCATACTGTCGCCGCAGCCTTTCAACTTCCAACAAGAGATTGGCATAATTAAGGCAGTAGATACAGTCCAATGAGTTGGGCATCTTATTCCCCAAGTACTTGATGTAGGAGGAATACCACGAGAAAGTTAACTTACTATGTCGTGCTGTCTCCTTGGTCAGAGGGAGGGGGACGATAAGGATCTCACATTTCTCCACATTAACCTTCTAGTGTGACAAAGCTCCATACTCCTCAATGACTTCCAATATCTTCTGCAGACCTACTTCAGGGTTAGTGACGAGAAAGAGCACATCATCTGCAAACGCCAAAGACGTCAAGGAGTCAGATCCAAAATTGAGGCCATGAATCTCTGGTTGTTCCCTCACTCCCTATAGGAAGAGTTCAAGGGTTAGGATAAACAGGGCTAGAGACAGGGGGCAGCCCTGCCAAGTCCCATTAGAAATGGTGAATGAGGGAGAGAGGGTACCGTTTATCTTCAATCTGGTGTGAGGCTTGGTGTAGACTGATAAGACTGCCATCACGAAGGTGGGTGGAAAACCTAACTTCTTCCGCACCTCAGATATGAACCTCCAGCTGACTCTGTCAAATGCCTTCTCAGTATCTAAACCGAGAAGGACGAGAGGAGTGTCGGTGTACTTGGTCAATGGTATTTTGCCTGCCTTCTCTCGATTGAACAAAATCAGCCTGTTCTTCATGAATGAGGAATGGTAAAACTGGTTGGAGATGTAAGGCCAGCAATTTCGCCCAGAACTTGAGATCAAGGTTCAGCAGTGAGATAGGATGATAGCTGCCACATGCTTGGGGATCCTTCCCCTCCTTGGCAATGAGAGTCACATGGGCTTCCAGCAACTTAAGAAGCAGTTGAGCACCAGACAGTACAGCATTGAAGGTGCGCCTCAATTGGGGGAGTAAGAGGTGCAGGAATGTCGTATAGTAGGACAAGGGATAGCCTTCTGGGCCCGGGTTTTTGTCCAGGGGGAAGAGTCCAATGACACATCTCAGTTCTTTATCAGTGATCGGTAGTAGCAGAGAGGAGCGCTGATCAGACGACAACTCTGGTAATGCCACTAAGGACAGGAACTGATGGAGAGCATGCAAAGTCAGCAGACTGCAGATTGTACAGAGAATCATAGAAAAAAACAGAACGCCTCATCAATTGCAGTAGTGGTTGTATGGGTCTTTCCATCAGGAGTTCTAATGGATGCTACAAATTCATCAGCAATTGCGGTGGTGGAAGAACAGTGCCCTCCCGAAGCCTTCTTGATTGAGGCAATGAAGGATTTATTTATCTTTTTGCAGATGAGGTTGGTCATGAGTCGTTGTCCCCTTGTCACCATGGGCATAGAGTAATTTCCTGTAATGAAGATCATGTTTCGCCGCCCTGGCATTCAGGAAACCTCACAAACTTTTTCCTAAGATGTAGGAGCTCAGTCTGTGCCTTCTCTACTAAGGAACATTTATGAATACGCTCAATGTCTGCGATGCGGACTAGAATGTCACCCAATTCTTTTTGCCTTCGCCTCTTAATCCGAGTGGCCAGAGAAATAAGGATTCCTCTAATGTAAGCCTTGTGGGACTCCCAAAGCACAGTGGGGCCAACATCTGGATTAGTGTCCAACTCAAAGAATTCCTCAAAGTGTTTGGAGATAAGCTTAAAATTGTCTTCCGAGTCTAGGAGAGATTCATTAAGTTGGTATGTCCATAGAGCTAACAGCAGTTGTTTCAGTTCTATAGTGATCAGGACAGGGGCATGATCTGATATTGTGATTGCACCAATGTGGGCGGCTGAGGATTGCTGCAAGAGATCCTTGGAGATGAACAGATATTCCAATCTATGGTAGGATTTCCCCATGGTAGAGTAGGAGTAATCTCTAGTGAAAGGATTATGGGAGCCCAGACATTCACCAACTTCAGGTCTTGCAGGGTGGCCATAAGTTTTCCTATCCTATAAAAGCAGAGTGAGTATAATAAGTGCAGGATATACCATTACTATTCACACAGACTTGCTTTGGTTTAAACTTTTACTGAAAGGAGAAGAATGGAAAATAAGAAAAAAAAATACTTACCCATAGAGCTATTTTCAGTGACAACTAGAGATAACAAACTGGATTGAACTCGAATATTCCAAATTGGCAATTCATTTAAGACCAACAAAAATGGCAGCACTACGAGAAAATGACTGCTGCCACGTGTTTGACCAGGAAATACAGAGGAGACACGTTTGCCTTGACTTAGACACTGTCTGTGAGTCACTGTGACGTTGCAGCAACACCTGACAGCCAATTGTATGAACATTAAACATACTTTTTTTTTGCCGACAAGACAATCCTGTTAGTGAAAAATGTTTTGATAAGAACTTTTTTGGGCAATAGTTTATATTTTTCCATTAAATACATACTGCTATTCTAATAGCAAAGCACTGATTTTGCCTGCACAAATCTTTAAAAAAATAACTCTAATACACAAGTGGTTTCTTTTGTTGCACATGAAATACAGCCTATGCTAATCTTAAAAAAAAAACTTTTAATTTCATCAGTTTTATTTTCTGCTCTTCTGACCAAATACACAGTGTGAAGGAGAGTTGTTGTTAATATGAAAAAAAATATTCTTTGCTTGAGTGTTTCTATCTATGGCCAAGAGCGCAAATATACATAACCCATTAGTGCAGTCTCCGTTAATCTAGAAAAAAAAATCTCCCTTATTTCAGTGGGGTTTTTTTTATATGTACACCCAATATACAGTTTAACCTGCTCTTAAAAAATCATCTTGTAGGGATCACAGTCTAAATTCCCTACCAGTAAATCTTTGGAATGTGGGAAAAAATGCAAACAAACATGGGAAGGACATTCAAACTCCATGCAGATGTTGTCCTTGGCTGGATTTAAATCTGGGACTGCAGCACTCTTCAAACCCCAGAGTATAATAGCTGGAAGCCACTGTCACTGCTCATGGCCCAATCACAGCAGTGACCCCAGGCACATGATGTCAGAGAAGAGTGCCAAACGCCATGAGTAAGAAGACACAGAGCACCAGACACCGTGAAGAAGCCCAGATAAGGTTTCATTAAAAACTGAACAATTTGGAATATTTGAGTCAAATCCTGTTTGTTGCTAACCAGGAAAGACCAGTTCTGACCAACAGCCTGGGTCAGGAGGAAAGGAACCGCGCTCCATCCAAGCTTAGTAAAATCCAAAAAACTTTATTTTCCAACACTACGCGTTTCAGTGTGTGTACCCCTTTATCAAGTGTACAGGAAGAGAGCAGCACTTGACATCATACACCAACTGCTGGTTTATACAAGACAATGGTACAAATGGAAACGCCCAAACAGAGGGTGTTTCCATTTGTATGAAGGGGCGTGGCCAATATACAATAACAAAAACAAAATCACATTCAACTTACATATAGATCGGTATAAGTAGGAGAAAAAACCTAAAGATCAAACGATCTCATCACTAGCAAAGTAATGGGAACATCCAGTTATAGCCATAAACTAGGTAAACATTATCTTACCGTGTGTAGAAGAGAGCCGGGGTTAGGACAGTGTTATGTTGGCATGTTTGGATGTGAAACACACATGCGCAGTCATTTTCCCATGCGCAGCAAGGCACTTCAGACTGTGATCACCAGGGTTTGACGGCACATGCGTGGGAAACCTGCGTATGCGCGGTGAAGCAGTCGCATCGTAATATAAAAAGCTGATCAGACCGATCAGCTGTTTGTCTACCAGGGGGAGTTGTACATGTGTAAACTAGCGTATAGTAGTGAGAGTCAGCGATAGGAGAGGGGGCCAACTGGGGGAGGGCGATCAGCTGTTGGATCAGTACTTAATAGAGGGCAGGTAATCTGTGTTAGTAAATAAAGACAGCCGCACACCATTAAAGTGGGCTGATAATGTAATGAAAGGGGATGGTAATGGCCTTATAATAAGGAGGGGAGGGAAAAATGTGAATTGTAAACTCTAATTAAAAACTGCGAGGGACCCCAAAATTAGCAGTTATGACACAAATAATGGGGAGATAGATAAAAATACTTGTATTAAAAATACAACTAAAATGGAAGGATGACACCATAGTAGGAAGGAAAGTTAAAAATACACCATTTCATATACTACTTAAATGAAAGCTCAAGAAAATGAATAAAATAAATATATAGGAGCTATTTAAGCTTAATAAAGTTAATAGAGTTCACAGTGTGACAAAGCTAATTAGTAATAATACACATAAAATTATTGTATCATAATATACTAAAAGTTATATAATAATTAACATATATATATATATATATATATATATATATATATATATATATAAAGATAAATTTGTAAACATAAACTTGCTATAAATGATTAATGAATGTTAGAATATCGACACTTGAGTTCACCGGATTCAGGGGTTCACAGGGCTCAAAAAGATTTGGAAACTAAAAAATGTGATATAAATAGTACACATAGTGCCACATAGGTGGGGGTTTTATGATGCTGCTTAATAAATCAACCCGTAATGTCGTCCAGGGCTTCATTTAGCCCAGCTGGTACCAGAGTGTTAAGTTTGTATCCAGAACATTTCTTTACTACTGAGTACAATAAACCTATTAGTAACAGAGAGAGGGATATGATCTAGGGCAGGGGTCAGCAACCTTTTTTGGATGGTGTGCCGATTTAAAAAAAAAAAAATCAAAGATGTCGACCCCTACATGAAAGTCATATAATACAAACTATAACAGAGGATGCCCCTCACACAGCCCAGTCTTTTTATAGAAGAAGTCCAAACCAATCTTTCCATCCTTGTTGAAATGACCAAAGGCAATTTTAGTTGCCATATTATATTTTGCACATGCAGTTGCTGTCCTCTGACTAGGCTACCCCATGGCCCAGACACTAGTACATCATGTCTGATGCTCTCCGCCCCAGAGTATCCTCTCCTTCAACAGAGAGATTGCAACCTGGAGCAACACTATCATGTGTTAAGACAGCAGAGAGCACTGTGCCACATAGATAAGCCCAGGGTGCCGAACATGGCACTAGTGCCAGGGGTTGCTGACCCCTGATATAGGGGTATGACTAAAAAGCCATCAAATGAACCATTCTGCATGCTTGCTGCATGTTTAGATACACTATGTTTCAGAAACGTATTAATGACATTCGACCAATGCTTGTTAAGGCATTCGCTTAATGCCCTGATATATATTGCAGGCCGCATGGATACTGTAACACATAAATTAAGTATGAAGATGCACATGTTAGGTAATGAGAGATGGAGAATGTTTCGTAAGTACAGTCATGGCTAAAAGTTTTGAGAATGACACAAATATTCTATTTTCACATGATCTGCTGCCCTCTGGTTTTTATGTGTGTTTGTCAGATGTTTTTATCACATACAGAAATATAATTGCATTCATATTATGAGTAACAGAAGCTTATATTGACAGTTAGAATGAGTTAATGCAGCAAGTCAATATTTGCAGTGTTGACCCTTCTTCTTCAGGACCTCTGCAATTCTCCCTGGCATGCTCTCAATCAACTTCTGGACCAAATCCTGACTGATAGCAGTCCATTCTTGCAGAATCAATGCTTTCATTTTGTCAGAATTTGTTGGTTTTTGTTTGTCCACCCGTCTCTTGATGATTGACCACAAGTTCTCAATGGGATTAAGATCTGGGGAGTTTCCAGGCCATGGACCCACAATCTCTATGTTTTGTTCCCTGAGCCATTTAGTTATCACCTTTGCTTTATGGCAAGGTGCTCCATCATGCTGGAAAAGGCATTGTTGAGCGCCAAACTGCTCTTGGACGGTTGGGAGAAGTTGCTCTTGGAGGACATTCTGGTACCATTCTTTATTCATGGCTGTGTTTTTAGGCAAGACTGTGAGAGAGCCGATTCCCTTGGCTGAGAAATGATGCAATGATGTTGAAATGTGTTTTGGGGGATAAAGTTCATTTTCTAGGCAAATATTGACTTTGCAAGTAATTGCTGTTAAGCTGATCACTCTTTATAACATTCTGGAGTATATGCAAATTGCCATTAGAAAAACTGAAGCAGTAGACTTTGTAAAAATTAATATTTGTATCATTCTCAAAACTTTTGGCCTGACTGTAGAGTAACTGGTAATTTGGTTTATACAGTTAGCAATGTTCAAACAGCACTTGCATTTTCGATGGTCGCATCTAAAGCTCCAATTAGGGGTGCTGTTAGTATGAGTGGGGCTGGGTTTAGCCTTTACATTTTTCAGTTTACTTGGGGCTAGAACATTCTTAAGAGTGCGTGCTCTTCTGAATGTCATATCGGGATCTTTCGGTAGTATATCTCTCAGGAATTGGTTATTAAGAAGCACATACCAGTATTTGCAAAGTATAAAGCAGATATTCTTGTGTGTCCCATTGAAAGTTGTAATAAAATTGAATGTTTGTTGCTAACAGTCATCTCTAGCAATTAATAGAAGGCACCTGAGAGCTTCTGAGCAGAGTTTTAATAACTTGCCACTATTCATGATTGGAGAATGAGGCAACACTCTGTTTGGCTCAGCTTCACATGTCGGCATAGGAACATTAATGAAGAGATGGCTGTGAACAGTGCTGCACTGAAAAGTATGATAACACACGTTGAGAGTCTTAACAACAGAGTCCAAGGAGCCCTAACAGTGTTCTACACTATGTTTTATAGATAGAGTCCTAGGAGCCCTGACAGTGTCATACTGTAACGTCCTTGCCTGTCCGGGCTTTGGCGCCGTCCTCCGGGCGCACGCTGCGGCGCAGGAGGCGTGCCCGGTTGTAATTCTTTCCTTGGGTTTTTCTTGTATTGTCTGAACACTGTCCTATTCCCTCACCTCCTTAATTGATTTTCCACCACGCCCTTCTCCTTCACCTTGCTTTCCCCCTGCTCCACTAAGAGTTAACATTAGTCCTGCCTTTGTGATTGACAGCCTGTCCTCCTATCAAGTGTGGGGCGGGTTCTTTCTCCCTATTTATTGTTTGCTCACTTTCCCATTGGTGCCTGCTATTGCATTTCGCTTACTGGCTATACTCCTTGTTCCTTGTTACCTGCTCTTCTGATTTTCTGACCACTGGCTTTGACTTTGACTATTCTCTTGGATTTTGATTCTGTACTGCATTGCTCGATTGCTACCGACCCCTTGGCTAGCTGACCTCCCTTTGTTGTTTGTGCGTCCTGTCTGCGTTCTGTCTTGTCACTTATTCAGAGTAGGGACCGGCTCCAAGTTGTTCCTGTCATTAGGACAGTGAGACAAGTAGGTAGGGATAGGGTCTGGTTCAACTTTAGGGCTCACTGTCTCTGTATTCCCTTCCTCTCAGGTTTTTGCTGCAGCACTGGAGAATTGCTCAACTGGCAATTCCCTTACAGAATAGCAGGCCCTAAAAAAAACCAAAAAAAAAAAAAAAAACTTTAACCCTTCTACTGGCATGGCTTCTATTCAGGACCTTGTGACTCGAATGGAGGGTTTGGCAGGTACACACTCTCACCCAGAATCAAGCTGAGGCCGCTGCTACACCACCTGCTGTCATTTCCCTTCCCAGGGTTAAAATGTTATTCCCGAATAGGTTTTCAGGGGACTGAGGTAAATTTGAGACGTTCAGGGAATCATGTCTGTTGTATTTTCGTGTCAACCCTCATGCGTTGCAGTCTCAGATGGTGGGGGTGGTCATTTCCCTCTTACAGGGGGATCCACAGACTTGGGCCCTTAAACTCCCCCCTGAGGCAGAAAAGTGGACAGATCTGGAAAAAATTTTTAAGTCTTTGGGGGCCATTTATACTGAGCCTGATCAAATTGGACTTGCCGAGTCCCAACTTCTTACCCTCCGGCAAGGTAAACTATCCGCTGAAACTTACTGCTCTGAGTTTCGGAAGTTGAGCATAACAGCAGGTTGGTGTGACTCCGCTTTGAAAGTTCTTTTTAAACAGGGCCTGAATGATTCAGTGAAGGATGTCTGGGTAGGTCACCCTGATCCCCCTACCTTAGAAAAGGCCATGACCTTAGCTGTCCGCATTGACAGGAGACTCCAGGACAGACGTAAAGAGAGGGTGGGGATTGGTCCCACTAAGTCTTCTGTCTATCCCTCTCTTTCTGTTAAAGAATCTGTTTCTCCTTCTGTCACCCCTGGAGATGAGCCTATGCAGTTGGGAGCACTGGATACCAAGGCTAGACGAGAATATCGTCTCCGGAATCATCTCTGCCTGTATTGCGGCAAACCGGGTCACCTCATCCGAGACTGTTCCATCAAACCACGTACACCAGCGGAAAACTTCAGGGCCTGAGTGGTATTCAGAAGAACCTCTCAGGCAGTCAGGCATCTTCTGAAAAATCTCACAAATTGATGTTACCTGTGTCTCTGTCCTTTGGGGGCAGATCTGTTTCTGGGCAGGCACTAGTAGATTCTGGGGCTGCCACTAACTTTGTTAAATTGTCATTTGTTTCTGCTTTACGTATTGAACTTGTATCATTAGATACTCCTCTGTTGGTTACTGGGGCGGATTTTACTCCACTGGCCAGGGGTAAAATCCGTTTTAAAACCCCTTTACTCTCTTTGCAAGCGGGCTCAATACATACGGAGCTCATGAGTTTTTTTGTTATGGAGGATCTCTCGTCTGATATCATTTTAGGGCTTCCCTGGCTAGACCTCCATAACCCTACCTTTGATTGGCCCAAAAAAGAGTTAGTGAAATGGGGGAATCAGTGCTCCTCCCATTGTATTGCTTTGCATGCCTCCGATTGTCTCAGTGAGGAGACACTTCTTCCTGAATTTCTGTCTGATTTTCATGATGTTTTTGATCCTAAAGCTGCTGAAGTTTTACCGCCGCATAGACCTTACGATTGTGCGATTGAACTCCTTCCCAACTCCAAATACCCTAAGGGAAGGATTTTCAATCTTTCTGCTCCTGAACGTGAGGCTATGCGGGATTACACTCAGGATAGTCTTCTTAAAGGTCACATCCGTCCATCTCAGTCTCCCATGGGAGCTGGGTTCTTTTTTGTTAAAAAGAAAGATGGCGGACTGCGACTATGCATTGACTACCGAGAATTAAATAAAATTACGGTTAAAAATCAGTACCCTCTTCCCCTGATCCCTGATCTTTTCAATCAGATTGTGGGTGCCCGCTGGTTTTCTAAAATTGACCTCCGTGGGTCATACAATCTGATCCGGATTAGAGAAGGAGATGAATGGGAAACTGCGTTCAACACCCCGGAAGGTCACTTTGAGTATTTGGTAATGCCTTTCGGGTTGTGTAATGCACCCGCAGTTTTTCAACATTTTGTTAACGATATCTTTAGAGACTTGCTCGGTCGTTATGTGGTAGTCTACCTGTATGATATTCTAGTGCTCTCTCCTGATTGGGCCACACATATTGAGCATGTTAGGAGTGTTTTGCTACTGTTGCGTCAAAACTGTCTCTTTGCCAAACTGTCCAAATGCCTGTTCGGAGTCCAAAGGGTCACCTTCCTCGGTTACGTTATTACTCCCGATTCTTTTTGTATGGATCCACTAAAAGTCACGGCTATTAATAATGGGGAACGCCCCTCCAACCTTAAAGCCCTGCAACGTTTCTTGGGTTTCTCCAACTATTATCGAAAATTTATTAAGAATTTCTCTTCTATAGTGAAGCCATTGACGGATCTCACAAAGAAAGTTGCCGATGTGACCAAATGGACTCCGGAAGCGGAACAGGCTTTTGTACATCTCAAGAAATGTTTTGTTGAGGCTCCTGTATTAGTACCACCAGACTATGATTGCCCATTTATTATTGAGGTTGATGCCTTTGAAGTGGGGGTTGGTGCCGTGTTGTCTCACAGCTCTGAAAATTTTACGTGTTTGCAATCTGTGGCCTTCTGCTCGAGGAAATTCTCTCCTACGCAGCGCAACTATGACATTGGTAATCGAGGACTCCTAGCTATTAAATGGGCATTCGAGGAGTGGAGACATTTCCTCGAGGGGGCCAAACACCAGATCACAGTATTCACCGATCATAAAAACTTACTATATCTGGATAGCGCTATGTGACTGTCTCCTAGGCAGGCCCGCTGGGCGCTATTCTTCACACATTTTAATTTTGTGGTGACTTATCGTCCAGGCTCTAAAAATGTACGGGCTAATGCCCTATCTCGCAGTTTTGGTCCCAGCGGTGCCCCTAAGGATGTCCCAGATAAAATCTTGTCTCCCGGAGTGGTTCTCGCCATTATTATTCCTGATCTTGCTACTTTAGTGGTTAATTCACAAGATCTTGCTCCCAGTAATACTCCCACTGGGAAACTATTTGTACCTCCAAATCTTCGTCTTCGTGTTTTGGAGGAAATTCATTGTTCTACCTTAATGGGACATCCAGGCTTCGCTGGGACTAAATACCTTCTCTCCTGCTCTTACTGGTGGCCATCCTGGTCTCGAGACGTATGTGAATTTGTTGCTGCCTGTGAGACATGTGCTAAGATGAAGACTCCTAGGAGATTACCCGAGGGCCTTCTTCATCCCCTTTATATACCTAAGAGACCATGGTCCCATTTGTCAATGGACTTCATTACTGATTTGACTTGTTCCCAAGGGAAGACTGTGATTTGGGTTGTTGTAGATAGATTCTCCAAAATGTGTCATTTTGTACCTCTAAAGAAAATTCCTAGTGCTCCACGTCTAGCCTCGTTCTTTATTAATCACATACTCCGCTTGCATGGTGTACCGGAAAATATTGTATCTGATCGGGGTGTACAATTTGTCTCTAGATTCTGGAAGGAATTTTGTGGTCGTCTGGGGGTCTCTCTGTCTTTCTCTTCCGCGTTCCACCCTGAGACCAATGGCCAGACAGAGATATTCAACCAAACTTTGGAACAGTACTTAAGGTGTTTTGTGCCTGATGCTCAAGAAAAATGGAGAACCTTTCTTCCTCTAGCAGAGTTTGCAATAAACAACAGGGTTAACGTCACCACTAAAATGTCTCCGTTTTATTGCAACTATGGTTTTAACCCCAGGTACTCCTCTCTCCGTGGCACCGAGTCTGTTAATCCCACTGCCGAACAGACTTATCAGCGACTGTGCACAGTCTGGGCCCAGGCTCGTCTGAGCCTGGTTAAAGCCCAAGAATATCAAAAACGGCAGGCAAATAAAAGACGCTTACATGGCCCTGAATACAGAGTGGGAGATCGAGTCTGGCTGTCCACTAGGAATCTGTGTCTTAGAGTTCCTTCGGGGAAATTTGCACCACGTTACATTGGGCCCTATGTCATTTCTGAACTCATAAACCCAGTATCTTTTAAATTACAACTTCCAAGTTCTTTTCATATCCACAACGTCTTCCACAAGTCGCTTTTGAAGAAGTATATCTCCCCTGTCCTTACTTCTTCCAGTCCAACTGCACCGGTGGTGGTCCAAGGGGAACTAGAATATGAAGTAGAAAAAATTCTGGATTCCCGTCGGGTGCAGAATGCTGTTCAGTACCTCGTGCACTGGAAGGGTTATGGCCCGGAAGAGCGAACGTGGGTTTCTGGTAGGGACCTACATGCGCCACGTTTAATTAATCTCTTTCATCGCCAGAACCCTTCGAAACCTGGTCCATCTGGTGAGGGTCCAGAGGCCCCTCATAAAAGGGGGGTACTGTAACGTCCTTGCCTGTCCGGGCTTTGGCGTTGTCCTCTGGGCGCACGCTGCGGCGCAGGAGGCGTACCCGGTTGTAATTCTTTCCTTGGGTTTTTCTTGTATTGTCTGAACACTGCTTTCCCCCTGTTCCACTAAGAGTTAACTTTAGTCCTGCCTTTGTGATTGACAGCCTGTCCTCCTATCAAGTGTGGGGCGGGTTCTTTCTCCCTATTTATTGTTTGCTCACTTTCCCATTGGTGCCTGCTATTGCATTTCGCTTACTGGCTATACTCCTTGTTCCTTGTTACCTGCTCTTCTGATTTTCTGACCACTGGCTTTGACTTTGACTATTCTCTTGGATTTTGATTCTGTACTGCATTGCTCGATTGTTACCGACCCCTTGGCTAGCTGACCTCCCTTTGTTGTTTGTGCGTCCTGTCTGCGTTCTGTGTTGTCACTTATTCAGAGTAGGGACCGGCTCCAAGTTGTTCCTGTCATTAGGACAGTGAGACAAGTAGGTAGGGACAGGGTCTGGGTCAACTTTAGGGCTCACTGTCTCTGTATTCCCTTCCTCTCAGGTTTTTGCTGCAGCACTGGAGAATTGCTCAACTGGCAATTCCCTTACACATACAGTATGTTTTATAGATAGAGTCCTAAGAATCCTGCTAGTATCATATACTATGTTTTAAGACAATTTAATTTTGATTTGCCAAAAGAATGTTTGCCCATCTCTGTTTTTAGGAAAGAATCAGATGTTAATAGACAATAATTTGATTGTTATTCTTAAATATTCCCATGAACACAACCATGTTTAAATTTGTAAACAATTAAAAGTTAAACATTTTAGTGAATATAAGTAATAATTTTAAATGTTGAAGAGTTTTAAAGATTTTCTCAAATCACCTTGGGAAAGAAAAACTTTTGTTTTGATCGGTTGCTAATGAATATATCCATCAGGCCCTGTCTATGGTCTGACATTTGCCAGTAACCCAATCATGACTTCCTTATGACTAGATTATTGTCTCTTGCTGTTCATATCCCTGTCTGACAACCGAGTCAAATAAAGAAATCATGTTTATGATTGTATTCATTGGCAACTTATCAAGACATTAGACTCTTACCATTAAATGGTTACAGAAAATCTTTCAAACTCTGCAAAATTTTTAATTGCTTATATTTGTAAAAATCTGATTATGTTCATGGGAACATCCTTTAAGTGTGTTGGAATCTATAATGGTTTTAATGGGTTAAGTTTTACAGTAAAGTAAATTTACCGTTAAGTGAGATTTTCTATCGAAACCATGAATGCTCTTTTAAAAGTTATCAAAATATGTAAAAGAAGAAAGGACATTTTTCAATGAGAATGGAGACTGGATATCACCACTGGATATATCTTACTGGATAACAAAATTTTATGAAGGGAAAGACTTTCTTATAGGGACACCTGTCGGAAGATTTGACACATCATTTCCTGAGAATAAACAGCTGGACATTGATTCCGAGATAATAACATGGAAACAGAACCAGGTATGTTACTATACAGACCTCTAACAGTATTCATATGAAAATAA
The DNA here is from genome assembly GCA_947044405.1 of Leptodactylus fallax. Lineage (NCBI taxonomy): Eukaryota > Metazoa > Chordata > Amphibia > Anura > Leptodactylidae > Leptodactylus > Leptodactylus fallax. The sequence continues at coordinate 1,834,359 of CAMRHE010000378.1, forward strand.
ACCCCGGAGGTATAATTATGGCTTTATGACAGTGACAACATCTATTGTGCATGTACAGTTAACAGTATGTAAAATATGGAGGGGGGGGGGGTTCTGACTTCTATTTACCCCCCCCCCCCTAAAAAATTCAAGGCACCCCCTTTTCCTATTTGGTACATGAAAACTAAATAAAAAAAAATAGTATTGCTGCATCCAAAAATGTCCAAACTATTAAAAGATTTATTACGGTGAATATCATAATGAAGTTAAAAAAAACAAAATTTACAAACTTGTTTTGCCACCTATCCACACTTGTCCTCGTAAATACGAGCCCTCACCCAGATACAGTGGCTTGCAAAAGTATTCACATCCCTTGAACTTTTTCTCATTTTGTTACCTTACAACCGCAAATTTAAATGTATTTTATTGAGATTTAAAGTGATAGACCAACACAAAGTAGCAGGTAATTGTGAAGTGGAACAATAATGATACATAGTTTTCAAAATATTAATCAAATAAAAATCTGAAAAGTGTGACATTCAAATGTATTCAGCCCCCTGTACTCTGATACTCTGATAATCCAGTGAGCACAATTGCCTTCAGAAGTCACTTAATAAGTTAATAGAGTCCAGCTGTGTGCAATTTAGTTTCAGTATAAATACACCTGTTCTATGAAGGCCTCAGTAATTTGTTATAGAACACTAGTGAACAAAAAGCATCATGAAGACCAAGGAACTCACCATACAGGTCAAAGATAAAGTTGTGGAGAAGTTTAAAGCAGGATTAGGTTATAAAAACATATCCCACGCTTTGAGCATCCCAAGGAGCACTGTTCAATCAATCATCCAAAAATGGAAAAAGTATTCTACAACTGCAAACCTACCGAGACTTGGCTGTCCACCTAAACTAACAGATGGAACAAGGAGAGCACTGGTCAGAGAGGCAGCCAAGAGGCCCATGGTCACTCTGGAGGAGATGCAGAAATCCACTGCTCAGGTGAGAGAATCTGTCCATAGGACAACTATAAGTCGTACACTCCACAAATCTGGCCTTTATGGAAGAGTGGGAAGAAGAAAACCATTGCTGAAAGAAAGACATAAGAAGTGCCGTTTGCAGTTTGCCACAAACCATATAGGGGACACAACAAAAATGTGGAAGAAGGTGCTCTGGTCAAATCAGACCAAAGTGGAACTTTTTGACATAAATGCAAAGCGCTATGTGTGGCGGAAAAGTAACACTGCTCATCACCCTGAACACACCGTCCGTACTGTGAAATATGGTGGTGGCAGCATCATGCTGTGGGGAGGCTTTTCTTCAGCAGGGACAGGGAGGCTGGTCAGAGTTGATGGGAAGATGGATGGAGCTAAATACAGGTCAATCCTGGAAGAAAACCTGGTGGAGGCTGAAAAAGACTTGAGACTGGGAAGGAGATTCACCTTCCAGCAAGACAATGACCCTAAACATACAGCCAGATCTACAGTGGAATGGTTTAGATCAAAGAATATTCATGTGTTAGAATGGCCCAGTCACAGTCCAGACCTAAATCCCATTGTGCATCTGTGGCAAGACATGAAAATTGCTGTTCACAGACGCTCCATCCAATCTGGCTGAGCTTGAGCTATTTTGCAAAGAAGAATGGGCAAAAATCTCAGTCTCTAGATATGCAAAGCTGGTAGAGACAGACCCCAAAAGACTTGCAGCTGTAATTGCAGTGAAATGTGACTCTAAAAAGTATTGATATAGGGGGCTGAATATTTTTCAAAGGTGAGAAAATGTGAAAAAATTCAAGGAGTATGAATACTTTTGCAAGCCACTGTATTACTGTACTGCATTAAGAGAGCTTAAACACACTTCATAAAGGCTTTCCTGCTACAACAGTGCCACCTATTGTGCTGCAAAGTAAACAAAAGGGCTGATGTGTAGCATGTTTCTCCGAAAATAAGACCTTTCCCCAAAAATAAGCCCTATCATAATTTTTCAGGAATTATGGCATAAACTTTAAATATAATCCCTACTCTGAAAATAAGTTATAGCTCATTAAAACAATTGTCCAGGCAGCTCTACATATAAAAAAGTGAATCAATTACAGCAGAACAGATACAGTAGACCCTTTATCAAGAAAACCAGATACCCCCAAAAGAATTGCACCCCCAAAAGAAAGCAGGGATGTCTGCTTTCTTTCCAAAAGAATCAGACATTGACCTTAAGGGAGCTATCTGTACAAGATGGCACTAGTGAGATAGTTCTCCATGACAATAAGGTTAGACTACCGGTGGTGCCGGGCTCTCACACACAGATCTAGTAGTCCCACTGGCATCACTTTACTCCCGAGCCCGAATGTTGTGGCTGTTTCCAGTCATCAGAGGAGCGAACCAGTACACTTGTCTGCAGTGAAACGCTACTGCAACAGCAAGGGACCTGAAAGTGACATGTTTTTAACAGGAGTGACGCAGATCTGTGTGTGAGAGCCCATCCACCATTGGCACTTGCCAACTCTAACTGTTTTGGATCTAAGGGGTCTGTTGAGTGTGATTATTTTGGGAGTGCCTGTGGTAAAGTACCATATGTACCGGTAAGCATATGAACAAGAAATATACTGTACTGATACATGTTGACCTCCAGAATGTGATGACATAATAATATTTGAATAAATGTTGATTTTTTTTTTTCAAGAATAAATGTGGATTGTTGCTCATGAAAAAAAAAATAGACATCCTCTGAAAATAAGCCCTAACCCATCTGTCTTATTTTCAGAGGAATACAGTAAAAATTCTGGAAAACTCTTTCAAATCGATGATACAGAACTACTTAAAAGAGCTAACCTGACCTCTTCAGACAAACGTTGTAGGTGTGACTTCTCTTTAGGCACCATCTTGCATATACAGTATTCCTGCCCGAAGCTCTCCCTCTATTGTGAGTCAGTTACTGTTGAAATTGATAGAGTGTGCTGCAGGAGGTTACTCTCCAACCTGAATACTTACTATTGTGGTTCCCATTAGAAGAGTTCAGAACCTCCAAATGCTGTCTGACTACATGGCTCATAGGCTCAAGGTGGAAGAACCAACTTTTCTGCTTGAGGAGTAATACAGTTGAAAAACTGACAGAAGAAGTAGTCTCTTAAAAACTTGGGGTGCATGGATCACCTCTAGCTCTCTAAATAATTAAAGAGGAGCTGGGCTACCTGTGCAACTTGAATGGGCTGCAGATAACATAATTCAACCTGAATTTCTCAAAACAAAACAAAACTTTTAAGACTTGCTTTGGGTGAGTTGGCTCCACAGGTGTGAATGTTCCTTAGGGAAGCTGGCATAGCCACCAGGAACTTTTCTTAGAGTGGTATAGAGTGGTATAGGGACTCTAATGCCCCCTGCTGACTGGTATACAGTCAGCAGGGACTGCCACCCCACCCCCTGTGGTATCATACTTATCTGTCCAGGTCTACATTGCCTCCTCTCTTGGAGCAATATTAGGGCTGCTATACAGGTAATATATAGTGGCCCTAACACTTGATAGGACCACTATAATGGAGTTTAGGGGCAAAGTTATCATGGCCAATGCAAATTGTGGGACTGCAGCAGCAAACCCCAAATGTGAATTGAAAATGAGAGGTTTGCCTAACACTAGTCAAAACCAAAGCTGCCCATTATTTCTCCAGGCTTAACCAATTTATCAAAATATGTTAGTATCAGTCAAATATAATACTTCATTTCTCAGAAGCCGCACGTGACTTTCCCCTCCTAGATGGGACACCTGTGCTGAGGTTTTCCTTTACTTTTAAACAAATAAATGTATTTAATGATTTATGTGACAATTATTCAATTCATATATCTAATCTCTTATATACAGATTCCGAAAGGTCGATGCAATGAACGCTGTCTGCCAGGAACCCGAAAAGTTCTCAGGGGAGGATATCACCTCTGCTGCTATGACTGCATCCCATGCTCAGAAGGAGAATATGCAAATCATTCTGGTAGATTATTATGATTTTTTTTTTTTTATTATTAATGACATTTTTCTCCTACAAATATACTGGATACATACCATGGAAAGATACAATTAATACCTTCCACAGGGTGGCCACAAATAGACACAAGTAGAATAGTAGCTTATCACTTTTTATTAACATATCAGGATACCAGGGTGCTTTTAGAAAATGTGCTTAACATGTGATACACATAGCTGAACATGTCCAACCAAGAGGACAAGTAAGGGAGGGAACTCACGTGTTTTGGAACTGGCCAAAACCATTTTTATGTGTTAGAGAAGAAAAAAGTATCTTTAACATGGTCGTCAGCTGACCATAGAATAATTTAATTTCCATGGCAGTAGTGCTAAGGGGGTCTGGTTTAAAAAAAATCCTTTTTTAATGTTTAAAATATGAAAGAAAAAGGAAAATCAACTGGTTACAAAATCCGAGCCTTTGTCCTTTATCCAATTGGTTACCATTGGGAAAAAGCAACAATTATTCTCTGTAAAATAAAACCATCCCCAATGTTCTGAAAGATGAGCAGTCAGACTATCCGAGATTATCTGCTAAGTACTGTATATATTCACTCATGGGTACAGTATGTGTACAAACCAATCTGCACACCCACAGAGAAGCAGGTAATTCCTCTAATAATCTCAGATGAAGAAAAGTCATTAAGTAGACTTTCTGTATTGAAAAATGTCACGAAGACAAATGTTCTCAGCGGGCCGTAGTATTTACTGCAGCCTATATGTATAAAGTCCATTGTAAAAATCAAATCTTTGTTGAGATTATTTGTTATGGGCAAGAAAGACAGACATTCTCTTATATCAAAACTCTAAATATTCAGAAATAATAAAGCTTTTCTTACCAGTTTCCATTGTGGGTACATTTCTGACAATCTGCTCAATATTAAGAGGAGCTCGATAAGGCATTCCTGTACACTTAAGGCATGTCCACACAGTATACACAGTATATGCACCCAGATATATAGGTGAAAAAATACGCATCAAAAAAATAAAGAATCCTAAGCTTGTCTGTTTTTTATTCCTAGACAGTCAAAATTGTCAGAGATGTCCTGAAGATGAATGGCCGAATGAGGGAAAGAACAATTGTGTGGTCAGAGATTATGAGTTTTTCTCATATGAGACTGATGTCCTTAGTTCAGTGTTTTCCACCATCTCCATATTACTCTCTCTTATAACTGTATTTATCATTGGAATATTCACTTTATTCCGGAACACTCCCATTGTCAGAGCCAATAACCGGAACCTCAGCTTCATTCTACTGAGCTCTCTCATCTTCAGCTTACTCTGTGTGTTTCTGTTCATCGGTCGTCCAGTGGATATAACCTGCACGGTGCGACAAATCTGCTTTGGGACCTTCTTCACAGTAGCCGTGTCTTCTGTCCTGGCCAAGACCATCATAGTCTACATAGCATTCAAGGCCACCAGACCTAACAGCTCCTGGAGAAAGTGTGTGGGAGTTAAGCTTCCTTATTCAGTAGTGTTGGTCTGTTCATCTATTCAGATTGTGAATGCAGTTATCTGGTTGTCAGTGTCTCCTCCATATCAAGAGTATAACCTGGATTATCCTGGGAAGATCATCATCCAGTGTAATGAAGGTTCTGTCTTGGCCTTGTACCTCATGTTGGGTTATATGGGGTTTCTGGCGGCTTTGAGTTTTGTTCTAGCTTTTATGGTGAGGACATTACCTGATATCTATAATGAAGCCAAGTACATCACCTTCAGCATGCTGGTGTTCTGCAGTGTGTGGATCTGTGCCATCCCGGCCTATCTGAGCAGTACAGGGAAACACATGGTCATCGTAGAGATATTCGCCATATTGTGCTCAGGGGGAGGAATATTGAGCTGCATGTTCTTACCTAAATGTTACAATAGCTTGATAATCCTGAACTGAACAGTAAAGGACAAGTGAAACAAAAAGTTCTTTCACATAAACTAAAGCATAACTTAATATAGCATGTACTGTAATATTCATTTTCATTATATTTTCATTATCTTGGATTCCATCTTCCGTTCCCATTGGTTGAATGGTAAAGCTCTTATCTTTGTCATGTAGGTTATAACCAATGTTTTCACCAACTTCACTAAAAGTGATGTATGATGGTTATCTAGAACTCATAGAAAAATAATACAATAAACATTATATTAGATCTAAAACTGATTCCAACCATTTTCTCCTTGTTTTGTACATTTGTACATTTTTGAACTGAGCTGTATGTCAGTATTACATAGTAACATTTTGGGTGTATTCCCTTTAATACTATAATTATATACTTTTTAAAAATGTCTAGATAAGGTAGAATTGCTCAGTGAATGAATAAGATGTGACAGGTTAATTTTGCTACAAAGTACAGAGGTATCTCACAGAAAATAAATGGTTTAAAACGATAAAACTTAACTTTTAATATTTTAAAATAAAAATTGCACAAAGGACGTCCACTAGTCTACTAAAAGACAGATCAATATGGTCTGTGCCTGCCTATTCAAAGTTTATTCAGGATTTAAATGTTAGACAGTATTCACACTCTCCAACTTTCCACTGGACCTAGGGTGTAATAAGATACTTTCACCACCCTTAGACTAAGGTTATAGTATCACGGCTGCATCATACAACAGGTCAGTATTTTGTCAGTTGCTCTTAGTGCTAGGAAAACCCAAACACCTGGACCCCACACACACTTTGTAAAGCCTCACTGACTAGACTCCTGCACAGCCATGATATACCTCCAAAACCCTAGTCTGTAGTATGTACATATGCCAGTAATCTAGGTACAGGTCACAGTAACTTCATTTCCTGTCATTAAACTGTTATGAACATAAGGGAAACTATAAAGTGTAAAGTACAGAGGTGTCCACACTTAAAGGGGTATTCCCATAATAAAAATCATATTTCATATTAAAGTACTTTATAAAATATCATTTTCTCCCACTGAAAGTAATTATATAATCCGTATACAGGTACATCTCAATAAATTAGAATATCTTTGAAACGTTCATTCATTTCAGTGATTCAGTAATACAATTCATAATCAGCGTCTTCCATGATTGTGTGTCCTACTGAACCAGACTGAGGGACCATTTAAAGCCTTAGGAAAACTTGGCAGGTGACACTGAATTTACAATACTGAACTTTTTTACAATATTCAAATTTTCTTAGATTTTGGTTTTCATTACCTGTAATCCATAATCAACATTTACAGAAATAAAACACTTTAAATAAAACACTCTGTGTATAAGGAATCTAGAAAATATAGGAGGTCACTTTTTTAATTTAATTACTGAAAGAAAGAAATGTTTCAAAGATATTCTAATTTATTGAGATGCATCTGTATGTCACTAGTGAAAGCACAATGACATGCCCCGATTCTACCGCTGTTTGAGCACTGTTGCCACTGACAAGTCCCAGACCATAGAAAGCTGCTTCATTCATGATCTTATCCATTGTCAACCAGTCAAGACAACAGACTGTCATTACTAAGCTGATTAGAAAAAAATATTTAAAATTATGCAAAATGTTAAATTAAGTATATTTTTTTAAAAAAATTAAATTTTAATTGTCTTTAAATTTAAATATGTTTTTATTTGTGGTAAAACCCCTTAACAATGCGGAATGCAGCTAAAAAACACTACTTTAAAAACCACAGAGGAAACACATTGCATTTTTTTACAGCATTTTCATTGCATTTTTGCTGCGCTTTTCTCCGTGGTTTCTCTTCCCTGATTAACCCTTTCATGCCTCTGTCAACTCTGTTTTGTTTTTGCATTTCCGTTTTTCCCTCCCCCCATTCCAAGAGCCATAATTTTTTCATTTTTCAGTTCACAGAGTCACATGATGGCTTATTGTTTGCGGGACAAATTGTACTTTTTGCAATATCCTGTACAATGTACTGGGAAGCTGGAGAAAAAATTCTGAATGGAATTGGAAAAAAAAATGCATTTGTGGCAATTTCTTATGGGTTTAATTTTAAGTGTTAAAAATGACATGTTACTTGTATTCTGTGGGTTAATACAATCACGGCGATACCAAATTTATATAGTTTTTGTAATGTTTTAATACCTTTTAAAAAATTTAAAACTTTGCAAAATAGAGAAAAAATGCTGTGTCGCCATGTTCTGACACCTGTAAGTTTATATTTATGTTTATGGAGCTGGGTATGGCGTCTTTTTATGCGGGACAATAATAATACCATTTTGGGTAAGTTATGATAGTTTGATCTCTTTTTATTCCATTTTTTATAGGAAGTAAAGTGTTGAAAAAAAAAAATCATCATTTGGTTATTTTGATTTTTTTTTCTCCGCTAAGCCATTCACCATAGGGGATAATTATTTTTAAATTTTATTAGTTTGGGCATTTTGGAGCGTGGAGACATCGAAAGTGTTCATGTTTGTTACTGTTTATTTATTTTTATATGTGATCTAAGGAAAGTTGAACTATATTTTTTGTCTTTTTTTTATACTTTTAAAAACTTTTTTATTTTTTCTTTTACTTTTATTTTCAGACCCCCTAGGTACCTTGAACCCTGTCATAGCAACTGATCGCCGCCCTCCGATGACGATCAGGAGAGCGGTGTTCATTCAAAGATGGCGGCGTATATGGCTGCTGCGCTCTTTAGATGCCGTGTTTGCGTTTGACCATGGCATCTAAAGTGTTAACAGCTGCGATCAGTGTTGGCACTGATCGCAGCTGTTAACGGTGGATGCTGGCTGTATTGTACAGCTGGCATCCGCCGCATATGGAGAGAGCTCAGCTCCTGAGCCCTCCCATACAACCCTTTGCTCATAATGAAGTAAATTATCGTGATTATGTGTGAAAGGGTTAAATCAATATGGAAAATGTGAGCGTTTCTGCAAGTAAAATTGACAGTTTTGAAAAAGCAGCTTTTCGTCAGGGTTATTTTCTCCCTCTAAGTGTGGATGGGATTAGCCAGAATATTATTCACTGTGCTAATACTGTAAAATTCTGCAAATTTTTTTTTTTCCGCTGCATTTCTGCAGCTTTTTTTGTTGCATTTTTTGAGCCCAAGCCAGGAGTGGATTGAGCAGAAGAGAAAAATATAAGTGTTTCATTTATATTTTCCATTCCTTTTATAGCCACTCTTGCCTTTTGCTTAAAAAAAAAAAAAAAAAAAAACAAAAAAAAAACTCAGCAAAATCTGCAACAAAAAAATCTGCCTTTCTTAGACTAAAGGCAGTCTGACACAGTAGTAGTGGTAGTAGTTTTATTATTATTATTATTATTATTATTATTATTATTAGTAGTAGTAGTAGTAGTAGTAATAGTGGTAGTAGTAGTAGTAGTAGTAGTAGCAGTTGCAGTAGTAGTAGTAGTAGTAGTAGTAGTAGTAGTAGCAGTAGTAGTAATAGCAGTAGTAGTAGTAGTAGTAGTAGTAGCAGTAGTAGTTGCAGTAGCAGTAGTAGCAGTAGTAGTAGCAGTAGTAGTAGTAGTAGTAGTAGTAGTAGCAGTAATAGTAGTAGTAGTCGTAGTAGTAGTAGCAGTAGTAGTAGTAGTAGCGTGTGTGTGTGTGTGTGTGTGTGTGTGTGTGTGTGTGTGTGTGTGTGTGTGTGTGTGTGTGTGTGTGTGTGTGTGTGTGTGTGTGTGTGTGTGTGTGTGTGTGTGTGTGTGTGTGTGTGTGTGTGTGTGTGTGTGTGTGTGTGTGTGTGTGTGTGTGTGTGTGTGTGTGTGTGTGTGTGTGTGTGTGTGTGTGTGTGTGTGTGTGTGTGTGTGTGTGTGTGTGTGTGTGTGTGTGTGTGTGTGTGTGTGTGTGTGTGTGTGTGTGTGTGTGTGTGTGTGTGTGTGTGTGTGTGTGTGTGTGTGTGTGTGTGTGTGTGTGTGTGTGTGTGTGTGTGTGTGTGTGTGTGTGTGTGTGTGTGTGTGTGTGTGTGTGTGTGTGTGTGTGTGTGTGTGTGTGTGTGTGTGTGTGTGTGTGTGTGTGTGTGTGTGTGTGTGTGTGTGTGTGTGTGTGTGTGTGTGTGTGTGTGTGTGTGTGTGTGTGTGTGTGTGTGTGTGTGTGTGTGTGTGTGTGTGTGTGTGTGTGTGTGTGTGTGTGTGTGTGTGTGTGTGTGTGTGTGTGTGTGTGTGTGTGTGTGTGTGTGTGTGTGTGTGTGTGTGTGTGTGTGTGTGTGTGTGTGTGTGTGTGTGTGTGTGTGTGTGTGTGTGTGTGTGTGTGTGTGTGTGTGTGTGTGTGTGTGTGTGTGTGTGTGTGTGTGTGTGTGTGTGTGTGTGTGTGTGTGTGCTGTGTGTGTGTGTGTGTGTGTGTGTGTGTGTGTGTGTGTGTGTGTGTGTGTGTGTGTGTGTGTGTGTGTGTGTGTGTGTGTGTGTGTGTGTGTGTGTGTGTGTGTGTGTGTGTGTGTGTGTGTGTGTGTTGTGTGTGTGTGTGTGTGTGTGTGTGTGTGTGTGTGTGTGTGTGTGTGTGTGTGTGTGTGTGTGTGTGTGTGTGTGTGTGTGTGTGTGTGTGTGTGTGTGTGTGTGTGTGTGTGTGTGTGTGTGTGTGTGTGTGTGTGTGTGTGTGTGTGTGTGTGTGTGTGTGTGTGTGTGTGTGTGTGTGTGTGTGTGTGTGTGTGTGTGTGTGTGTGTGTGTGTGTGTGTGTGTGTGTGTGTGTGTGTGTGTGTGTGTGTGTGTGTGTGTGTGTGTGTGTGTGTGTGTGTGTGTGTGTGTGTGTGTGTGTGTGTGTGTGTGTGTGTGTGTGTGTGTGTGTGTGTGTGTGTGTGTGTGTGTGTGTGTGTGTGTGTGTGTGTGTGTGTGTGTGTGTGTGTGTGTGTGTGTGTGTGTGTGTGTGTGTGTGTGTGTGTGTGTGTGTGTGTGTGTGTGTGTGTGTGTGTGTGTGTGTGTGTGTGTGTGTGTGTGTGTGTGTGTGTGTGTGTGTGTGTGGTGTTGTTGTTGTGTGTGTGTGTGTGTGTGTGTGTGTTGTGTGTGTGTGTGTGTGTGTGTGTGTGTGTGTGTGTGTGTGTGTGTGTGTGTGTGTGTGTGTGTGTGTGTGTGTGTGTGTGTGTGTGTGTGTGTGTGTGTGTGTGTGTGTGTGTGTGTGTGTGTGTGTGTGTGTGTGTGTGTGTGTGTGTGTGTGTGTGTGTGTGTGTGTGTGTGTGTGTGTGTGTGTGTGTGTGTGTGTGTGTGTGTGTGTGTGTGTGTGTGTGTGTGTGTGTGTGTGTGTGTGTGTGTGTGTGTGTGTGTGTGTGTGTGTGTGTGTGTGTGTGTGTGTGTGTGTGTGTGTGTGTGTGTGTGTGTGTGTGTGTGTGTGTGTGTGTGTGTGTGTGTGTGTGTGTGTGTGTGTGTGTGTGTGTGTGTGTGTGTGTGTGTGTGTGTGTGTGTGTGTGTGTGTGTGTGTGTGTGTGTGTGTGTGTGTGTGTGTGTGTGTGTGTGTGTGTGTGTGTGTGTGTGTGTGTGTGTGTGTGTGTGTGTGTGTGTGTGTGTGTGTGTGTGTGTGTGTGTGTGTGTGTGTGTGTGTGTGTGTGTGTGTGTGTGTGTGTGTGTGTGTGTGTGTGTGTGTGTGTGTGTGTGTGTGTGTGTGTGTGTGTGTGTGTGTGTGTGTGTGTGTGTGTGTGTGTGTGTGTGTGTGTGTGTGTGTGTGTGTGTGTGTGTGTGTGTGTGTGTTGTGTGTTGTTGTTGTTGTTGTTGTGTGTTGTTGTTGTTGTTGTGTGTGTGTGTGTGTGTGTGTGTGTGTGTGTGTGTGTGTGTGTGTGTGTGTGTGTGTGTGTGTGTGTGTGTGTGTGTGTGTGTGTGTGTGTGTGTGTGTGTGTGTGTGTGTGTGTGTGTGTGTGTGTGTGTGTGTGTGTGTGTGTGTGTGTGTGTGTGTGTGTGTGTGTGTGTGTGTGTGTGTGTGTGTGTGTGTGTGTGTGTGTGTGTGTGTGTGTGTGTGTGTGTGTGTGTGTGTGTGTGTGTGTGTGTGTGTGTGTGTGTGTGTGTGTGTGTGTGTGTGTGTGTGTGTGTGTGTGTGTGTGTGTGTGTGTGTGTGTGTGTGTGTGTGTGTGTGTGTGTGTGTGTGTGTGTGTGTGTGTGTGTGTGTGTGTGTGTGTGTGTGTGTGTGTGTGTGTGTGTGTGTGTGTGTGTGTGTGTGTGTGTGTGTGTGTGTGTGTGTGTGTGTGTGTGTGTGTGTGTGTGTGTGTGTGTGTGTGTGTGTGTGTGTGTGTGTGTGTGTGTGTGTGTGTGTGTGTGTGTGTGTGTGTGTGTGTGTGTGTGTGTGTGTGTGTGTGTGTGTGTGTGTGTGTGTGTGTGTGTGTGTGTGTGTGTGTGTGTGTGTGTGTGTGTGTGTGTGTGTGTGTGTGTGTGTGTGTGTGTGTGTGTGTGTGTGTGTGTGTGTGTGTGTGTGTGTGTGTGTGTGTGTGTGTGTGTGTGTGTGTGTGTGTGTGTGTGTGTGTGTGTGTGTGTGTGTGTGTGTGTGTGTGTGTGTGTGTGTGTGTGTGTGTGTGTGTGTGTGTGTGTGTGTGTGTGTGTGTGTGTGTGTGTGTGTGTGTGTGTGTGTGTGTGTGTGTGTGTGTGTGTGTGTGTGTGTGTGTGTGTGTGTGTGTGTGTGTGTGTGTGTGTGTGTGTGTGTGTGTGTGTGTGTGTGTGTGTGTGTGTGTGTGTGTGTGTGTGTGTGTGTGTGTGTGTGTGTGTGTGTGTGTGTGTGTGTGTGTGTGTGTGTGTGTGTGTGTGTGTGTGTGTGTGTGTGTGTGTGTGTGTGTGTGTGTGTGTGTGTGTGTGTGTGTGTGTGTGTGTGTGTGTGTGTGTGTGTGTGTGTGTGTGTGTGTGTGTGTGTGTGTGTGTGTGTGTGTGTGTGTGTGTGTGTGTGTGTGTGTGTGTGTGTGTGTGTGTGTGTGTGTGTGTGTGTGTGTGTGTGTGTGTGTGTGTGTGTGTGTGTGTGTGTGTGTGTGTGTGTGTGTGTGTGTGTGTGTGTGTGTGTGTGTGTGTGTGTGTGTGTGTGTGTGTGTGTGTGTGTGTGTGTGTGTGTGTGTGTGTGTGTGTGTGTGTGTGTGTGTGTGTGTGTGTGTGTGTGTGTGTGTGTGTGTGTGTGTGTGTGTGTGTGTGTGTGTGTGTGTGTGTGTGTGTGTGTGTGTGTGTGTGTGTGTGTGTGTGTGTGTGTGTGTGTGTGTGTGTGTGTGTGTGTGTGTGTGTGTGTGTGTGTGTGTGTGTGTGTGTGTGTGTGTGTGTGTGTGTGTGTGTGTGTGTGTGTGTGTGTGTGTGTGTGTGTGTGTG
>CAMRHE010000378.1:1852500-1876610 GCA_947044405.1 Leptodactylus fallax
AGTTGCCATTACTAGTCAGCAGTTCTCAAGGTCTTTCCAAGAACTGGCACATAAAGGGTAAATTCAAGAGCCCAAGGAATTCCTTCTAAGATTCACTTTTTTCACTTTCCTACTACTAATCCATAATGGCAGGTGACAGCATAGTTTGCAGCAAGAACCACTGTATATTAACCCCTTCGGGTCTGAGCCCAAAAGTGCGTTTAAGGACCAGGCCTCATTTTTCAAAACTGACATATGTCACTTTATATGGCAATAACTTTAAGATGCTTTAACTTGCACAAGTGATTTTGAGACTGTTTTTTCGTGACACATTGTACTTCATGTTAGTGGTAAACATTGATCAATATTTTTGTATTTATTTATAAAAAAATAGGAAATTTGATGGAAATTTGGAAAAAAATCTCAATTTTCAAAATGTGAAATGCTCTGCTTTTCAGACAGATAGTCATTCCATCCAAATAAGTTAATAAATATTATCTACCATATCTCTGCTATATATTGGCATCATCTTTTAATTGTCATTTAATTTATTTTGGACATTATAGAGCTTACAAGTGTAACAGCGATTTTCCAGATTTACAAGAAAATTTCTCAAATTAATTTTTTAGGAACCACTTCAGTTCTGAAGAGGATTATAAAGCCCTATATATTAGAAACCACCATGAATCACCAAATTTTCAAAACTGCACCCCTTATTTAATTCAAAACAGCATTTGGGAAGTTTATTAACCCTTTAAGCATTTCACGAGGATTAAAACAATATGGAGGTGATATTTAGACACTTCATTTTTTTTCAATAATAAATTCATTTAGCTCTAAAATTAACACACTCAGAAAGGGTTAAAGGAGAAAATGCATCTCAAAGTTTGTTATGCAATTTCTCCCGAGCACAGAAGTACCCCACATGTGGGTGCAAATTGATCTTTGGGCATTCGGCAGTTCACAGAAGGGAAGGAGCGACACTGGATATTTGAAAAGCAGATTTTGTTGGAATAGCTTTCAGGTGCCATGTCTCATTTGCAGAGCCCCTAGAGTACCAATACAAAGGAAACCCCCAAAAAGTTACCCCATTTTGGAAACTACACCCCTCTCAGAATTTATCAAGAGGTATAGCGAGCATTTTGACCCAAAAGCCTTTTCACAGATTTTATTAACATTGGGATGTGTAAATAAAAAATTACTAAAATGTCACTTTATCCCCAAAATTTTCATTTTCACAAGGGGTTAAAAGAGAAAAAGCTCCCCAAAGTTTGTTAAACAATTTCTCCTTAACACGGCAATACCCCATATGTGGTCATAATCTTCTGTATGGGTACATGGTGGGGCTTGGAATGGAAAGAGCGCTATTTGGCTTATGGAGGGCAGATTTTGCTGGAATAGTTTTTGGGTGCCATGTCGCATTTACAGAACCCCTAAAGTCACAATACAATGGAAACCCCAAAAAGTGACCCCGTTTTGGAAACTAAACCCCTCACAGAACATATCAAGGGATATAGTGAGCAGTTTGGCCCTACAGTTGTTTAACAGATTTTATTAACAATGGGACTTGAAAATGAAAAATTACTTTTTTTCTAATAAACTGTCAATTTAGTCCCAATTTTTTTATTTTCACAAGAGGATAAAGGAGAAAAAGCTCCCCAAAGTTTGTTAAACAATTTCTCCTGAACATGGCAATACCCCATATGTGATTGTAAACTGCTGTATACAGTAGGTACATGGTGGAGCTTGGAAAGAAAAGAGTGCTATTTGGCTTTTGGAGGGCAGATTTTGCTGGAATAGTTTTCAGGTGCCATGTCGTATTTGCAGAGCTCCTAAAGTACCAGTACAGTGGAAACCCCAAAAAAGTGACCCCATTTTAGAAACTACACCCCTCAAAGAATTTATCAAGGGGTAATATCATTTTGAGCCCAAGAGTGCCTCTCGAAAATTAATGTACAAAGTGATAATTAACATTTTTAAATAAACATGCCATTTCGGTGCCCAATACGTTGTGCCCAGTTTGTGTCATCAGAGACACACACTCCTAAAACTGTTAAGCGGGTATCCTGGGCAAAACAGCTTTTGGAGCATTAATCTCTGATACAAGCCGGACACAACATATTACACACTGAAATGACGTATTCCTGGAAAAATTGTCATTTTCTCTTATCATTATCAGCTGCGTATTCATTTCTGGAAACTTAATTAATCCAACACTTGGGGGTTAAAAATGTTCACTGTACCCCCTGGATAAATTCCTTCAGGGGTGTAGTTTCCAAAATGGGGTGACATGTCAGGGGATTCCACTTTACTGGTGTTTCAGCAATTCTGCAAATGTGTCATGGAGTCCAAAAAGCAAACTGTCTAAATCTGTGCTTCAAAAACCAAAATAGTGCTCCTTCCCGTCTGTGTCCAAACAGCAGTTTATACCCACATATGGCATTAAGTACATTATCCTGGGTACACCAGTGTCATACATGTGGGTATAAACTGCAGTTTGGCAGTTTGGCAGTTCCACACAGCAGGGCACAGATGTGAAGGAGCGCTATGTAGCTTTTGAAGTATATATTTAGATGTTTGCTATCATGTCCATATTTGCAGAGTCTCTAATGTACCAGTAAATTGGAATCCCCTAAGGACTGACCCCATTTTGAAAAGTGCACCCCTCAAAGAATTTATCAAGGGGTGTATTAGTATCCCAGACATGACTGCACAGCGGATGGTGAAAAGTGAATAAATAAAAAACAGGTCACTTCTGGTTTATTTTCCCTTGTAAGCTCTAAATTTGGGGCGTCCCCTGATTTACACTCGCACAGTTTATACATTTCCTTCCTGCCGCAGCCAGTTTTGTTTTAATGATTTGGCGATTTTTGGGTTTTTTTCTCTTCATATTGTACAAGCTATATTTTCTTTATTTTTCTGGTGATGTAGCCGTATGAGAGCTTGTTGTTTTCGTTATGAAATGCATTTTGTAATGACACCATTTTTGGATGCCTATAACTTATAGAATAAAGTTTATTAACTCTTTCTTGGTGGATTAAAAAAAAAACCCATCAATTCTGGTAATACTTTTTACCTTTTTATTTTTTTTTCCACGCAGTGTACAGCATAAGTAACATGTTGCATTTATTCTGCGGGTCGGTATGATTACGGTGATAACTCATTTATACTATTTTTTTTATGCGTTACTAGTTTTTCAGAACAAAAACCCATTTGGGGAAAGAAATCAATTATTCTTGCATCACCATCTTCTGAGAGGTGTACCATTTTTTTTTTTTTGATTGACAGTTGGTTGAGGGCTTTATTTTTTTTATTGGTACTGTTTTGGGGTACATATGACTTTTTGATCACATTTTAAAGCTTTTTTTTAAGGCAAGATGGCGAAAAATCATTATTTCCTTGATTTATTAATTAATTGTTTTCATACACTTTACTTTTTTTTTTTTTTTTTTTTACTTTTTTTTTATAGGTCCCACTAGGACACCTGAACCAACGATAGTCTGATCGCTGATTCAGCGCTATAGACTGCAATACACGTGTATTCCAGTCTGTACAGGAATTCAGCCTATGTAGACGCAAAGGCTTTATTTCCTGAGGTCCCGGCATGATCAACCAGGTACTGGGGGCTTCAGGCAGCCTGGGGTCACTGGCCAGACCCCGGGCTGCATATTATAGATATCGGCACCCCCCGATCTCGCCGCGGGGGGGTGCTGGGGGGCGGCAACATGGCGGAGCCCCTTGGATGCCGCGGTCATGTTTGACTGCGGCATCCAAGGGGTTAAAAACCCCAATTGGCGCTCAGCGCCAATAGGAGGTTAAGGAGCAGGGTGTTAGCTTAACTGACAGCTAACACCCGCTCCCGATGCCGCTCACGGCACTCAGTGCCGCGAACAAACACTTAAAATGCCGCGGACAATATTGACCGCGGCATCTTAAGGGTTAAACAGCGGGGATCTGTGTTATCACTGGTCCCCGCTGTTGCAGCGGGAGCCTGGCTGTCAAATACAGTCTGCTTCTGAGCCCGCTCAATCACCGTCACGTACGTGCACGTGGGGATGCGGTAACTAACCACATTCTCACACGTACAGGTACATGAGAATGCGTGAAGGGGTTAATAAAGAATATAACACACATAGTACAGACCACCCGGAGAAGTTTGTTTTTAGAAAAAGAGGTGTCTTTATGGATCGACTCACATACAGTGCCTTGCGAAAGTATTCGGCCCCCTTGAACTTTTCAACCTTTTGCCACATTTCAGGCTTCAAACATAAAGATATAAAATTTTAATTTTTTTGGTGAAGAATCAACAAGTGGGACACAATTGTGAAGTGGAACGAAATTTATTGGTTATTTTAAACTTTTTAAAAAAATAAAAAACTGAAAAGCGGGGTGTGCAATATTATTCGGCCCCTTTACTTTCAGTGCAGCAAACTCACTCCAGAAGTTCAGTGAGGATCTCTGAATGATCCAATGTTGTCCTAAATGACTGATGATGATAAATATAATCCACCTGTGTGTAATCAAGTCTCTGTATAAATGCACCTGCTCTGTGATAGTCTCAGGGTTCTGTTTAAAGCACAGAGAGCATCATGAAGACCAAGGAACACACCAGGCAGGTCCGTGATACTGTTGTGGAGAAGTTTAAAGCCGGATTTGGATACAAAAAGATTTCCCAAACTTTAAAAATCCAAAGGAGCACTGTGCAAGCGATCATATTGAAATGGAAGGAGTATCAGACAAATCTACCAAGACCCGGCCGTCCCGCTAAACTTTCATCTCAAACAAGGAGAAGACTGATCAGAGATGCAGCCAAGAGGCCCATGATCACTTTGCATGAATTGCAGAGATCTACAGCTGAGGTGGGAGAGTCTGTCCATAGGACAACAATCAGTCGTACACTGCACAAATCTGGCCTTTATGGAAGAGTGGCAAGAAGAAAGCCATTTCTCAAAGATATCCATAAAAAGTCTAGTTTAAAGTTTGCCACAAGCCACCTGGGAGACACACCAAACATGTGGAAGAAGGTGCTCTGGTCAGATGAAACCAAAATCCAACTTTTTGGCCACAATGCAAAACGATATGTTTGGCGTAAAAGCAACACAGCTCATCACCCTGAACACACCATCCCCACTGTCACACATGGTGGGGGCAGCATCATGGTTTGGGCCTGCTTTTCTTCAGCAGGGACAGGGAAGGTGGTTAAAATTGATGGGAAGATGGATGGAGCCAAATACAGGACCATTCTGGAAGAAAACCTGTTGGAGTCTGCAAAAGACCTGAGACTGGGACGGAGATTTATCTTCCAACAAGACAATGATCCCAAACATAAAGCAAAATCTACAATGGAATGGTTCACAAAAAAACGTATCCATGTGTTAGAATGGCCAAGTCAAAGTCCAGACATGAATCCAATCAAGGCTCTGTGGAAAGAGCTGCAAAACTGATAGAGACATGCCCCAAGCGACTTGCAGCTGTAATTGCAGCAAAAGGTGGTGCTACAAAGTATTAACTTAAGGGGGCCAAATAATTTGGAACACCCCACTTTTCAGTTTTTTATTTTTTACAAAAGTTTAAACTATCCAATAAATTTCATTCCACTTCACGATTGTGTTCCACTTGTTGATTCTTCACCAAAAAATTAAAATTTTATATCCTTATGTTTGAAGCCTGAAATGTGGCAAAAGGTTGAAAAGTTCAAGGGGGCCATATACTTTTTCAAGGCACTGTACTACAAAATAGAACAGCCCTTTTGGTAAAAAGCCATAGATGGACAAGATAGTGCTGTGTGCTATGACTTTTTAATGGTAAGTGCCATTCTGTATTATAATAACAGATTGAGTTTTGGCACTGAAAGGGACACCTGACCAGTCAAACTAATGTAAGACAGAGCATCACATGCAGACTGAAGTGACAGCAGTTTACAAAAATAAATTATATGGCAAAAAAAAAATGTTTAACAGAATGATAGTTAGTACCCAATTTCCTCCAATAAAGCAGACCTGGACAAGCACCTCCTTGATCTGAGGACGAAATCTCTTCGATTGGGATACAAACCAAAAGTGACGGACAACCAATTAAACAAAGCGGCAGCCATTAACAGAGACAGTCTGCTCACATATAAAGAGAGCCCCCCCCTCTCCTTTCCTGTCAGCAACCACCAAACCTGAGGCGTATTATTGTCCAGAGTGCCCTGAAAGCCCCAACTAAAAATGGCACCTCACCTTGCCTGCAAAACAGGTGCAAGACCTGAAGGTACATCCACACCGCTGACAGTGTACCTGTCCCACAGTCACAACTGGTGCACAGAATTAGGGGGACACTTAGTCAGCTTATATGGTCTACTTAGTCTACTTATATTGTATTTTGTTTTTTTTAAGGATTCTAAGATCCTTTGAAGGTCCATGTCTTTAGGGTGTACAAAAATCTGTGAATTTTCAGTTTCTTGTATAACACCATGTCTGATGAAGAGAGCTAGTACTCCCGAAAGCTTACCATCAAATATACTCAGTTAGCCTCTAAAAGCTATCACCTGATTACTTCACTCTTCCACTACTTTCAATGGCTAACACGGTACAACATTATACTACTAGCACCTTTTAAGCAATAATCAACCATCCTCCAACTTCTCTTCATTGGGACAGTCTGTTGACGTTATCCGGTTGTCTGTAATCATTGGCACAAGTTTGATTTCTCCATTTGTAGCTTATGTTTGATGTTAGCAGGACACAGTTAATCTCTGAAGATCTCCTACTCCTTCACAGGGAAATACATTGGTCCAATTTTCATTTATATTAGTGATAGGGCATTTTGTACCAAGGGTCAAGTGCAGACTGGCAGGCATAAGTAGGTATTGGAACTCATAAAGTATTGTTTAGAATGCATAATCTTATTCAATGTGCCCTGTTCAGTAGTTATCTGGGTGACCGCTCCTCCTCAGTAAGATCAGTAAGCCATTTATCTCTCTGTGTATATGTACATTGTAGTACAATACTGGTGGTGAGTGCCCCTCGGCCATGGAGCTTATGTTACTATTGCCCATATGGA
The DNA here is from genome assembly GCA_947044405.1 of Leptodactylus fallax. Classification (NCBI taxonomy): domain Eukaryota; kingdom Metazoa; phylum Chordata; class Amphibia; order Anura; family Leptodactylidae; genus Leptodactylus; species Leptodactylus fallax. The sequence goes on from CAMRHE010000378.1 coordinate 1,859,524, forward strand.
ACTGTATGATTAGAGATTGATGGTGAGTTTGAGTGTTTTTTTATTACATTGCTTTGGACTGTAGTTTTTTAGTAGCAGAATAAAAGTTGAGTTTTGAGAAATATTTTTTACTGTGTATTTCTAAGTGTTTATGTTTCTGATAGCCTATCCTAGCTTCTGGTGCACTTCTACCAGGGACTGTGACTATTTAATGTAAGGCAGTGTGTCACAGTTAGACTAGAATAAAGCAGTCACTCACTGACAGTGTAGTTCTGACAATGTGTATTTTTTTAATTATATTGCAAGAAAAAGCTTAAAAAAATAGAATTTGGCACTGAAAGGGTGACACATTAAAACTGAAATCACACTGGATCATAGCTCAAGGTACTATACAGCCTCAGATAGATCCCTTAGTAGCAATGGCATATCTGATACTTCTTTGGCTACTGTAGTGTATCTCTAGAAAAATATGAGATATGCTACTAGTAGGGAAAGGGTAAAAGTGTCCGAATCCTTTCAGAAAGCTTTGCATACTGCTAATAAGCGATACTGTGTATCTACATGAGGAATAACCATATTTCTAACTATTACAGTATATGACAAAGTGAATATCAGTTTATTGGGGGATAGATAACTGGGGAAAGAGGCATTTTTCTCTGATAAGATATATTTCATAGTTTCTTACGTGTGCGTACTGTTTATTTATGTAATGTTTCTTGAAAGGTTAGTGACCATTTAAACTGTTTGCAACCAGAAGCTCAATGTCAGTCCCTTTTTATATTACCAAAAGGGCTACAATTGCACAAAATGGACATCTCTACAAGTACTAGGGCCACCTGATCCTCTCTGCTCTGCCTATTAAGCTTGAAAATTTGTACACACTGCTATGTTTTTGCATTCTGTGTATGTTCCCCTTTGACATAGGGCAGTGGGTGAGGGGCCCTCTATTCCACTCTGTTTTTAGAAGAGAATGTAATGTTCTTGTACTTTGCCCTTGCCATGGTTACAAATCCAGAACATACTGCACGGGAAACATTAACAGGAAGCTATAGCCTCAACTGTTGTCTAGGGGAGGATTTTCTCAGTCTAAAAACCTTAATTGTAAAGTAAAGATATAATGTACTGGTAAAAATTTATAATAGAGGAAAAAGTTGAATATCAAAAGTAAGTTTTTTTTTTTATTTATTTGATAATTATAAAAGTACCAAATAAAAATGACTGCAATAAATTCATTTATAATATTACTCATTTTAACCCCTAAAACCACCTTCTAGGATACAGCCTAAAACCACCTTAAGGACAGGCCTCATTTTTCAAACCTGACATGTGTCACTTTATGTGGTAGTAACTTTGAGATGCTTTAATTTATCAAAGTGATTCTGATATTGTTTTTTGTAACACATTGTACTTTGTGTTAAATTTTGGTTGATGTTTTATTTTGAAAAAAATGGAAATTTGATGCAAATTTGGAAGACAATTGCAGTTTACAAACTCTAAAATTACTTGACTTTCATATAGATAGTCATACCACCCAAATGACTTCATAAATATAATTTACCATCTGCTTTATGTTGGCATCAAACTTTAGTCATCCTTTAATTTTGTGCGGACATTATAAGGCTTCCAACTTAAACAACAATTTTCCAAATTTTCAAGAACATTCCAAAACCCATTTTTGGATCAGTTCAGTTCTGAAGGGGCTTTGAAAGGCATCTGTAATAGAAACTCCCATAAATCACCACATGAGGCAAAATTTTCACATTTCAATTTCTTTCACTAATATATTATTTAGCTGTAAAGTTCACACATTTACAAGGGGTTAAAAGAGAAAATGCATTCCACCATCTGAGCATGAAACTGATGTAATCTGATGTATGGGCAAACACCAAGACTCAGAAGGGAAGGAGCGCAAGTGGGATTTTACTAGAATCATTTTCAGGTGTCATGTTGCATTTGCAGAAGTCTTGAGGTACAGCACAAATCCCCAAGAAGTGACCCCATTTTGAAACTAGACCCCTCAAGGAATTTATGATGGGGCATAGTGAGTATTTTGACCTTACATGTGTTTTACAGATTTGGGCCCTAAAAATGGAAAATTACATTTTTTTTCCTATAAAATGTTGCTTTAATCTAATTTTTTATTCAATTTCCATGAAGGGTTAAGTGAGTTTTTGTGGGTTGAACAACCTGTGCCCTAGGGAGGCCTCTGTGATTTTTGTGACTGTCCCAAAAGTTGCAGATCCTCAGGTACTCAGACAATTAAAGATTGGGATGCCGGTGTAGATGTTATCCACCTAAAGGTAATACTTCTGGTCCAACAGTGGGTGGAGCAAACCTCACACTATTTTCCCACTAACTGTGGGGGAATTTCTTTGGGCTCGATTCTTGTGACCCGTCCTTCATAAACTCTTGTGGGTGTACCCTGAGATACTCTCACATAATTTGTATATTTTAATGCCATACTGTGCCCTCTTACTGGGAAGGTATTGGTAAAGTTTCAGCCTTCTTTTGTAACTGATCAGAGACTCATCTACAGAAATGTTCTGGCAGTCAAAGTTGGGGGAATCTTAGGTCGGGCATTGTACATTATTGTCATAATGCAGAAACTTCAGGATTGTTTTGAAACCTGTCCATTCAATAGTCTGGTGCCTAGTGGCTGCAGGATGTGCATATAAAGATGGCTTAAGCACTTAAAAAAAGAAAAAAACTGTAGTATTAAAATGTACTATAGTAAAAAGAAAAACTTGTACTGATTCTACGTAACACACACACACATATATATATATATACACACATGGAGAAAATTGTTGGTCCCCCTCGTTTAATGAAAGAAAACCCCACAATGGTCACAGAAATAACTTGAATCTGACAAAAGTAATAATATATAAAAATTCTATGAAAATGAACAAATGAAAGTCAGACATTGCTTTCCAACCAGGCTTCAACAGAATTTTTAAAAAAAGAAAACTCATGAAACAGGCCTGGACAGAAATGATGGTTCCCTTAACTTAATATTTTGTTGCACAACCTTTTGAGGCAATCACTGCAATCAAACCATTCCTGTAACTGTCAATGAGACTTCTGCACCTCTCAGCAGGTATTTTGGCCAACTCCTCATGAGCAAACTGCTCCAGTTGTCTCGGGTTTGAAGGGTACCTTTTCCAGACGGCATGTTTGAGCTCCTTCCAAAGATGCTCAATAGGATTTAGGTCAGAGCTCATAGAAGGCCACTTCAGAATAGTCCAATGTTTTCCTCTTAGCCATTCTTGGGTGTTTTTAGCTGTGTGTTTTGGGTCATTATCCTGTTGCAAGACCCATGACCTGCGACTGAGACCAAGCTTTCTGACACTGGGCAGCACATTTCTCTCTAGAATCCCTTGATAGTCATGAGATTTCATTGTACCCTGCACAGATTCAAGACACCCTGTGCCAGATGCAGCAAAGCAGCCCCAGAACATAACAGAGCCTCCTCCATGTTTCACAGTAGGGACAGTGTTCTTTTCTAGATATGCTTCATTTTTCCATCTGTGAACAGAGAGCTGATGTGCCTTGCCAAAAATTTAGATTTTTGTCTCATCTGTCCATAGGACATTCTCCCAGAAGCTTTGTGGCTTGTCAACATGTAGTTTGATAAATTCCAGTCTGTCAGATTCAAGTTATTTCTGTGACCATTGAGGATTTTTCTTTCATTAAATGAGGGGTACCAACAATTTTGTCCACATGTGTATATATAGATAGATGACAACTAATTCTAACCACTATTAGAAAACCCTGCGCCAAGAAATAGAGTACAGAATCTGATCAGTAAAGTATATGTCACAAACCAGCGCTCAGTGACGGCAGGACATGCTCAAAAAATGGCTTTTGCACTAAAAAACACTGTAGTATAAAAATCTTCTACAGCTAAAAAATCCCTTGCACTTATTCTACCTAAAATTTGACTATATTATAGTGAGCACAGATGCAATGAGTAAATTAGGTCACTGACCAGCACTTTGTTGCCACAGGTATTGGTACAGGAGTAATATAAAATATGGAGGAGGGTTTAATTTTATTTTTTTTTAAAGGAGCAAAAAAAAGGGTGAAAAACCCCTGTGCTGATCAGCAATCAGTACTTAATCAGCAGCCTGAAAGGGAACGGGGGGGGGGGAGACATAAAAAAAAATCTAGAACAAACATATATAGTCAGGATCAGAACAAGAACATCACAGGGCAGGGATGGAGGGTGGAGGCAGACACTATAAAATGCAGCTTTACTGCAGCACAGTCACTCAGGGCAGCACAGTAACTGCTCTGCTCGCCATTCCCAGAGACCATTAGTTTGGACTGCCCTGTGCGGTCACTATCATTGGATCTGTGCCCACAATGCTGCTCGATTGGCCAATTGCAGTGATTGCCATTGTGTGGGGCGAGCTACGATTCTCCTTGCAGCAATCCTCTCTTGATCACCATGTGAGCACTTAATGCCATTCCATTATGGTGGTTTGTATTAAGCCCTTGGCAATAGTACAACACATGTTGTAAAGAAGTAAAATACATTTTGTACAAGCAGTAACCACATACAGTAGACATAGATATTATTCATGTAATTGGGTCAAAGCATTAAATACAATAAATTATTTTTGATGATTGTTAAATTATGTAAATGAAAATGGAGCAATTGATATATTTTTCCTAGAGATGATGAGAAAGCATACTTATGACATTTTTAACAAAAAGCAAACAAGTAATGCAAATCCAGTGTCATCTGCACCATTATCAGTGCATATAAGGCTGGGGATACACAATGATTTTACAATGAGACCTGACGTTGCCATGGTTGCAAAACCGTCAATCAGAGTGTGTGTCCTGGTCACACTAACCCCATTCACTTGAATTAATTGTGATGTAACAAGTGACACTACAACATGTAGCCCTTGGAGGATTTGGTTGAGGCATGAGGGGGCTGACTGTAACTCTGTCACTTAAGGGCCCACATAAAGATGGAGTCAGTCCTTATGTGGCCTGAGGGTTCTGGTAATGTCTTTCATATAATATGTATAAGAACTTAATTTATACTTCTCACAGTCCTCACCCCAGAGAATATTTACATCTGGTGGCTTTTCTCTTTGCCATTGAGGAAATTAATAATCGCTCAGATATTCTTCCCAATATCACTCTGGGATATCATATATATGACTCTTGTGGAAATGTGAATAAAGTTATAAAAGATGTTCTGCAGATACTGTCCGGACCCACAGTAACAGCTCCAAACTACTCATGTATGGAGAATGACGCAGTGGTGGGATTTATTGGAGATTTCCGCTCTGTCACGACTCTCCCCATGGCCCAGCTGTTAAGCATATATGGATATACACAGGTAAGTGATGATTTTATCCTCCAGGAAGCTTAATAAATAAATCTTACAGCATAAACTCATTTTGTTATTTTTTTATTGTTTATTTCTATATTAATTGTCTAACGTGTATTAAATATAATGTTGGAATCATAAAGGCCAAATACAGTCCTTAAACGTACTGACTAATGTTCCAGCAGAATGTCCACAAGGATTCTTCTTCCTCTTCCTCTTCTTCTTCAGAGCACCATTAATTCCATGGTGTACAGTATTATTATATTAATTCCATGTTGCTGTACATTATTAAATTAAATCCATGTTGATATACATTATTACATTAATCCCATGGTGCTCTGTACATTGTTATATTAATTCCATGGTGCTATACTTTATTACATTAATTCCATGGTGCTGTACATTACTATATTAATTCCATGGTGCTGTACATTATTATATTAATCCCATGGTGCTGTACATTATTATATTAATCCCATGGTGCTCTGTACATTATTATATTAATTCCATGGTGCTGTACATTATTATATTAATCCCATGGTGCTCTGTACATTATTATATTAATTCCATGGTGCTGTACGTTATTACATTAATCCCATGGTGCTCTGTACATTATTATATTAATTCCATGGTGCTGTACATTATTACATTAATTCCATGGTGCTGTACATTATTATATTAATCCCATGGTGCTCTGTACATTATTATATTAATTCCATGGTGCTGTACATTATTATATTAATCCCATGGTGCTCTGTACATTATTATATTAATTCCATGGTGCTGTACGTTATTACATTAATCCCATGGTGCTGTACATTATTATAGTAATTCCATGGTGCTGTACATTATTATATTAATTCCATGGTGCTGTACATTACTATATTAATTCCATGGTGCTGTACATTATTATATTAATTCCATGGTGCTCTGTACATTATTATATTAATTCCATGGTGCTGTACATTATTATATTAATTCCATGGTGCTGTACATTACTATATTAATTCCATGGTGCTGTACATTATTATATTAATTCCATGGTGCTGTACATTACTATATTAATTCCATGGTGCTGTACATTATTATATTAATCCCACGGTGCTCTGTACATTACTATATTAATTCCATGCTGCTGTACATTATTATATTAATTCCATGGTGCTGTACATTACTATATTAATTCCATGGTGCTGTACATTTGAGGATTTACATACCATACACAAAATATACAAAAAAGTACAATACTAACAGTTGACCAGTGACACAGCGGCACTGAGGGCCCTGTCTGCCAGAGCTTACAACTATGAGGGAAGAGGGATAGAGACAGTAGGTGAGGAGAGAGGCTGTTCAGATGGTGATGTGGTGATAGTAGCGTTATTGAAGGTTTTAGGCCTTTCCTGAATAGATGAGTCTTCAAGGTCTTCTTGAAGCTTGTGATTTTGGCGGAGAGTTTAATGTGTCATGGTAGTGAATTCCAGTGTATGGGGGATTCTAACATTTTTATGGGCATAGGCTCCTGATAGAGAGCTTTGTCATGAGCCAGGTTTGACCCAAATATTCCAAATTGTTCTGTTTTTAACTAAACCGAACAAATGGCTATTTATCATGGACAAAGTAAAATGGCTGCCGCCACATGTATTGAGCAGGAAAAATATAGAAGAGACACATGGCTTGTGTGTCACAGTAACAGAAGCGCTATCTGACACCTTCTCAGCCAATAGACAGTGGTAGGTGGACGCCTTACAGTGCTGATATATATGCTATATAAGGTGCTGTAAGTCTTATCACAAGCTGCTTGCAGTAATGGTGGAGATAGTGAAGGATCTGTGATTCATCTCACTGCATCATACAGAGCACAGTACTGGAAAGCTTGCAAGCAATAGAGTAGGAGAATTTAGTCAAATTCAAGTAATTATATCGGCAGATTAGAGATAGAAATCAATAGACAGAAAAGAGAGTATAGCTGTGCTGATGTCTGAGGTTGAGACTTCGGCATTCCTGCTCTAATACAGAATTACAGACACACAGACCGGACAGTTAACCCTCTCATTGCCAATAATCTAATGTTGTCTCAGTCTGTTGTACAATAAAGTAGTTTTATCTGTATACACAGTCTTTAAATATATGTTTTACTGACAAAACAATCCTGTTAGTGAAAAAACTTTTGTTATGTTTTTTTTTTTGGAAAGAGTTTAGCTTTAAGAAGAAAAAAAAAAAAAAAAAAAAAAAATATATATATATATATATATATATATATATATATATTGCAACTTCTGTTCTAAAAGCAAAATGGTTATTTGAATCTGAAAAAACCCTTTGTTTTTTTTTAAGTATTTTTTATGTTCACCCATCTTACAAATAACTTGTGTTATTTAATGGCTTCTTTTCTGCTCTTCTCACCAAATACACAGTGTGACTTAATAATATGAAAAAAAAAATAATTTCTTAAGTTTTTTTTAACACATGTATACGATATTAAAGCCTGTGCTAAAAAAAACCAAAAACCCAAACTATTATTTAAAACTGACTTTTCTTGAAATACTTGTTTCCAAAATAACAACAAAAACAAACAAACAAAAAAATAAAAATTCTGTACAAGAAAAAACAGGGAAGGGGACAAGAAAAAGGAGAGCTTGAAGGAAGGACTTCCTTGCAATTACTAACAATAAGAATGCGGGTGGCAAGAAGAACACTTATTCTGGCAATGGGGTGCTGTTAGTAGCCACAATAATTCTATGGCAATGTGCAAGATCTGCAAGCAGAGATGTAACCATGGCTGTGCAGAAACAAATGTAGGAACGACGTCTCTATGTACTCACATGTTGTGTCCAGGAAACAGCAATATGTGCCCAGTCATTCGGCGGTTCTACAACTTAGCTCGCCCCTGGCCAAGCAGCTGGTGGTGCAGTCGCTGCCGTACCACTTAGTGGATTCCACCGCATTTTGCCAACTGATGGCATGAGCTCAAGCTAGATGGAGGTTACATAGCTGCCATTATTTCTCTAGGAAAGCTGTCTCTGCTTTCGGTCCACAGTAGAGCATGCTATTCATTTCCTTGCGGAGGTTCTTAGTAGCATGCTTCCGATACAGGGTCTAGGAGTTGTTACATCATGCTGTAGAGAAGTGGATATAAGTGTTTTTCTTAGCATTTCTCATTTTATATATATTTGGGATAAGTCATTCAGTTGAGAATTAGGTTTATTTATTTATTCCCATGAGTTTCATTATTTGTTAGACAGTTTTTCTTTGGGTACTATTTATTTATTTATTTTTTGGTGCATATATATTCTTTTTGGAAATGTTTTGTTTCTGGTGATGAATGTTGTGTCATGTGACATTATTGGGGGTGTTACTTGTCTTTTCAATTTTGTCTTATGGCAGTAAATCTCTATGCTATGACTAAGAGGCAACTGACATTGAAATGTGTAAGCAGGAGTTCATCACGGGCCTTTTTTATGGCCATTTTAACATGAGGATTAAAAGTTACATGTTATTATATTTATATACTTTTTGGTGCCGAATTCTACACCTTGAGTTTTCATTTAATAGCCTGGAAGTCCAAGGGTTTTTTGTTTTCTGGCATCAATGCACAGATGTACACAAGTGTACTGGCAGGGTGATCTGTTACCTTTTTTTGTTATTTTATTGAGTACTGGATGGCAGTGCTTTTAGATCCTCGCTATAAAAACAAAATGTGGGAATTCTTCCCTGCTTCTCAAAGGGAAGAAATTTCCAGGTTGTCAGGCATAGATCCGGGCAGCACAGTTCTAAGTGTTCAATCGGAGAGAGCAAAAGATTCAGAGATTGTTTCTTTCCTGTGAGTTTGTGGGTGTGTTCCTAGATGTTGGTGAGATGTGATAGGATTCAAGACGGAGGCAGTTGGAAGGATTACTAGACTAATAGGGATTTATGACAATAAACACAAGGAAGTGATGAACATCCTTAGAAAATACTGGCGCATTCTCCATCAAAGCAAGCAAAGCATTAAAAGAGTACATGCAGTAAAAAGATGTGGAGACAATTGCAGACTATTTGGAACAATAACACTGGTCTACAGCCAAATTGGTTCAGACAAGAAAATAGTTGATCTCAACTAATTTTGGGGTGCTGAGATCGAAAATGATGCTCAAATTTTGAAATTGACTCTAATTTTCATGATACAGAGGTGCTTTTGATATTTCTCACAGCCTTTAATACAATACTGGGAAAAGTTTGCATCATCAGTATTGCATCATCTACTAGAATTGCATCATCTCAGAATGACCAATAGAAAGATGCCAATAAAGGCCAGGTGATGCAATCCTAATTAAACTTAGGTTCCAGACTTCAACAGTGGAATCTGCTAGCAGATGATGTTCGGATTTCTTTGTTTGAGGAATCTTATCCAATTCTTCTTCAAGGAGAGTGATCTTGTTGCATGCAATAACCTCTGCAGTTTAATGGAAGCTCTCACCATCAGCTATAACCCAGATGAGTGGAGGCTATTTATCGATTCATCCAAGCTGAATCTTAAAGCTGTCTTACTGCACAATGGCAATGCACTACCATCAGTTAAAATTGGTTATGCAGTTCACATGAAGGAAACTTATAACAACATCAAACAGCTTTTGAGATGCATAAACTATGATCAACATCTGTGGTTCCTCAGTGGTGACTTGAAGATGGTTGCGCTTCGTGCTTGGTCTCCAGGGTGGATATACAAATTACTGCTGCTTCCTATGTGAATGGGACAGTCGTGCAAGATCAGACCACTACAAGAAAAGAGACTGCCCACTCCGACAATCACTGCAGCCAGGGACTAAAAATGTTATGCATCCAGCGCTCGTTGAACCAACAAAGATTCCGCTACCTCCATTGCATATCAAGCTGGGTCTTATGAAGAACTCTGTAAAGGCGATGTATCAAAATGAAGAGGCATTCAAGTATCTCCTATGTAAGTTTCCAAGGTTGAGTGAAGCAAAGATAAAGGAAGGAGTCTTTATTGGTCCTCAGATTCGAGCGCTACTTCAAGACGATGAGTTTCACCGTTTGCGGAGTAGAAAGGAAAAGGCTGCATGGGAAGCATTCTGGTTAGTAGTAACAAATTTCCTGGGAAACACCAAGGCAGATAACTATGAAGAGTTGGTGGAAAATCTCCTCAAGGCATATACAAACCTGGGATATTGTCTTTAAAGATTAATTTCTTGCACTCTCATCTAGACTTCTTTGCACCAAACTGTGGAGCGGTGAGCGATGAACATGGTGAGCGATTTCACCAGGAAATTACAACTATGGAAAAAAGATATCAGAGTAAATGGAACCCATCAATGCTTGCAGACTACTGCTGGACAGTTACCAGAGACAAACCAATGCCTGAATATAAGAGACGTGTGAAAAAGAGCCGAGAAGCAAATGAATGAGGACCCAATAACATATTAGCCTAAATATAATTATAATTTGTAAAAGTGCTCAGACATGTCTGTAAATTATAGCTGATTTTAAATACAGCTAAGTTTCCTCAGAATATATTTCAAAATTTTATGAACAAGAAACTTGCACCTATATGATTGCAGAAGTTACAATTATATATTATAATCTATACAATTTATATAACAGTAAAACGAAAATTCTTCGATGTCATAGAAACTAGAGCCAATTGGCAATTTTCCTTGTGATATTTGAATTCAGCACATGAAAATCATTAAGAAATGGCTCATTTTATTTCTGAACCAAACAACTTTTGAAAATTTGTAGACTTGTGTAATAAGAGGTTTATCATTACACAGATACTGACAGCCAGCCGAATAAGTCTAATTATCTTATCTTTTTCTGGCAAGGCCTAATAGAGGGTTAATGATGGCAGACTAAGGGCTATAATTTGGCACATGGCTGCCATGACAACATATTTTCTCCCACTACTCACAATGCTGGGAAGATGTGATTTAACTGTTAGATGCCATTGTTGCTATTGACATCGACATTTAACACCTATGATTCGAGCTCTCTGATGATGGGTGCTGGAGCAGGGATTCAGCTGTACTGTACTTTACAGATGACATTGATATGTAAAACATTAGAGACCCTATGGCTATGATACCTGCTCAGCTCCCAGTCAGATGTCAGCAAGGGGTTAATTATTAACTTTTAACAATTATTTTGTATATTTCAGATCAGTTATGGGGCATCGGATCCTCTTCTAAGAGACAGAAAGCTTTATCCCAATTTCTATCGAACAGTCCCTGATGACACGATACAATATGAAGCATTGATGATGTTATTGGAGGAATTCCAGTGGAATTGGGTTGGGATCATCACATCAGATGATGAGGGTGGAGAAAGGGAACAGCAACAACTAAGCAAACTATTCACATTGCATCACATTTGTGTGGAATTCAGAATTCTGGTATCTAGTGAAAATATAGATATTATTCCTTCTGACTTGAAGATTTCTTCTACTGATGTTATTATTATCTGTGGCTCATACAGTCTGGGTTATGTCAAATTTTTATACTTTGCAGCTCATGTCCTAAACAATAAGACTCTTATACTTCCACGTTCATGGTCATTTGCTCAGGAGCTTTTATATACATATACAAATGAGGCTCCTGCCAATTGCAGCTTAGTGTTCACACTCCCCAGATACGATATTCCAGGAATGTGGGAGTATTTCCATAAAATACAATTTTCTGATCAACCTTCTGACCCGGTACTAGAAGATATTTGGATGATTTCATTGAAATGCTTTTCAAAAAATGAATTAAAGAACTTTCTTATTCCACAAATACATCGCTCTGATTTCCGGTACTGTTCAGGAGAGCGGCGGTTTACTGAAGAGTTTGATTTTTCAGAAGACTCAACTCCTTACCGAGTCTACATTGCAGTCCTAACAATGGCTCAAGCATTGCATAATATGAACACAAATCTTAACAAAGATGGAAAATACAATAATGCAAAACTATATGACTATAAACACAAGGTGAGTATGAAATAACCTCCCGATAGCAAATGGTCGAGATGACTAAATCTGTTTAGCATTACTGTATATTCCATAATGAATTGCATGGTCCACAAGGTACAATAGACGAGCAGACACAGCACAGCTCTGCTTTATAGTAAATCTGATAATTCATAGCACATTCACCGCAAAAACAACCTCAGGATTACCTCCTGGTCCTGATCTGACACCACAGTGGTACAGCAGCGACTGCACTGCCAGTAACTTGGCCAGGTATGAGTTATACAGTAACTGGGAGCATATTGCTGTTTTCTGGAGACACACTACCTTATTACATTTGCATTGTGGAGGATGAAGAGTAGGAGAAGAAGACGGTAATGTTATCTGCGACCATGTGCTAGGTGTCGATGTGGCCTGTATGCAAGGAAGATCACAGGAAGAAGGAGAAGGATGGTCTTGCTCACTTTCCCTACAATTGCCGCTACCAATTCTAATCTTACAAAGGAGCTGGTGATGCCTTTTCATGTCAATACTGAGAGACCTAGTTCCTACAGAGAGACATAACTCCTTTTGTTCCTGCATGGCTAATTTTATGCCAGGAGATCTTGCACAGTGCCATGAATTTGTTATTTGGTAATGTGAAAAAAATTTTCATATGAGAGAAACCTACATTTAGTTGCTGTCGCTACCACCAGCGGCTCTGGAGACATGTCTGCAAGTACCATCAGCACCATTACCTTATGCCCAAAGCAAGATTTTTTTTTTTTATACTGGGGCTGTGCATCATCTGGAATCATTACCCTGATGTCATCTTGACCTAATTTCCAGGTCCTATCTACAACAGAATAATTACCGGCAATGTTATTGTCTTCCCCACAATTTAATGACTCTTATACCGCCTCTTAATCCTCACCTCCAGTACCCCACCTCCTGCAAATACAAGCTCCACCACCAACAGTCAAGTCTTCCACCTCTGCCTCATCCACATCCAAAAACAGCTGACTGTTCTCATACAACTCAACAAGAAGAGGAAGAAGAAGACTAGTTGAATATGTTGTCAGTAGGTGTCACATGTATAATGTTCTACTACAGGGGTCGGCAACCCCTGGCACACATGGCATATTTTGCTGGCATGGGACTTGCAAGCATTAAAGGGAGTCTATCATTTCCTTGTTTTCTTCTCCCAGCCAATTCCAAGATAATTTGTATCTTCATGTATGTAAATGAGCACCACGGAGCGCCCGTGACGTTCCTTCTCTTCTGTGAGCACCCATCGCGTCATCACTTATCACTGTCCCTTCGTCCGTTGCAGTGACTCATCTCTTGGTCTTCTTTCTTCTCCGTTCTCGCTGGCAGCAAATTCTCGTGACTGCGCATGCGCAATCGGGCCGCCATGTTCCGGTCACAAGAGCGTGGAAGAGCCGATTGCGCATGCGCAAGGAAAGGAAAGATAGGAGAAGAATGGCTTTTTTAAAGGCCATTCCAATGTGCTATTAGCTTAAAAGTGTTTTTGCAAATGATAGACTCCCTTTAAATTCCTGCCCTCTCTGCCGACCAATGAGAGGAGTGAGGAAAGCCCAGGAGGTGGAGCCATGTGCATTCTGCAAAGAGGAGGAGGAGGAGGAGAGGAGTTCAGCAAAGTGACAGTAAAACACCAGGTACATGCTGGGGTTACTATTCTTATTAATGTCAGACATTTGGGGTTATTAATTTAGTTTTAGTAACTCCATGTGCCTCACATTAATAACAATTAACCGCATCATGTCTCTCATATTAACCCCTGTGTACTTTACATAAGGGTTACTAATATGTGAGACATACAGTACATATGGAGGTACTAAAAAGGACCTCAATAATGAAGATACTTAATTAGTACCTCCATGTCTCTCACATATCAGTAACTGTTATGTGAAGCACGCAAGGGTTAATGTGAGGTACATGATGGGGTTAATTGCTATTTAAGAGGACCTTTTATGTCCTCATCAAAGGCGGTTTTATATACTGCTAGAAAACCGACAGTGCACTGAATTCAGCGCACTGTCTGTTTTCCATGCATGTGCTCCGATGCTGGAGAGAAATTAATGGCACCAATATCTCCCACTGTCAGAAGGGCGTTCCTTACCTGGACAGTACAAAGCTATGTTAGAGCACAGTCATGGGGGGCATTGCTTACAGCACAGTGATGACGCTGGTCGGTAAGGAATGCCTTTCTGACAGTGGGGAGATATCAGTTACTTTCTCTCCAGCCCCGTTGCACATACAGGGAAAACCGACAGTGCGCTGAATTCAGTCGGCTTTCTAGCGATATATAAAACTGCATATTCATGAGCACATGAAAGACTCCCTTTAAAGAGGACCTATCATTAGATTTAGGCATTAGCAGCAGCACTTCTCACTACTGCGCATGTGCGGAATTTGCTTGCGCTGTAGTGAGACGTGCGGCTGACGCAGCAAAGAATAAGAAGAAGAGGATATCTTCACATGAAGGGGCGTGCAGCAGCAAGAGGAGGTGGAATACTGGATATGACAGTGCTGTGCTCAGTGCACAGAATTAGTATATAAGAATAAAGTATTTATTTCAAAAACGGTGTCGGGAAAAAGATAAAGAAAGATAGGGATAGAATAGCCTTTCTAAAGGCTATTCCAACATGTCGTTAGAGAAATTTGCCTAAATCTAATGATAGACTATGAGGTACATGGAGTTACTAAATTGTAATGCACATGACTATATACTTTTTATCCGCATTTGTGGATAGAAGTACGGAGCCATATATTTCAATGGACCCATACACATAGATGTCGTTTTTGCAGCTGTGTGTCTGGGACAATTTGAAGAGCTGCAAGATATAGAGCAGGTCCTATATCTGTCTCCATTTGCTGCCCTGTCAATTCATGTTTAATGTATAGATCAGTGAAAACCACATCCGTGCCATTTGTGTGCAGGAGGTCTAAGGGTGTTTTTCGGGTGTGACACACTGTGTACCCAGATGTGGCTATAGCCAAATCCAGTTCCCGGGCACCAGTGCTTTCACTTTGTGGTAAGTGTGACACCCATTAGTTACTGGCTGTGGTTTTGCTGTTACCACACAGCTAGGAATTAAATGTGGCTGAAATTAATCCGCATTTCACTTACAGAAAATAGAAAGTACTGGCGGCCAGGAATGCAGCATCCGGGTACATAGTGTGTCGCCCCCTACAGGTGTTACCTCACTGCTCCCAGTCATATACATTTACCACTAATTGTGGGTTACACATGTACTTACATTGCTTCTAATGGAAAAGTACATATGTATCAAGGCAAATAGCGGTAAACGCATGTGACTGGGAGCACGGTACGACAGCACCCCTATGTTACGGTTTGTGATATATAACTTTAGCGTAGGTGTCGTCAGCCTTACAATTATTGCTCGGCACTCTGAGGATCTCATCTTTGATTTTTTTATTTAAATTGGCACGCCGAACAAAAAAGGTTGCCTACCCCTGTTCTACTATTTGGTGACTATTGCAAAAAATGCTTAAGAAAAAGATGTAATTTAGCACTGAAAGGGTGACCAGACCAGTGATAATTATAATAACACACTAAGTCACATATTTTTTATTTTTTTTTTTTTTTTTTTTTACAAAAATCACTATTGCAAAACACAATACAATAGCGATGCTTCCCAACAATAAATAGAGTGCAGAACTTCTCTCCCCTCTCCTGTGATTTTTCTACCTCTCTTTCGTAACATTAATTAAACCTAACTAAACAATGCTCCAAAGTCATCCTCTGGTCCAAAGTCATCCTCTCCTATTGCCTACTAGTAGTATTGTAGTATCACATTTTTTTTTTTTTTTTTTTTATAAAATCACAGTGCTGGAAATTAGCTGAATTGGCTGACTTATTTTTCCTTGCCTGCTCTCTATTATCCTATATGCTGATATGACATTATTAGCACCCACTCACTCTCCACCCATCACTCACATTTTTTTTCACTGGAAACAAAGTCCTGCATGTCCGACTTTGTTTCAACCGAACAAAACAGCTTTGCAGAGGGTATAAGCGCACACCCGCGCATTGCTTTAAAACCCCATTCAAGTGAATGGGGTTTTAAGCAATGCGTCGCTAACCTTCCCCTATCCAGTGCCTATCCAGTTTTCTGACATTTAGGTCGGATTCGCATCGGACAGAGTGCCGCCACAAGTGTGAACCCACCCTTAGAGAGGATGTTCAGTTTAAGTAGAAGTTGTAGTCACCACAAAATGACCCTATCTACTTTGTATCTAGATTTGTATTACTTTTTACCTTGGCTCTTGAAAACATCTACAGACAGTACAGTAAGTGAACATTAAAGTACATGGTTGATTTTATCTACTCAGTCTCCATGTACCGAAGCTGAACTTTTAGAACATATCTGTGTTGCCAGGAGGACAATGTTCTTATAAACTTCAAGTATTAGACCTGTTACTTTTGATATCTCTGAAAATAGAAAGACACACACACACACACACACACACACCAAAAACAAAAATCTTTCACATCTTAATTATTGGATGAAGCTTTTATAATGTGTTTGTGTTCCGTCAATTTATTGACATTGGTATCTTATAACTAATTACTATTTAGTATATGGATTATTAGATATAACTGCCTTAAAGGGGTTGTCCGGGATAAACTGATCTTTCCAATGTAAGCTACCCCCAGGGTCGGACTGGCCCACCGGGGAACCGGTGAATCCACCGGTGGGCCCCAAGCCCCGACTATTAGTCCTCACCTCTTGGGGGCCCGATCGGGATCCTGACCATCCCGATCGGGCCCCTGACCAGTGGCGTAACGATCGC